>CM031948.1:36048783-36599999 GCA_018749465.1 Paracanthobrama guichenoti | reverse complement strand
AATGGAGTTCACATCACTTCAAAACAACAAATATGAGTTGCATTTTTTATTGATCAGCCGTTAATTTCAAAATCAAAGACCGCAATATGAGCGAGCGCGGCAACAGCACTGGTAAGATCATTACGTTTCTTTACTTTTAATGAAGATGATTGTATGTTGAGCACCTGCGACTTTACTTTCGGTTTAATTTGCGGTAGTTTGTGCATTGGCTTAATGAAGAGATACTCGTCTGTGGCGATGCGTGCTGCGGTAGCGCTGTCATATTGGGCTATATCATGTCATATAGCCTATAACATATTCTCATACATTTATTTTTTTAGCATTGTTGGGAGGAGTAAAATTTACATATGGTGGTTTCAACAACAATATGCATTTAATTTTGACTGTAATGCGACCCAGACCACCTCCTAAAGTGGCTTTTAGTATTTACTATTGTGTATTTATTCTAAATGCTCCTGTTGTCTTCTGTGCCCAGACTTGAGTTTTGTTTAATGTTTGATACATTCAAGAAGCGTGTTTTCTTTGAGCAGGTAAAATTAAAGGTTCAGCTCATATAACTGACTGCTTGTATTTGACAAAATTGTATACATGAGGATGCAGTGCATCATCAATGCATCGTGATATCCAATTGAACCGAATCGATGGCATGATAATCGTGATCGAACCGACCCGTGAGACCAGTGTAGGTTCACACCCTTAGTGAAGACTATGCAATATTTAATTTTAATATTTCGTGAAATAAGAATTTGGTTATATTGCTCATCCCTAGTCTAGAGAAAGTGCATTGTATGGAAGCTTGTTTCCACCATGGAATAAAAGTCAGAATTGTGAGAGAAATTTTTTTTTTTTCCATTTATAAAATACTATAGCCAGTGATCTTTGATTCGCTAACCTCTCTGTACAGCTGCATTTCACACTTTTGTTTGGTTTTGAGCTGTTGGCAGATTGTCAACTTAAAGTGCTGATTATGCAGTCATCTGCAGAGCTTTTTTTATTAGCATATTGCTAAAGCACTTGATCCCTCCAATGCTTTGATAAGCTGTTTGGCATTTGTTTTTTACCCTCCCCTTGTCCTCTTATTTACCCTCATTTCTCCATGGTTGTCTTCAGAGCTGTATCAGATTTTAATTTTCCATGTCCGTTGAACAAACATAGCAGCCCTCTGGGATGCCGACCTCAGCAATGTAATTATTCTGTTTATATCAGTTCATGATGCTTAGAGAAGAAGAGTGGATTTATAACCTAATAATAGAATGACAATAACAGAAACATGGTTCTCAAAGTAAACCCTAACAAACGGTGCTGTTCAGGGTTTTTATTGGCCAATGGCTTGCTTGTTTTTGTTTATTAAAAGATGAATTCTGTTGTTGCATTTTGTTGGAAACTCAGAAGCGAAGACCAGGATTTGCATTTTAATATGATTTACTTCAAGTATTAAAATATTCACAAATTTTTAAACAGACCACTTTACAATTGGAAAATTAGAAAATTATGACAATATTAAATGTCAGTTACATTTGCTTTTATTTGATCAGTTTCCTTACATAAAAAGGAGTAGTGTTATGAGATGGGACCATATTTATATTCAATATTTTAGTTGTACTCCAACATACTTTTAAATAATAGTTACTACAATAGGGAATTACTATTGTACATGAAAGAAATCATGGTAAAAAAAAACAGTTTTGTTGTTGTAGTAAAATTTTATGAGAATAATCTAGATATTTTTAGGACTTTCTGGAATTACCTGTGTAAAGCAGTGAAAATAACTCACTAATGGCTTTTCCCAGAGCTCCCCACCTTCCTGAAAACACCCATGGATCTGACCATCCGCACCGCTACGGTTGCTAGGTTGGAGTGCGCTGCAGAGGGACACCCGACACCCCAGATCGCATGGCAAAAAGACGGCGGTATCAATTTCCCTGCTGCCCGTGAAAGAAGGATGCATGTCATGCCAGACGATGACACTTTTTTCATTGCTAATGTGAAGACGGAGGATATGGGCATCTATAGCTGCACGGCCAAAAACGAGGCGGGCAGCCTGTCAGCCAATGCCACTCTTACTGTGCTTGGTATAGTATTTTACTATGATGTAATGGCAAAAATTTTTCTTCCGAGTGATCATTTATTGAATAATTCAAATCTGGTCTTTTTGACAGAAACCCCATCCTTCCAGCGCCCTCTAGAGGACCGTAACGTCGCCCGAGGTGAGACTGCTGTCCTCCAGTGCATAGCCCGTGGTAGCCCAGCCCCCCGCCTCAACTGGACCAAAGACGACGCCCCATTAATACTGACAGAACGTCACTTCTTTGCTGCAGCCAATCAGCTCCTCATAATCGTTGATGCTGGCCCTGCTGATGCAGGGAAATACACATGCATTATGTCCAACACGTTGGGCACAGAGCGTGGCCATATCTACCTCAGCGTCTTGCCCTCGGCCAACTGTGACCCAGTGACCAGCGTATACGGTCAGGATGGATGGACAACGGTTGGCATTGTTGTGATGGTGGTCGTTTGCTGCGTTGTTGGCACCTCACTTGTGTGGGTCATTGTCATTTACCACATGAGGAGAAAGAGTGAAGACTACAGCATAACAAATACAGGTCAGTGGACAATTCTGCACGTATCAGTTTAATCATTTAAAAATAGTATAAACAATAAAAGATAATTGTCTTTTTTTTTTTTTTTTTGAGGGTTTTTGAAGATGTTATCCAGTTGATGGACACAATTAATAGAAAGTAATGCCTAGTAGTAGGGTAAATTAACAATTTGATAGTCTATTTTGTTCATGTTAGTAAGAACAAATAATTTAGTTTTTAACAAAAATTGCACAGGGTTAAATAACATGAAAATATACTTTATTTAAATACATTATATTCATTAAATATTATACAATTTAAATATAATTTAAATACCATTTACTTAAATGTAGTAAATATTTAGTCTCTTTTTGATCCGTTTTAAATGTGATAAGGTTTAAGTAGCCTTTCACAATTTTTTTTTTTTTTTTTTTTTACCCAGATTGTTTAAATATAATACTATGGTAAATAAAATGATTATTATCCATAATCACAGTGCATGCAGTTATCTCAAATAATCACAATCAGGATATATCACAATAAATATGGCAGCTCTACCATGTAATTGCAACAGGCATTGTAACAGTTTGTAACAATCTTACAAATGTATTTATATAATGACAGGTTTAATGTATAAATCTTTCTGTTGGTGTATTCTAGATGAGATGAACCTACCAGCAGACATACCCAGTTACCTCTCGTCTCAGGGTACGCTGTCAGAGCCTCAGGAGGGTTACAGTAACTCAGAGAACGGAAGCCACCAGCAGCTCATGCCCTCTCATGCTAACGGTTATGTCCACAAAGGCACTGACGGTAATATGATGCTGTACTCATCTAACGAGTTTATTTCTTCATAAAGGTTGCATAAAGAACAGAGGTCAAATTTGACAACTAATTTAGTTTTGACAAGTCATTGTAATGGATGCATGTTGTGATGTTTCAACAGGAGTATGTTATGGTGACGTGAGCAGTGATGTTGATCCAGATGCTAATGGGATGCTGGGTAATCATGTGGGCTCTTTCTTTGCTGGACGTAGCAGCTTCCACCGGAGTGAACCCAGAGAGGGACAGGCAAATGTCCCCAATGGTAACATTACATTTCAAATTTATTAATTTGTATAATTTAATTTGCTTAAATTAATTTTCTGCCTTCATGTCATTTACATAGCCGGCTGTTTGCCTCACCAGTTGACCATCCTGACTCCTGTTTTGTCTTTTTAGGGGGAGCGGGCCCACTAGTTATCTGCTCAGACTGCTACGACAACGCCAATATCTACTCACGCACACGTGAGTACTGCCCATACGCCTACCTGACTGAGGACGATCCCCTTGTGGCTCAGATCTCTCAGGACGGACACCAGAGAGGCCATGAAGAGCGGGATCAGCACACCGATCACACAGACACGGCACTGGAGAGTTTTATAAGTCAGCAGAATGCTTCTGTGTTCCTCACCAACCATGAACCGCGACTACCAGCGTCACAACACTATAGCACTGGTGAGATGATACACCATATATAAATAAATGACATTTTGTAATGCACCTCATTTCAGTCTAATATCTTTTTTTCCCTAGCATACCTTGTTCCATGTTTGGAGCTGAGCTAGGGCATGTGCCCATTTTCACAATCTTTATTTTTCTTTTCTCAGATGTCCCAGGCAGGGCATTTTGGGATGGTGAGGAAACCCATCCTTCCATCCTTGCCCAGGCCTCAGTGACTGTACATAAGCCCCCGATGGGTCTGTCCACTGGGGACAGCCGAGAGGAGAGGAGGGGGGCACTGGAGGAAGGCTCATACAGGACTAACTCACAGGAAAGCGCCTCTGCGCCCACATAAACCCCAGCCAGCCTTGTCTTCCCCAAACATCACCACCTTGTCCTTCAGTCGGCTCCCAATGCCCTCAGCCCACTACCTCCTTTGAGAAGCCTCATTATCTGCCAAATGAAACGCCTCTCTCTTCAATGTTTACACTGCCTCTCCTGTCCCTCCCCACCATGATCCCTTGTAGCCCTCTTGGATGTGCGTTTTGCGGAAAACTCTTTAAAACAGGAGAGAAAATTCCTGCTTTCACTATTCCTCAACTTACCAGTCTGGTTTGAGCCCTGAATGTAACATTTCCAAGAGCTCCACTAGTCCTACCGTAACCTGTGACGTACAAATTATGCCATATTAGGTTTTCCTACCTACTTAGGAGCGTTGAGCCTTTTTGCGTATGCCAAAGCTTGACCCAGACTCACCTATAACTTGCTTTTGCTATGGTACAGAACCTGTACGAACAGTGACCGTGAAGATTGGACTGCTGAAATAGGGCAGTGATGTTCTCTGAGTGATGTCAGAGTGTCAATCACCTGTATTGCATTTCTCATTCCTATTGGCAAGTGGTACTGACTGATGACCAATAATGTGTTAACAGAGTAGAAGACAACTCTGTTGTTCCCACTGTTATTGTACGCTGGAGTTACTGTTATTTGTCATTAATAATGTGCAAATAATGCATTTTTTTGTGTATTGCTTCTCACAAACCCAAACATAGTCTTCAATTTTGCTCTGTTTTCTTAAGGCACTATAGTAGACAGTAAGAAAGACCGGATATATTGCACCTTTGACAATCTGCCCAGAACAGCCTTATGAGATCAAAATATGCTAACTCGTTATTATTTTTTTATGCTTCTATCTCATATTATGTTTTCGTCTTTCTTTGTTTTTTTTTGCAACAAAACTTTAAGGGTTAGAATTTTGGATAAACAATTGGTCTAACCCCACTATGTGCATTCTTGCAAGTGCGCAGCAAATGGAATTGCAATATTTTTGCTTGAGCACCAATGGTGTGAGTTTGAAGGCGGGGCTACATTTTGTCTGACCAATAGCAGACTGGGGGGAGCGTTTACATTTTATTGCAGTTCCTTTTAATGCCATAGTAATGTGAAAGTCTCACTCTTCACCTTTTTAAAATGTGCCTGTGTGCTGATAACGTATGTATTGCTATATATAAGTTTGAGCTCGCCAAGTCTCACCCATCCAGTACATGCTGCATTTGAAATCTTTTGTTACAGCTGGATCAAACTAATCTCATCTTGCCTTTTGAGTACCATTTTTGTTGTTGTTGTGAAGCTCAGATAGGCTTTCAAGTCATCTTCTCAATTTAAGGTTTAAGAGCAATTGTGACCGTTAGGCACAGGTAATGCCTAGTCTTTTTTTTTTTTTTTTTTGGCCTTAGAAGGACCGCTCGATTTTGACTTTCTTGACTATAAACATTGACTTAAGAGAGGTGAGCTGTGTCAGAAACTAAAGTCTGTCTTGCGACCCATTTATTCAACAGACACCTTTTAAGGAAACCTGTTTTAGAGTCACTTTCAAGGCACTAACGTCACATTTTGATCTTGAACAAATTCAAGTGAATTGAAGTCATATGCCAAATTAAAATTTTTGCTTGCTTTAAAGACGTGGTCACGTTTACCTTTTTGTATGGTGAAATTCTGTGGGCAAAATGCAGTCATCTCAATAGAAATTTGCGCAGTCTGGAGTTTTACTTGAGGCAAAACATCCCCATGTGGATTTTGAATTGGGATGTGTTTCAACAGGTTTGAATTGAATTTAAGTTTGTTGAACTTAGAACACATGAATCATGCTTCGACCAATTCGCCACACTGACCAACAGAAAATCTCTGCGCTGTTGACTATAGACAGTGGACCTTTTTTGCCCACAAAATTCTACTGATGTTTCACTAATGTGACTATACCTTAAGGCTGCTTAGTTTGGTAACAGTGCTTCATGGTTCACTATACTATTGATAATGGACAGTGGATATTCTTTGTCTGCAAAATTTCGCTAATGTGACTGCGCCTTAAGAGGGAACCTATTTTCACATTGATTTAATCTTGACTCTCAGTCTGGACTTGAATGCTTGATGACCCAAACCATCTGTATGGATCCCTGATTACATCTTAACCATTCATTTTGCAGTACAACAAACATTTTGCACTTTTTGAGCATACAAAAGCTGGATCTTTCACTGCGACAGACATCTGTGGTCACTGACCTCTGTCCTCTTTTAATGGAAATGATTTATCATCAACCACTGCGATAACTACCCCTTGATTTGCATATTAATTTGTTGCATTTTGCACACTCTCTACAATTACACTAATCAAGAGACCTTGATGCAGCTGACTCCTCGCTGCGTCAATTTCCCTTGCTGAAAGGAGTGTGTGTCATCAGCGGCTTCCAGCCACATTTAAAACCTCAAAGTTTTCTGAATTACGGTTAATGCTTGCAGTGGTCTCTTGGTTCAGCTTGTGGGAGATTAACACGAAACAGTTTCGTTTAAAAGTAATGTAAGAGGATAGCAGTTTTATTTTACTTCAAATTATACAGGACTTTGTTGGATCTTTAAAGATGAACAAGTATGATTTCACTTACAGTTCTACCAAAGAAAATCCGCACGGATCAAACATTCCTGCCTTCCGCAAACCAAAGTTTAGCTTCAGTGCTTTGACAATATTTAAATGCTGCTTTATAAATGTTTTGTTCAATTTTTTTTTGTGTATTTTTTGTATGCTGTACCTGTACATTCTGTAAAGCATGTATAAAGAACATTGTTTCAGAAAATTCTGACATTTAGCTGACATTTAAACAATAAAATGAATTCACATGCATCACGTGTGAAGATGTAGCCATGTTATTTAAATAAACAGTTTTTAGTGAAGCTAGCTAAGAAGCTCTTAATATTGCTCATATTCAACCCTATAACGCCTATAGTGTATCATTTAATGCTCACATTTCTAAGCCCTCTAAATTATTAGCATGATCAAGTTTTGCTGAACAGCCTGTTGTACACAATCAAGTCAAGTCAAGTCAGTTTTATTGTCACATCACCAAAGCACATGTGCCTTGGAGAGTGAAATTCTTGGGAGCATGCTCCAAACAATTGCAGTAACAGTTAACATAACCATACAACCTTAAGCAGGTAAAAACAGAAAAAGTGCAATGTGCACATACATATAGTTAGTACACAGTGTACTATTGGACATACTTACAGTCAGTACTACATTACATATTATACTCTGAAAGTACATGCATACAGTTAGCACCACGTTAAACACTATACACATTAAGCACTATACACAGAATATACACATTAGACACTATACACAGACACTATACACAGATATATACACATTAGACCCTATACACAAACACAATACACCGAATATACACATTAAGCACTATACACATTAAGCACTGTACACAGAATATACACATTAAGCACTATACACAAAATGTACACATTAAACACTATACACAAGAAACACTATACACAGAATGTACACGTTCTACATTATTGACATTTATATGTATAAATGTCAATAATGTAGATTGTCAATAATGACAATCAACATGTCTTCTGCCATCTGAATGATATTGATAGCTTATGCTTTATTAGTGTATCTCTAAAAATGTCCACCTTTCAGGTCATGGTACGAATTTTATAAATAAACATAGTATATCTAAATAAGGAACTTGGGTTTAGTTGATTAGCCGTACACCATTTTTATACAAATCACGTTAAAATGCGAGTATCAAATATGATTAAACAGGCTTTTGAGGAATCTCGATAATTGTTTTGCATTGCATTACATGCACCACAATTAAAGCTACAGAGCTTTGATCATAAAACTATGCATTTAAATATAATCTTACTGCATTTAATGCAAGTAGTCTGTTATACGGTTTACCAAAAACAGATTTTTTTACATTACAAACTGAATTTCATACTAAGGTCACATTACTTTAAGTTTAGCTCCATATTCTCCTATATAGTCATAAAAGCCTGATGTATCGAATATGATGTAATAATAAAGAAAACCAAACAAACTACTTTTTTTTTTTTTTTTTTTTTATTTCTAAAGGTTATTGAGATTGATTCTAGTTTGATTGCTAACATTTTGTGTTCCATTACAAAAGTAATCTGAAGTGAGTAAATTATAACTTTTTTTCCATATTCTTCAATTGATCCCTTTTATGTAATAGTATTGCTTTGTTGAGGGTGTTAGCGTTATGCCACAGCTCACTTACTGTGCTGAGGTCTCAAAAGTGTGATTGAATTATGCTAATATAGTGAACTACAGAACTTTTCTGGAAGTTTTCGCTGAGTTTAAAAGGATGCCGACCCATTTGAATCTCTAAATACTTGAACTGACAATTTTCATTCCCGTCCTCCAAGAGATGTTCTGAGAGAGAAATTATAGTTGTGAGATCAAAGTACATACCTCCGCCTGCTGCTAACCCTCTTTTCCAGCTTTATTAATAATTCATTCAAACACTATCGCTTTGGATTATTACACAGTAGTACACTAGTCGAATGGGGACGTGCTGCGTCCTCTGCACGCACCGTCCTGCACTGCTGAAGAAAAAGCTCAGGCTATTGCCCTTGTTTAGACCACAGCTGAGACTAGACTTTCTTTAAGAATGTTATTATTTGGATTGATTCTTGGTTTAAATGGCTTGTTGGGTTTTGAATAAACAGTAGAGATCTAATAAACTAGTTTATTTGTGGCCAGAGCCTTGTAGATCTAAGAGAGACCAGGCCTTATTGTCGTGAGGGCTACATTTCAGTCAATTTAAAGCTAAACGTTGTATTATATATTGGTTTGTTTAACACCTTGATTAAAATAGTATTTTTCCCCTATTGTGAAATGGTTTCTCAAACAAGAAAAATAAGGTGGGACTTGATTTTGTCCATCAATCAAATTTGATTTGATTGGATGGTTGTGATTTTCTATTGGTCAAACTCATTTGAGTGACAGGTTGCCCCGCCCTCACGCCAGTAAACACATCATCAGAGTGAGAAGAGGTGACGCTGCAAGAGGGAGGGGAAGTTATTTTGATTAAAGATTACGAGGCACATGAATAATAATAATAATAAAAAAATTCTATGCACAAATAAATTATTTATAATGAATCCTTCAATAAAAGAATGGTCAGTTTTGATTTCATGATGACTTTGAATTACAAACCCGATTCCAAAAAAGTTGGGACACTGTACAAATTGTGAATAAAAAACGAATGCAATAATTTACAAATCTCATAAACTTATATTTTATTCACAATAGAATATAGATAACATATCAAATGTTGAAAGTGAGACTTTGAAATGTCATGCCAAATATTGGCTCATTTTGGATTTCATGAGAGCCACACATTCCAAAAAAGTTGGGACAGGTAGCAATAAGAGGCCGGAAAAGTTAAATGTACATATAAGAAACAGCTGGAGGACCAATTTGCAACTTATTAGATCAATTGGCAACATGATTGGGTATAAAAAGAGCCTCTCAGAGTGGCAGTGTCTCTCAGAAGTCAAGATGGGCAGAGGATCACCAATTCCCCCAATGCTGCGGCCAAACATACTGCAGCAATATCAGAAAGGAGTTTCTCAGAGAAAAACTGCAAAGAGTTTGAAGTTATCATCATCTACAGTGCATAATATCATCCAAAGATTCAGAGAATCTGGAACAATCTCTGTGTGTAAGGGTCAAGGCCGGAAAACCATACTGGATGCCCGTGATCTTCGGCCCTTAGACGGCACTGCATCACATACAGGAATGCTACTGTAATGGAAATCACAACATGGGCTCAGGAATACTTCCAGAAAACATTGTCGTGAACACAATCCACCGTGCCATTCGCCGTTGCCGGCTAAAACTCTATAGGTCACAAAAGAAGCCATATCTAAACATGATCCATGTCATCCGGACTAAAGAGGACAAGGACAACCCAAGTTGCTCTCAGTGCTCAGTTCAGAAGTCTGCATCTCTGATGGGATGGGGTTGCATGAGTGCGTGTGGCATGGGCAGCTTACACATCTGGAAAGGCACCATCAATGCTGAAAGGTATATCCAAGTTCTAGAACAACATATGCTCCCATCCAGACATCGTCTCTTTCAGGGAAGACCTTGCATTTTCCAACATGACAATGCCAGACCACACACTGCATCAGTTACAACATCATGGCTGCGTAGAAGAAGGATCCAGGTACTGAAATGGCCAGCCTGCAGTCCAGATCTTTCACCCATAGAAAACATTTGGCGCATCATAAAGAGGAAGATGCCACAAAGAAGACCTAAGACAGTTGAGCAACTAGAAGCCTGTATTAGACAAGAATGGGACAACATTCCTATTCCTAAACTTGAGCAACTTGTCTCCTCAGTCCCCAGACGTTTGCAGACTGTTAGAAAAAGAAGAGGGGATGCCACACAGTGGGAAACATGGCCTTGTCCCAACTGTTTTGAGATGTGTTGATGCCATGAAATTTAAAATCAACTTATTTTCCCCTTAAAATGATACATTTTCTCAGTTTAAACATTTGATATGTCATCTATGTTGTATTCTGAATAAAATATTGAAATTTGAAACTTCCACATCATTGCATTCTGTTTTTATTCACAATTTGTACAGTGTCCCAACTTTTTTGGAATCGGGTTTGTAGAATAATATTTGTCCATTCTGTCCTCCAAACTAAAATTGTATTATTAACATTATATTTTGTAATAGCATTTGGGTCTGTTTGTGACAGTGAAATGGTTTCTCAAACAAGAAAAATAAGGTGGGACTTGATTTTGTCCAACAGGAATTGATTGGATGGTTGTGGTTTGCTATTGGTCGAACTCATTTGAGTGACAGGTTGCCCGCCCTCACGCCAGTAAATGCCATCAGAGCAAGAAGAGATTACGCTGCAAGAGGGAGGGGAAGTTATTTTGATTAAAGATTACGAGGCACATGAATTTAAAAAAAAAAAAATCCTATGTACAACTAATTTAAAATGAATCCTGCAATAAAAGATTAGGAATGGTCAATTTTGATTTCATGGTGACTTTAAATTAGAATTATATTAGAAAAAACAGGGTGGGACTTGGTTTTGTCCATCAGGAACCGGTTGGTTGTGAATCTCATGTGAGTGACAGGTTGTCCCGATCTCGTGTCAGTAAACACCATCAGAGCAAGAAGTTGTTTTGTAAAAGATATAAAGGAAAAGAATTAAAGTAATTTTGCATACATAAATAATTTATAATGAATCCTACAATAAAATATTAAGGAAAAAAGGGGCAATTTTGATTTCATGGTGATTTTAAATTAAAATAATATTTGTCTGTTCTGTCCTCCAAACTAAAATTTTATTATTAACATTATATTTTGCAATAGCATTTGGATTAAAAATGACCATAAGTCGAAATTGTGAAAATATCCAAAAACTTTTTTTCGTAGTCCAGAAAAAATTAATAAAAAAAAATCTATTTTTGAGAAATTATTCAATAAGTAGTGTTATTAACTAGCCTCAGTCTCCCCACAGGATCCTTATTGCAGAGCTCTATTCAAACTCTCAGGTGTATGATGTTATGAAACATATTCCTGATGATTCACATGGATGCCTATAATCATCTTAGGGCTCAACCATTACATATTTTATGTCAAGTATCAGCAGGCCTTTGCTAAGTACAGATGGGTTTAGATATACAGTATACACTGAGAGATTCTGAAAATGTTTTGATATCTAGTACTCCCGACACTGTAAGAAAAGAAACCATAAAACAGAAATCTTACTAGTAATTTTCTGCCAGGAAATCTGTTAAAGTCATCATGAAATCAAAATGGACAATTCTTAATTATTCTGTGCATATCATTATTTGTCCTAGTAATCTTTAATGTAAATAACGTCCCCCTCTCTCTTTCCCTCTTTCGCCATCTCTTCTCTTCTCTGATGACGAGTTTACTGGCGCAAGGGCGGGGCAACCGTCACTCACATGAGATCGACCAATAGCAAACCGCAACCATCCAATCAATTCCAGGTGGACAAAACCATGTCCCGCCCTACATTTATTCTTGTTCGAGAAGCTGATTACCTTGGATATCTTTCATAATAGATAACAAAAGAATATTGCGACTTATGTTTCATGCCGACTTTAAGTTTACAGACTTCTCCTTTAACCCTAAAACACAATGCAAAGCATAATTCAAAATACACCTGGAAAAAATTCTGAAAATATTATATTTTACTCAACTATTGTTTAAAAATTGCTGTATTGTTTGCGTAAAATGAACCTGAAGTATGTTGGAAATTAAAATGTATTAATATGTTTAATAAAGGAACATTATTAATAAGTTTAATGAATAATAATTAAATAAACATTTATTAAATTACTTATTAATAAATGTTCACCTTTTGATTATTGTTGTTGCCTCTATAGTAATAATGTCTCTTAACCCAGTCGATGGGTTTGTCCATTTTCAACCCAACTTGGGTTTTTAACCCAGCATTTTTTATAGTGTACTTTTTCTTAGCATCAATGCCTTTTTGTTGTGTATTAGTCTTTTGATTGCCCAGTTGCTGAATCTCTACATGAGCCACATAGACTTTTATGTTTTTATTGTTTTTCAACCTTTTTTGAAGCTTGAAAGCTCCTGTCTCCATTCAACTGAATCTGAACACTGACACTATTTTCTTTTTAGAACTGCTTTACAAATATTTTGCCCCTCACTGTAAAGCTGCTTTAAAACAATCTGTATTGTATAGAGCGATATAAAAGGTGGCTTGATTGTAACTGCATGGAAAAGCGACTGGAATAGTGTTCATAATTTATCCAAACTTTTGAGTAGTAGGCTATTTTTGAGCAAATGCAATCTTGTGGTATTTTTTTGTTCTTCTAAATAGAAATGAAACATCTTAAAGGTTCTGGTAAACGTTATGTGAGCACAACTGTATGTGTGAGTAGGCTGGTCTGTATAAATAGCTCAGAGCTTGAATCTACCTAACACACTGAAATTAGTTTCGTGCCTGGTCTTGTGCTATAGCGTAATTAACCATGTCTACACACTTCCTGCTGTTTTCTGTGTCTGATCTCAATGCTCATGGGAAATACAAGTGTTCTGTGTTTTGAAGTGCACAGCAGTGAGTGGGAATTAAATTGGATCCTGTACAAAGCACCGTTTTGATTAGTCTTGACTTGTCTGTAATTAATATGGGAACCGAGCGCATGAATAGTGTGTCATGTTTGTCTTGAGCCATGGCAGATTGAATAAAGCGACTCAAGTCGTGGTGCAGTTACAACAACATACCATAAGGTGGCAGCTTTGAGTCTTACGCCACACTACAGGACTGTGCTATTAAGATAATTGACCCTATAATTTGATTACAAGATAAAATATTCACTGATTACTTGTGATATCCTCACCTAGGCTTAAGTTACTGATTAAATTACATTAGCAGATTAATATGAGAGAAAGAAAAGAAGCAAGCACTGAGTGACATTACATTTATTATTTTATCATATCTGGTCGTGGGAGCTTATTCTGAAATGTTCTCATGCATTTGACAGACGCTTTTATCCAAAGCGACTTATTGCATTCAGTGTATACATTTGGTTAGTTCATGTATTCCCAGGGAATCAACCCCCCCATGTTTTACAGTTTGAGCTGCAAGAATCTTAATCTTAGACAATGTTAACATCAGTTATCTAAAAAAGTACCCTAATACTTTCATTTTTTTTTTTTTTTTTAATGGTATTTTGGGGGCTTTGTAGAATGATAATGCCTTGTTTTCTGACATCTGGAATTCTTTGAAGGGAATGGAGTTTGTTTACAGTGGAGGAGCAAGTTGAAGTGTGTATGTTTTCTTTCATGAATGATTCTTGTATATCAGTTATACACTATTATACACATAATTTTGTCTGTAGCAAAAAGCATGGGTGTTTTTTTCTCCCTCACTAGTGCAATGAGCAGAAGGCATAAGATTGTGTGTTGCTTGGTGACGTGACATGCAAAAACCAATGCTTTGACTTTTAAAACTATTTGCATTGGTGGAAAGGAAATGCTGGCAATTTTTTTCAGAAATGCAATTCTTGCACACTACTTAAAGGGATAGTTCACCCCAAAATGAACATTAGCCCATGATTTACTCATCCTCAAGCCATCCTAGGTGTATATGACATTCTTCTTTCAGGCGAATACAATCAGAGTTATATATTTTTTTTAAAAGTCCTGGCTCTTCCAAGCATTATAATGACAGTGAATGGGAGTCCAAAATTTGAAGCCCAAAAAAAGTGCATCCATCCATTATAAAAGTGCTCCACACGGCTCCGAGGGGTTAATAAAGGCCTTCTGAAGCCAGTAAGTTGTAATACGGAAGGGGGTCTAGGGGAAGCTAGATATTTTACTTTATAATGTTTTAAATATGGATATTTTTCTTACACAAACCCATCACTTCACTTCAGAAGGCCTTTATTAACCCCCCTCCGGAGCAGTGTGGAGCACTTTTATAATGGATGGATGCACTTTTTTTGGGCTTCAAATTTTGGGCTCCCATTCACTGCCATTTTGAAGCTTGGAAGAGCTTCATTTTAATTTTTGGATGAACTATCAATTTCAAAATTGGACAACAGGCAAAACTGATCATATCTAGAGTATTTACTTACAGTGATTTGACCTTAATGTAAAGCTGGAGTTTCTCCCTCACTGTGGAAAAATCACTGCATATATAAAACTCAGTTAAAAAATGTGATGTTACGAATTAGTAGAATTACGTAAGTTCTCGCGCAATTCTATCCTAACTGTTGTTTTGGGATGCCAAGTAGAGTCCAAACTTGCCATAGTGATATAGAATTCAACTGTTGAACAGATGAGCGTTTATTGGCTCGTCTCATAGAGCGCGACTCATTCCATCCGAATCTACAGTAAAAACGATCGGTTTTATAAGTGGTTCATCTGGACCTTCATTTACTACATCAGTTAAGCTCAGTTTACATAAACCCGAGAGCCATCCAGTCACAGGCCGCACTGGCTGTTCGCCGTGAGCGCACGCGCGCGCACACACACACACACACACACACACACACACACACACACACTCGCTTCATTTGACAAATAGAAGCTGAGCGCAACAGTAGCCGCCGTGACTGGAGATCCGAGAGAGCCACCGTCGCGCATAACAGCATCGCAGCGACAATTTGAGGCGATAAAGACACGTTCGACGGGTTTATTTCTCTCGCAGGCTGTCTATCAAGGGCTCATAATGAGCGCACAGCTGAGGGTTCAGGCACAAGCCAGGAATGAAACCGCGTCAGACGCATCTACTCACTGACTGGGAATCGCGTTTCGAAGACTAACCTGAGCTTCGGCCGTTTGGACACAACCGAATATATCCAAGATACCTGTGAGACACTATTCTGCTGCTAATTCTCTTTATAGGCACGTTTTTCTTCCGCTGTACTGACAGACACGTCTCCCAGTGTGTCAGTCTGGTGCGCTTGATGCTGTGAATGCAAAACCTGAGTGAACTGAACAGGTAAACACAGTTTTACTTCGTTCTTCTTGTAGGTTGTTGTTTAGTTTTGATACGGGTTTGCATAATGTAGCTATAATAGTATCCTCGCGCATTCGTAAAAGACGTTTTGTTGGTTTGATTAAATGCTGTCCTGAACTAATAATGGATGAGTTATCACGGGCTGGATGGCGTTCCACATCCGCGCGCTGTCATCCCCACACCAGGTAAAGTGAGCGACACACCGGGAAGAAAGGCGTCAGAACCGGTTAACGTGGAACTGCACTGAAACTTAAAGGATAAAGGATGTCTAAAACGCTGAAGAGGAAGAAACACTGGTCCACTAAAGTGCAGGAGTGCGCCGTGTCGTGGGGAAGCGTTGGAGAGTTCGGTGATGTTGTGGAGATCCTTGGAGGCGCCGAGCACGGGGAGTTCCCGTTCCTCGGTCAGATGAACTTGGACGTGCTGGTGTGTCACGTCGGGAGACTACCGTACTACGGGGATGTGTTATTGGAAGTGAACGGGACACCTGTCAGTGGGCTGACGAACCGAGACACGCACGCGGTGATGCGCCACTTTCGGGAGCCGATTCGAATAAAGACCGTCAAACCAGGTAAACTGAGAGAACTTGTTTTTGTTGTCGTTAAAAGTCAATGTTGCCAAACAACAACTGTTGCCAGGAGAGTTGCGGCTCACAGCGCACCTCTATCGTTTCTTGCATTCATATATTTTTTCAATTTAAAGGGACAGTTAACCCAAAAATAAATTGTCATAATTTTATACACACCTTCTTTTGCAGAAATATAATATTTCCTTTCTTTCGTGGAACACGAAAGGTTATTAGTTTGTTTATTGAATTATATTTGAGTCTTTTCTCGATTCGATCCAATAGTAAAGTGGATGGGGACTGGGGCTAATAGCGACAAATCGTGCATGTGGTGTGCACCGAGCTTAAATTTATTTATAAATCACAATAAAAACAACAGTAGTTGACCACTGTGCTGTACAATACCAAACTGAAATAAACATAAATAACAAAGACCGCAATGCAATGAGAAAGGAGTACATCAGAACACTAATAAATGATGGGCAGAGAAAAACTCTAGCAGCTTGGGAGAAAAGATAGGGTTTTAACTTTGATTTAAATTCAGATTAGTTTAACCCAAAATGATAACACTTTACAATAAGATTACATTTATTAACACCAAGATATAAAATACAGGCGGGGGCATTTTTTTTTCCTGAGCTATAAAAAAAAAATAGAATTCATATTTTCTCATTTTATTGGTCTTATGGTTTTAGTGTAGAATGAGTAAAGTTTGTTTTTAGGACGGCAAAACGTTTCTTTTTAGGCTGTTCTGCCTCCTCAATGTCAAACTGATCGAGATGGCCGAACAAATCAGTCTTACTGTCTCACTGTCACTAGATGCAAGTATTAAACAACTGTTTTACCATAGAAATGTTCAGTGACTGACAGTAATCTAGTGATGCAAAACAACTTTTTATGAAATTTCACCGTTTTGAATTGTGATCATGAGTCATGTAATTCGTAAATGCATGTGACGAGACACAGGGCCATTAAGAGAGACAAGTCCCCTCCAATAATTAGAAATGGCCAAATTGTCCCCCCAAATATTTGAAATTCTTGCACTGCTCTGCTGCACTTCATTACGCATGTTAGGATGACAAAAAGGTTTAAAAGTTACATTTTTAGTCCGGTCTGCCTCAACGGTCTAAAAATGCTTGTCAATGTCAAAATGATTGAGAAATTCTACTACCAGACTACTAGGAAATCCAAATGTGAGCAGCGGATCTATGTATTTATTCACTAACATGAAGAATCTTGGGCCTAAAAATATATTTGACACAAATTAATGCAAATATTCCCAAAATTATTATTTTCCAACTAGAATTGGACCTAGAATTTCATTCACTGTTCTATTTTTATATTTTATAAAAATAAAAAACTGGTCCCCTCAATGTTCAAAACAATGGTTACGACCTTGACAAGACAAGAAACATAAGAATTAGACATAAGAATAAGAGTGAATGTGTGCACATTTAAAAATAAAATATTATTTTCAAATAATTTAAATTGATTACTTAATAAATTCAATAACTAATATCTAATTAAGATGAGGATCTTAAATCCCTTTTAATCTTTTAATTATTTAATTATTTAATTCATTTATTATTATTATTATTATTAATTAAACAATAACCCCACCAACTACATTACATACATTAACTAATGTTAACTACTAGAACCTTATTGTAAAATCTTACAGAAAAGTCTATTTATTTACCCATCCTCATGTCATTAAAACCTGAATGACCCAACATGTGGAACCCAAAATAAGATCTTTTGAAAAATGCCTAGGTGTGTTTTTTGTCCATAGAATGAAAGTCAGATGTTGTTTGCATCCCGGTGTTCTTTAAAACTGACTTCCATAGAAGAAAGTAAGCCATACAGTGAGCGACACACCGGGAAGAAAGGCGTCAAAACCTGTTAACGTGGAACTGCACTGAAACTTAAAGGATAAAGGATGTCTAAAACGCTGAAGAGGAAGAAACACTGGTCCACTTTTAGGTGCAGGAGTGCGCCGTGTCGTGGGGAAGCGTTGGAGCGTTGGAGTGTTTTTTGTCTATAGAATGAAAGTCAGATGTTGTTTGCATCCCGGTGTTCTTTAAAATTGACTTCCATAGAAGAAAGTAAGCCATACAGTGAGCGACACACCGGGAAGAAAGGCGTCAAAACCTGTTAACGTGGAACTGCACTGAAACTTAAAGGATAAAGGATGTCTAAAACGCTGAAGAGGAAGAAACACTGGTCCACTTTTAGGTGCAGGAGTGCGCCGTGTCGTGGGGAAGCGTTGGAGCGTTGGAGTGTTTTTTGTCTATAGAATGAAAGTCAGATGTTGTTTGCATCCCGGTGTTCTTTAAAATTGACTTCCATAGAAGAAAGTAAGCCATACAGGTTTGGAATTGCATGATGACAAATTAATTTAATAGGTTTCCTGTTTTAAGTTATTAATGTGTGAATTAACATGAAAAAAAAAACAAACAAAAAAAACAAAACTTAACCTGACTACTCATCTGAATATTACGAAGTACCATTTCAAAAAATGTCTATCTTATATGGTATTCCAAGTCATTTTCAGAGCTCAACAGCCTCTATCCACCAAAGCAGTAAACTTCTTTTTTATTGTTTCATGGAAGAAAGAAATCATCCCTGATCTGGCACCTCAAGGTTGAACTATTCCTTTCAGACTGACTTTGTAATTTCTACATCATGGAACACTGGAGCGCATGGACAAGTACTTTGCCGAACAGCATTCAGAGAATTTTTTGTTCTCTCCCCCGTAGTGGTTGCACCACATGCCCTGACTCTGACATGTGCTGCGCTTAAAGTGTCAGAGGCGCAGCGTTTGCCTTAGGGTTGGTGGGTTGTAAACACTCCACACGCATCTTATAAATGCATGAGCAAGGACACTCACTGTTGGAGTGTGTATATTGATCATAGCAAGGGGATCACCTTTATATAGGACAGGCCTGTGTACCTTACTGGTATATGAGGGCATGATGAAAATGGGGAAGAGGACGTTGTTACCATGGACACAAAATCTTAGCATTATTGATGGGTCGAATGAGTGTATTCTTAGTAGGAAGAGGGGAAAGGCACAATATGTCAGAGTTGTTATGGAGATAGGAGGATGTTATTAGCATGTAGATGTGAGAGTTGTTGCCATGGAGAGAGGGAGAGGGTACAGAAGGATAACATTAACTGGATGGTTGATTGTTGAATAAATGAGGGATTCTGAGAGCATGCACGTAAGTGGCAGCTGAGGCCCTGTGGCTTGTAGGACACAAACAAGTTTGTCCCGTCTTCTGTGGTTACGGTGAGTGCATGTGAGGGTTTTTTAGGGGTGTGATAATTGTAAGCAATTGACTGATTCTTGTTCCTTGCTTCACTCTGATAACAACTGATGAGTTTAAGACTAATCTGAACTAATTTTAACCAATTCAATAGCTCATTAGAGTTGCTGACTGATTCAAAGTGATAACTATTGAGTTCAGGAATTATAGTTTTAGGACTGATAAACTGATTCAAACCAGTAACTCTTCAACTGATGTGTGAGTTTTTATTTTATTTATTTAAAAAAATATTTTTTACCAAATTTATTAGCTCATAAAAGTTATTTGTTGCACACTGTTAAAGAGTTGGATTCTTATGCTAAACATTGGATGTAGAGTATTTCTGTGCCAAATACACTTCTTCAGGATTTGATTAGGTTTTTTTTTAGTATGGCCCTGTATGACATCATAAAGGGTGGAATCCGGGAGAAGTGCACATACAAGGAGTATGTGCACTTCTCCCGGATGAGCGTGTGCAGGACAGAGCGAGGGAAAGAGCACGTCCATCAACAAGCTTTGTTCGGGTTACAGGAGCCATCGGCAGTGCTGTCATTTTGTTTTTAGACCACAAAATCAACAGTGTCACTAAAGAAGTGTGTTTTTGGTTGTAAGGGAAATAATAACCCAAATAATCCAGCGTTAAGGAAACAGTTGGATGCAGTTTGTTTTTCCGGAGCAGCAACAGGGTTCTGCAAGTGTGTTTGTTCCCGGTCATGAGTCGAAACATGAGTCGAAACAGGCGGTGAGTGAAACTGCATCAGATGTCTGTGTTTTATTGGCAATCAAACAAAACACAGCTTTATTAGCTTTTATGAGCTAATACATTGGTAAAGTGCATATAATGTCAACAGATATGAAGGATGCAATACTACACTATAGGTACTCAAGATTAACATGAGACTGTGTGTGTTATGTACCCTTTTAGCCAATAACGCATGTATTTGAGGCTAATTTCTGAGTATTTTTACAAATTCATTAGCAAAGAGTCGTATGTGAATCACACTATTTTAATGAGTGAGTAATTTATCATAATTTAAGTTAATAATTCACAAGTTTGAAACAGAGTTGTTGCATTTTTGCTCATCATTCTAGCTCGAAATAGTCATTTGTTCAAAAAACAATAAATTCTAGTTAGTGAATGAGTTTTTAGTTTGATTCAAACCAATTACTTATGAGACTAATTTGTGTCTATCATTCATTTCATTAGCACATAGATGTCTTTTGTTTGTAAATACGGCTATTCTGCTGAACAATGCATTGTTATTTTTATTATTTTTTAAGTAGTTCTCAGTTCTCGACCCTGTGTAAATGGGTTTGTGTGTGTTCAAGTGTGCTTTTGAGATAATGCAGTTGTTTAGTGCTGCTTTTGTCGAGCTCTTGATTCCAGCTGAACAAAGAAAATCTAATTTGAAATGCTCATGGACTTTGTTTACCTAAAAAAAGTACCTGACTGTATCCTCTGTTGTAGTGTGTGAACACAGTAGTATGTAGGCTGCTTTTGTGCGTTTATGTGCATGTTGGTCTTTCATGTTCAAGCCTCATATGAGATTCAAAACATGTGAATAATAGATGGAGATGGAGTGAAATGCCCATACACATTGAGGATCAGCTGATAACAGGAAATGAGTCCGCAGTCTTTGCCACAGGCACAAATACAGCAGTTCTCCCTCTACCAGCTGCTTCTTCTCCACCTAGACTACCTTTGCTTTCATCTAGCGAGGGTGTCTGTTTCTTTGTGTGCCATTGGAGAATTGCTATGGTTATTTGTGGTCGTATTGGGTTGTAGTATTTCTCAGTCCACATCTGAACAAAGTTGCAGTACCTTATTTATTTATTTATTTATTTATTTATTGCAGTTCCAGCAAATCAGTTGTGTGCATTAAAATGCATCTATGACTTCATTTGAGCTTTCCCTAATGGTTAAAGGAAGTTAAGCTTCATTGACTGCATATATTGATTACCACAGGCATTTTTCTGAGCAAAAATTGCATTTACAGCACTTAATGGAAAGTCTGGGTGGGTTAAATTGCAAGTCTTTATATTCATTTTCCAATATAGAAATGGGTGTTATTTGCACTGTAAAGTTGTCTAAATTGTCCTTTTAGATCTAGGCGGATTAGCTTCTGGCTATACTGACACGATTCCTGTAAGTGGATTTTTCTTCATGTAAACGGTGCATTTCTGGTGTCATTGCGAGTATCAAATTTTAAATTGCACAGAATTTGTTTTAAAATTTTGAAGAGGAAAAAGTTTTATATAGCTCCTTTCCACAGCTCAAGGTCGCTTTACATTTATTACAATACATTTGCACATCCACAAACACATAGGGCCACATATGGCCACGTTATGCAAAATACATATTAAATAGATACGTTTTTAGCTTTTAAAAGTTCTGAAGGTAGACAAAGATGAGATATTACAAAGTGTAAGGTGGTAGTGAATTCCATAATTTAGAAGCATTAACACTAAACAACCTTCCACAGTGGACAACTGAAAACAAGGGAAGGACAAAAGACCAAGTTCAGATGATCTAAGGGACCGGGGTGGAGTAGATCAGAAAGACATGGAGTTGCAAGACCATTTAATGCCTTGTTAAAAAAATATGTGATGCCATGGGTAGCCAGTGAAGACTCTTCTAGTGTCATGTTAAAACTTCATGTGGCTATACCTCCTAAACTGTACATATTTTATGCCTTGCGTCATAGCCTTACTTCTTTTTTGCAAACTGACGAACGAGTTGAAAACGTTTTCTGTGGTAATTAACAACCTGTTGCAGATTAGCATTAACTATAACCTTTAGATAAGGTGATTGACCTTAAACTTGATGATTTACTTGAACAACTGAAAATGGTTGTTTGTTTAATTAAAAACAGAAATGATTAATGCTGTGCTCAAATCATGCTGCAATGATTGTATTTACGAGTTATGGGCACATGAACGCCACCATCAATTTGTAATTATCAGTAGGAAACGTGGCAGAAATAAATAGTTTTTAATCAGAAGTTGTGATGCATTTGTATGCAATTTTTTTTTTTTTGTAGTGTTAATGAAGAGTAACTATAAAGCTTGCCAGAAAATACTAATTTATGAGAAGACAGATGTGTTTGACCACTACATTTCCAATCAGTCTCTGTGGCAGCCTGAGAATGATAAATGCTCAGATTAAGCATCAATTGCAGATCTAATGCCCGGTACACAGTGTACAGTTTTGGGCTGTCCCAGACCAAGATGACCAATCATGGCAATGTTCTGTGGTTGTGGCTCCTAAATGATGGTCCTACATCATACAGTGAGAGAGGTTCAAAGACAGCTGTTCACGGTCTTGTGACCAAAGATAGCCTGCGATAATTTTCTGACCATCATTTGATCTGATTTGATGTGATTTGATATGATCTTATGGGATTGCCAAAATCACAGTCTGTAGCAGGCATTTTGTGCTTCTTTTGCTCTTCATTATGTTGCATTAGCACTAAAATCCCTTTTGTCTTTGTTGGGAAGTGAAAGAGTAACCAGCAGGTCCATTTTATTCAGACTAAAATCACTTAAATAAACACATCATATTGTAATCTCAATTTCTGAACTGTAAATAGGAACTTCCCAGGAGAACTTGAACGCAGCATGTCATCGACAGTGCTCAAACCCTGTGCCTCTACTGTAGGTGGGCTGCACGCCATCCTTGTTGTTTTTCAGAGCTAGCGTCGATGTGGGAATTCACAGCAATTCCGATACATAGTGTTCCTGAATTGTGTTATAGTTTCATCTCTCTAGGAGTGAAGTATTGCAATTGCAGCAACAGTTTTAGCTCTTTGAAATGGAAATCACCCAGAGCCTGCAATTCCACCATTCATATAATGAGACTCTGCATTGCTTTGTCCAAACAGCGAACTTTTGATTAGAACATATGAAAGGTTAATTCAACCTTTCATCTGGGCCAAATTAAGTAATTCCTTCCATGGAATATCACCTCCTAAGGGCCTTACAAGCATATAAAGACATGTTAAAATGATGGAGGCCTTGCAGCTCTGTGACTCAGAATTAGAGCAATAACACCGATTGACTGTTTTAAATGGATAGCACGCCAGGGCATGGTGTCATTTTGACTTTAATGGGCTTATTGAAGCTTTAGTTAAAGGTTTTAATAAATATTCCCCAGCATGCTAATTTATTTTGATAAACGATCCAGTTGCATATCAAAACTGTGAATCAGCACTTACTTTAAAGGTGTTAGCCATCGTGCATCCTATTGCGCTGTCTGCAGCCAAGCTATATTTCATGCTAATGAACAATGTATAGGCACCTCTCCAGCTTAAGGGTATTGTGCCTAGATAAACATTGCAGCATGGAGATAAACCACTGTGGAATAGAGAGACACTGTTTGTCCCCCTTATACTGAATGTCTCTGCAACCTCTAATTACCATTGCAGCCTCAGTATGTGATGGAAGGGAAGGACCTTGTGGTATTGTTTTCAAGCTATGGGGAAAAAAAAATCATGCACATGTCACGAATGCACTAATTAGCTTAATTTAACCACCGGCAGCCTTCTGCAATCAACAGTATTGGTGTAACTAGGAACATCGAGAGTTCGTCAACATGGAGTATGCTCGCCTGCGGCAACGCAAAAACCTGACAATTAGGACTCAAGAATTTAGTGTCTGAAGCACGCATCCACTCTTCTTTATTAGCGTTTCTCTCCTCTCTTCCTTTTCAACCGCTTCTCTTCGTTCCCCATCTACTCACCCTCTCCACTCGCAACTTCCTGTTTCTGTCCTTTGAAGATGCTAATCCCATCTTGTTGGCAGGTGCACGTCAACCAAATGAACTGTCAAGTACAGTAGCTTGTCAAAGGCCTGATTGAAAACTGAATTCATTCATCGTTGATGAAGTCGTCCTTGCACGGAAATTCACTCGAGCTGCAGTCAGACCTTGCACCATGTGAGTTGCTTGCCTGTCTATGAAATATTCCTGATAATACAAAATGGATTTGACTTATCTATAATGAAAGTTCCTAGTTATTGGTACCTGCTGATTGGTCATACTAATTTACTTCGATTGCTGTGGTTGTTCTTCTGTACACTTTACATAAAGACATTAGTATGAAATACTACTGTAAATAATATTCACTTTCATGCAGTGTTTACTATGCATTTCAGCAATCAAGCTTAAGCTTTGACGTGTACCACAGTATTACCGTAGTATCTGTATACTGAGCATCATTAGTGTGCAGACTGTGTGCGTTGCAACAAACACTCAACATATTATTATATCACATAAATTATACATGTCTGTTTTGTGGGTGTATCAATACATAATATATAGAGTAAAATGTCAAAATCTGTCTCTGTTCTGTGTTGCATCCTTTTAGGGTATTAGATTCTGATGCATGTGACCAGATCTACATGACTGCACACTAACCTCGTGCTCATAAAACAGCATCACCAGCTGTGTTTATGGAGCAAAGGATTATACTGTATCACCTCCAAATGGCACATGTGGTGGCCTTTTTGTCCTGTCGCTAATTACCAGCATTAGCCTGGATAAAACTGATGGATTGTGCCCCATATACAAGAGATGAATCTGGGAAAATGTTTCATGTGTGTGTTCTTCTTCGGGTGCCATACGTGCTGACGGGCATCACTGGATTTCATATTTGGCTACGTTAAGACAGCAGATTTGTAGGAGGAGCTTATGTTTCATGGAAAAGAGTGATTTATGGTGGGTGTGGTTTGAGGTATGTAGGGGCGTTATTTAAGTTGATGTGTGTTAAGGGGGTGTGGCCATATAACAAAAGGCAGATATGCTGTAGAACAAGATCAATGAATGTGGGAGAAAATGATGAATGTATCAAGGGGTGTTCTCTACAAACCAATAGACTCTTTTATCTTTTTATTTTTAAACCTGAAAGTCAATAATAATGGGGAAAATCTGGAGTATAAATGTAAAATGAGAGACTTTGGCAAATGCTATTGCTATTCTCTTGTTTCTTTGTGTGGAACACGCAGGAAGATTATCTAGCTGCTTTTTCCCCATACATTGAATGTGCTCACCATTCACGTTCACTGTATTAAGAGCAGCTTTCTATACTATTATTGTATTTTTTTTATTATATATTTTGAATTAGCTTGTATTTTTATATTTTCAGTTTTCATAAAACTAATTTGTTTACATTTCTGTGATTTTTTTTTTTTTATATGCTTTTGTCATTTTTATTTGTTTTTAATATTTCTATTTAGCTTTAATTTATTTCTATTTTATTTTTATTTAATACTTCAACTTATTTTATTTTGCTTGGTTCTAATTTTCATTCAAGTTAAGTTTAAGTTTTTCAATAATTAAAATTTTATTTGAGCTTGGGTTAGTTCACCCAAAAATTTAAAAAAATTGTCATCAAGTGCTCACCCGCATATCGTTCCAAACCCTTAAGAATTTCATTCGTCTTTGAAATCATCAAACGTGCTGCGTAACACGAGAATGAACCTCATTGGTTCTTGCTGAAGCTCAAATGTGCTGCGTAACACGAGAATGAACCTCATTGGTTCTTGATGAAGCTCAAACGTGCTGCGTAACACGAGAATGAACCTCATTGGTTCTTGAAGCTCAAACATGCTGCGTAACACGAGAATGAACCTCATTGGTTCTTGATGAAGCTCAAACGTGCTGCGTAACACGAGAATGAACCTCATTGGTTCTTGAAGCTCAAACGTGCTGCGTAACACGAGAATGAACCTCATTGGTTCTTGAAGCTCAAACATGCTGCGTAACACGAGAATGAATCTCATTGGTTCTTGAAGCTCAAACGTGCTGCGTAACACGAGAATGAACCTCATTGGTTCTTGAAGCTCAAACGTGCTGTGCAACACGAGAATGAACCTCATTGGTTCTTGAGTAAGCTCAAATGTGCTGCGTAACACGAGAATGAACCTCATTGGTTCTTGAAGCTCAAACGTGCTGCGTAACACGAAAATGAACCTCATTGGTTCTTGCTGAACCTCAAACGTGCTGCGTAACACGAGAATGAACCTCATTGGTTCTTGAAGCTCAAATGTGCTGCGTAACACGAGAATGAACCTCATTGGTTCTTGAAGCTCAAACATGCTGCGTAACACGAGAATGAACCTCATTGGTTCTTGCTGAAGCTCAAACGTGCTGCGTAACACGAGAATGAACCTCATTGGTTCTTGCTGAACCTCAAACGTGCTGTGTAACACGAGAATGAACCTCATTGGTTCTTGTAGAAGCTCAAACGTGCTGCGTAACACGAGAATGAACCTCATTGGTTCTTGTAGAAGCTCAAACATGCTGCGCAACACGAGAATGAACCTCATTGGTTCTTGCTGAACCTCAAACGTGCTGCGTAACACGAGAATGAACCTCATTGGTTCTTGATGAAGCTCAAACGTGCGGCGTAACACGAGAATGAACCTCATTGGTTCTTGAAGCTCAAACGTGCTGGGTAACATGAGAATGAACCTCATTGGTTCTTGCTGAAGCTCAAACGTGCTGCGCAACACGAGAATGAACCTCATTGGTTCTTGCTGAAGCTCAAACGTGCTGCGCAACACGAGAATGAACCTCATTGGTTCTTGAAGCTCAAACGTGCTGGGTAACATGAGAATGAACCTCATTGGTTCTTGCTGAAGCTCAAACGTGCTGCGCAACACGAGAATGAACCTCATTGGTTCTTGATGAAGCTCAAACGTGCGGCGTAACACGAGAATGAACCTCATTGGTTCTTGAAGCTCAAACGTGCTGGGTAACATGAGAATGAACCTCATTGGTTCTTGCTGAAGCTCAAACGTGCTGCGCAACACGAGAATGAACCTCATTGGTTCTCACAGGTCAAGCGAACATGCTTGAGCTTCCGTTTACTTATGTGAGTTGATGTGTGTATACTTGTGAATAAAAGCCTAAATTAAATCTGTTAATCGAATAATGTGATGGAGTCTCTTCAGAAAATGTATACTAAACCATTCAATTCATATGGATTAGTTTTACGATCTCCTTATAAACTTTTTGAAGCGTAATTTCGACTAAGTGTCATTTGAGTGTATTGTCAGTGGTTATAGATCAATCTATAATTATTTAACCTTTGTTGAAAATAGATAATTACATAGCATGGTATTCCTGATGAGCTCTTATCCTACCACTTAAATCAGGTTTGGAACGACATGAGAGTGATGAATTAATGACAGAATTTTCATTTTTGGGTGAACCATCCCTTTCGTTTGTGTAAAATCGTTTATAATAATTTTTATTTTTATATTTAGTTAATAACAAAACTGGTGCTCCACACAAAAAGTACACTCCTAATATTCCTGAACCCACCTCACGTCTGTCATTGTTGGGCCACACGCCACATAATCAAGAGAAAGATAAGAAAGGAAGACATGCAAAAAAAGCTTGCTAGGAAAATGCATCTAAGAAATGTGACACGCACCCTTGAGAAGGCAAATGGAGTGACTGAGAGGTAAAAGGAAGCTCTAATGAGGGAAGTGAGGCATGATTGAGTAATCGATAGGGGAAAAGTGGACTGTGTGAAGTTTATTTCTTTTGCTCTAATCCCTAAACGAAAGGCTGGGCATGGCATCTGCTATAGACGTGCAACACATACAGAAAAGCATTTATATGGTATTTCTGTTGTTTACCTAAACACATCATAAACAAATTAGAGCAATTAATGTGTTAATTTTAGACAAGTATATGTCATTAATTTAATGTGAACGGCCAACATTATACTGCTGCTAGCTTCTTCTTTTTTTTTTTTTTTTTTTTTTTTATATTATTTTGTTTCTTTCTTTCAAAGTGAATCTGAAAGAACAGTTTGATTGGACAAAGAAAATATACAGAGGTAAATTTGAAATTTGAAATTTGAAATGATCACAAATGATCGAATCTATTAGTAGCCCATGGACAAATACAAAAGACAGAGAATCATCTCCACAAATACCAAAAAAAACTACTAAGATCAAGTCCTAGAATCAGCTTGTTGCTTGTTGTGGTTAACACAGAAACAGGCACAATGCCAGGTCAGTCCCGCTAGCGTAACATTTCTTTCCCACAGAGCGCTGCTGCATGCACACTACAAGAGCTGAACAACAGTTGGCTGTCTGAACAGTTGGTCATGCTGGCAAGGGCAAGTCTGTGCTGACGTGTATGTATGTAAATAATAATGACATAATGGAAATGAGGATGATGCAGTCTCTGTGTATCTACAATGTATTGTAAAATGAATGCATACTAGAGAGTCAGTGTCAAACACCACATGCTGAAATTAACTACAGCAAACAAAATTAATTTGCTTATAAGTGTGACTTGATAATAAAGTGTAGCACCAATTAAAATGGCAAAAATAATTGTTTCTTAAACGCTCCTTCCTTCCAGCCCTCTCTGTGTCTGCCATTGCTCAGAAGAAATAGGTGGTCCTGCTGTAAACTTTTTTTGGCAAACATATTGAGCAATGTGCCATAGATCCAGCTAGCACAACAGTGTTTTTTTTTTTTTTCAGTTGTTTGTGATATTATTACCCTTCATCATTATTGCGATAGATGTTATAACAAATAATAAATATGTATTTTCATAATGTTGGCGAAATGTTATAACATGGACCTTTTGAGGCTATTTTAAGAAAACCTATTACCCCAATGTTTTATTTTGGTTAAAAAAAAAAAACACTAAAATACAACTTTAAACTGGCAGTTCTTGATTTTTTTTGGATTCGAAATTGCAGTCCTTCATGTGTTCATTATTTGTTTTATTTTGAGCGTAGGTTTGTTTTCTACACCATTTTTAACTATGATGTAACCAAAGTGCAATGTTGGGAAAACATTTTGTGCTTGTTGGGTAATCAATCTACAAATAGCTTTTACTCAATGGTGTCTCTGCACAATACACAGTGATAATAGAAAGTATTTTAACATTACAATTATGCCCAAAGCCTTAAAAGCCCACTGAAGTGCCTTGAAACTTGCAGCATTATTCAATGTGTTGATGCAATTTCCACTGAAACAGGAAGACAGGGCAGGACATATCGAACAGCTCCTCCCCTTGTTAAAATAGCCAATAGCACTTTGTTTATATCACTTCTCGGCCAGAGCCATTGAGCTTGGTAAAGCCTCCTCCTAATCTCCTCCATATTGCTTTAAAATATAGCATTCTGTGCAGGATTCAAAGGATCCGATATGTTTTGTGGTCTGTGCCGACTCGATCGTGTCTCTGGACCGGAGCAGACTGTGTGTGCGTTGCGACGGTTCGCGTGACACTTATGTGAAACCAGACTTCATTCGCCCCAATGGAAAGCATATTTACACAGTCTGAATCGTTCCCTATCCTCTATATAGTGCACTATGCGCCATCCACCATGTAGAAAATAGTAATAGTGTGAATTAGGGGACCGATTTCAGCCGCTGCTTCAGTATCTATTTATAATGTAGAGAGCAGGACGCTTCAGAGTCTAGAGAGCACTTGATTGGACAGAAAATCTGATGAGAAGCTGAAGTGCTTGATGAATTGATCCATATTGACGGAAGTGAGAGACATTACGTTTTGAACGCTTATATCTCCTAAATATGAATTTTGTCATTGTTTTGGAGCACACTAGCTTATAGATAACAGTAAGGCTAACACATAACACATCACACTAAAAGCCCAAAAACTTTGATGGTGGCTTTAAAGGTGTAGCACTGTAGGACAAGGAGACACATTGTCGGGTGTGCACATGACACCCTGACATATGCTTTTTCTCTGTCTCGCTGTTTTCACACTCACACCATCAAACACTCTTTTCCCTCTTTCTGTAGCACACACATTCACGTACGGAGTATATGGGGATTACGGAGTATTATGTAACCCCCTGTGCAGACATCCTCCACGGGGACATTGCTTTCTGCTTGCTTGCAGTAATCCAGAACGGCTGTGTCCCTAAACATGACAGAGACTGATAACTGGGCTGACGTGGAAGGGCAGCACAGGCCATAAATATTAAGAGCTGGACATACATGGGTCAAAAATGGCATGCCAGTGTAGGATGGATAGACTTAAGTGGTAGGATAAGAGCTCATCAGGGATACCATGTTATGTAATTTTCTATTTTCAACAAAGGTAAACAAATAATTATAGATTGATCTATAACCAAGGACTTGACTTCTTAACATTTATGCTATGAAAAGATGGCATCATATATCTCTGTACTCTTCTTTAATCTGCTTAATACCTGGGCATTTATTTATTTATTTATTTATTTATTTATTTATCTATCAACGTTTCATTTATTAGAACTATTTTTTGTACTTACCCTAAGATTACACTAATACCCTAAAAATGTAATTTTAGCATGCAACTCATCTCACATCATTTGTGCCACTGTAGTTATATAATAATAATAATAATAATAATGTTGTTAAAAAAGTGTTTTTTGCTAGTTTCAGCCTGACGCAGTTATCATTTTCACATCCTGCATGTTGTTTAAATAGCAAATGCATTTGCGCCCATCTGTTCACCTATGGGTATACTGGTCTGAAAACGAGGCTTGTTCAGGAGCATTGTTGGCGCATTTCTGTTTTGAGGCAACTGAAATCGACTGCGCCATTGACCAACTGAAACCTGTCATATTATGCAATATTTTTTTTATTATTTAAAGAGAGCGTTGGTAATATGTGCCTATAGGCGCATCCACAACATGCGTACACTCTGCTTATTACACACACAGGAACTGAAGCAGCAGCACACAAAACATTTTTAAATATTAAAAATAAAAGGATTCCTCTCTGGAGAAGCGTTCAGTTTTTCCGCTCGCAAATTCCACCATATAAATAGTGAATCCACCATGGTGTGAGCGCAACTGGCTTTTAAAGGGGAATGGGAGATGAGACTCTGATTATTGCTGGTTTATTGCACGTTACACCCAAAACACACCCATGAATCATTAAGAGAATAGAGACAACCCTTTTAGACCATACGCCGACCATTTTTCCCAAAGTTAAACTAGCAAAAGTGGATTTGGACATACCCTAAGTGCATTTGCGCCTTGCGCTTCAGACCATGTGCTTAGATCGTTAAAATAGGGCCCACTATGTGTTTTTAGTTTTCTAAGCAATTGGGCATGTGATTTTTAGCTGGTGGGTAATACAATGTGCAAAACAGTCATACAGTTACATTGAATGTGTACTTGTGGTATATTAACTTGGAAGTGGGCTTTAAGCATTTGAGCATTTAACCACTTAAACTCGGAGCGGCCCGGTACTGTTAAAATGACTGTTTACTTGAAATGCGGTCTGTAAAAGCATCATAAATAACTGATAGTCTTTTGTTATATGTCATTGAAAATGTCTCAACTTGCAGAATACAAAAAAATCATATTTGTTTCAGTTTGAGATCAAACTATAACAAATATTTGTATGAAAGGACCACTGCCAATGCATATAACAACATGATCATGACACAGCGTCATTTGAAAGTTCAACCAATGGAAACTGGATCTCGGGTGAGGTGGGTGGGGCAATGTGTAGAGAGCAATCGGACACTCTCTTACAGTGCTTGGATTGGGCTGATCGCCCTGATTGACCGGTCTTGATTTACCGTGCTCCATAGAATAGGAGAGCACACTGAAAAAGTGCTGAAAAATCATCTCTCATCGACCAGAATATTATTACTTGTTAATTATTCTTTATATAAAAATGTTAATGCTTTATTGTGGTGTTTGCACATGTAAGTAGTTCTTATGTTCAGTAAAACACTCAGATCTCTTGTTTGGAGAGGTTTTTTTGGATTTTTGATAAAAAGGTTCCAAATGCCATAACTTTTGATTGCATTGAGATATCAACACAGAAGTTGTCTCAGATGTAAGTCCAAACTTGATTTTATCATGTCAATCATCAATAATAACAAAATAAATCAATAAATTGCATGACCAAATTGAGGTTTTCTCAGCAGTGATGTAACATAAGAACTTCCAAACATGATCAAAATATGTTTTTTTTTTTTTTTTTTTTTTTTTTTTTCAAATGAGACCATGCACTTGTATATATCTTGTTTTTTGTAGAGTTATAAGTCATTACTTTTAAGTATGCCACTTGAAATCTTTAAAAATGCCTTCAGGGTGTAAGTGGTTAAGCTTTATTTTGGATTGATAGATGGATGTATAAAGATTACACTGTTAGAAAGTAAGAAAAATATTAAAAAATATAGTATTCAGCTTAGCTAGATTTTTTTTTTTCTTTTCCTCTTAAAAATTGATGTTGTTGGATGTTGCATCATGTGCTGTCGAGTATCTGGACTTGTTCTCTGAGGCTAACACAGTTTAGGAGTGTGTGTGTGTGTGTGTGTGTGTGTGTGTGTGTGTGTGTGTGTGTGTGTGTGTGTGTGTGTGTTTTCAGAGACCCTGTTTCCTCTTAGACATGGCTGGCTGCAGCAGAGGTTTACACCATTGGTACACATTCAATCAAAACGTCCTTAATATCGTCCCGAACAATTATGGAGCTCAGCAGAAATTGCCCTTATGTGTTAAATGATACATCACATTGTTGTTTTATATGGATCTTAATATTTCATTTATTTGTGAAAGACATGGTTACGCCCACCATAAACCATTAATGGATGTTCATTAGATGCTGCAGCACTTTTTTTTGGCTACTTATGTTATGTACCTGCTAATAATATGCAATAACTAATATTATTGTTCCTTTGTTTCGGGTTCATGATTTTTGAGTATCCCGCCATGAGCATTCCATTTAAAGTGGCGGGTGAAGTTAAAAATAGTCCACATTTTTGTAATGCTTCATTCCATTGTGCTGTTTTTGTATGCAAGAACACATCTTTTGTAAACTTGCCTAAAGAAATGCACTATAGATCTGCGTCAGATGAATCCGAAAACAGACTAATTATAGGTTCTCCAAATTTAATTTGGTTAAACTGAACAAAATTGATTTGTGGAATTCAGACAGAACTTGAATCACGGAAAGTTTTACACTCCGCTAGCAAAGAGTTTCTGTTTGTTTCACACACTCCTCAAGTATGTCTGCAGTCCGTCAATCACTTAAAACCAGTCTGACCCGAATGAGGCATGAGCAATGACACAAGCATTTGTTTCTAATCACATACTTCATTGTTTTAATAATCTTTTCCACAGACACCTCACGGGCAGACTGAATAAATCTACACTTCCCTCTGCTGGAGGTGCGTTCAAGACTATCACCAGATGTTCATAGGTGTAGTTCACCCAATATATTGAATTTAATTCTCATGTCATTTCAAACCTGTAGTGTATAGCTAAGTTAGTAGTCCATATGACTCAATATTTCAAGTCTTACAATATTCTTTTAATAGGTTTTGTGTGAAAAAATGAAAATATTAAAGTCATACAAGGTTGGACCGACATGAGATTGAGTAAATGGTGACAGAATTGTCCTTTTGTGTGAACTATCCCTTTAATGCAAACGGGACCACTCTTTAACAAGATCTCGACCTTGAATGTTGCCCATCAGCGATGGAGCCATTTGTAGCTAAAACTTTATTGAGTATTTGGCAATTAACACTTGTTAATGACGGTTTAAGATCCCCATAAAGGGAATCACATCATTTAAACATAACCTTTAAATGAAAACACAAGCATGACGAAGCATGAAAGGTTAATCTGTTTTTGCCAGCATCTGTTTAAAGATGGGTGGCACATTGATGAGATCTCTACTGCCTTTATATCTGAGGATGTAAATACCATCTCTTATCTGCATATGTCGACACATATACTGACCTCAGAGAAGCATTTGGACAGCTATGAAACATTTTGAAAATGTATAAATGTCAGTGCATTAGATAATGTTTTAAACCCGGGACATTTATGTAAAAAATATTGCACAAGCATACAATTATAGATAATAAATATATGGTTCACAATGTAGACAAATGCTACTTGGTTTGCTATTTTGTCTCTAATGCCATGCCATTCATACATTTGAAGTATGGCTTAAGCATCCAAATGCGTTTTGGACCCACTGTATTATATATCCATATGAAATATATCCATGTCCTCATCCTCTGAACCTGTTGTTTAAATGATGGACCAATATGCCAACATAATGTATACTAAACCAAGACAAATGGCTTGAATGTCTCTTAAAATGTTGTGGTGGCAATCTAAATGATGGAAAGGATGGAGTTTCTCTTGGTGGCTTGGTCTCATTAGATTAGACCAGAGCACCAGGTGATGTGAGACTAGAGTCCCAATGTTCAGATCTCATTGTGATTGATTCACATATACGATTGTTGTTTCAGGTTTCATCGTATGTCATTAAAGCAGGCCTCTTTTACTTCATTTGACTCTCCACAGTTATTAAGGGGCTGCAACAAATTTTAGCCATACTTTGACTCAAAGCAGCTTTTAAAGATCACGTTTGGAGATCTAAACAGGCCCCTAGCAGCTGATTTCATTCTTGGGGTGGGAGAATATAGTGTTTTCCTGCACCTTTCAACTCTCTAAACCAGAAAGAGAGCAGAAGAGAGAATGATAGACCCTGAGGCCAGTGGCTTTCAGACGGAGGTCTGGCTTGCCCTTGTTATTCCCTCGTTTCCCTGCTCTATCTCTCCTTTGCCCTCTTTCCTCTGTATTTCTCGCCAAACTGTTTCTATTATTGGGCAGAATTCACATTGAGCCATCAGACGCTGCCATCTGATTTAAAGTGGCAGACCACAGAGGCAGCCGAGCTTTCTGCTTCAGGAGCTCTCTCTCTCCCTGTCTCTCTCTGCATTTCTTTCAAAGTGACTTGAAACGTCACTGCTTTTATTTTAGATATACAGGATTTCTAAACCCCTCTCATGTATGCATGTGTGATCATATGGAAAGCTCAGCACGTCCTTTTCAGAGTCAAGCGGTCTTCGCATTGTGGGTGTTGCTATGGGTTACGTCCCCTCCGGGTGAGTCAGAGGCCAGTGGTGCTGAAAAGATGGGAGCCTCTTTTCATGATACTCATAATGACTGTGTGTGTTTAGTGCTCCCGAATTGTTTGTGCATGTGTATATAGCTGGATATTAATAAAAACCTTAATGATGTGATGCAAAATAAACGTTGCATTTCATGTCAGCATTCATGTCGGTATATGTGATATAGTACTTACTTATACACCTTAAATACTAATAAAACAGAATAAGCTGCACTTCCCAGAGTTCCCTAGTGTGTGTGTTCATGAATATGCATATAAATATTTTTAAATGCAACAGTTTTTTATGTGGCTCTTGCACAAACATATATTCTCGCTGTGTTTGGAAAAGCACACTACCATACTAATACCCTCTCATACAATATTTAGTATGTTTACAGTTAATCACGATTCTGATTCCAGAATATTCTGTTATTTTCTTCAATTAAAACAAATTTTAATTGAAAAATATATTTTAAAAGTTAGATTTTTTTAAATATTACAATATATTATATCATACAAGTCATCCTGTGGTCCTCATAAAGTTGAGAACCACTGCAATAGGTCACACTGTGAAAACCATGGTATCCTATAATGCAGTATGCTTGACTTGACCTTGCATTTTAACATGTCCTTTGATTGGGATGCCAAGACGTTTTAATACAGAAGTGGAATGAAATGCTAAATAAATGTATTTATGTCACTTACTGAATTTAGCATGCAGCATAATGAGGTCATGTGACCACAGTGTAGCATACCCTTGAATGAAAACGTTCCATAATGAATTTTCACATACTGAAAAAAAGGCAAAAAGAAAAAGAGGCAAAATGCTAGTATTTCATTCCAAGCATGACTTCAGAATGCAGGTATGTATATATTGACTGTGAGTGTACACTGAGACATTTCCTAGAGTAAGTGAATAGCTTGTTTTGCTTGTTACGGTACAAGGCCTCTGTACACCTTTGCATACCTCTGCACACAAATGTATGTGACCTGCTACGGCAAACTGGATTGGCCTGTTTCTGGATGTGTGTGTTTTGTGGGTGTTCCAGTTACATAAACCCAGAGACAATGAGTTGGCAGAGCAAATTCTTATGTAAAACATTTGAGTTTTGGCTTTGTTGTAGAACAACTGTGTAAACCGTCAGAACACTAGTCTGTCAACAAGAAAATAATCAACCTTCGTACACTAGTTTTTTAGCAGGTATTTTTAGATGATTTCAGCAGTAAGTAGGGCAGAAAAGTACTGTATAGAATGTCAAACTTTTACAAAGTTTTTACACTTAATGTTGGAATAGCAGTGTCAGGCATAAACCCACGTTTGAAGTTTTTTGGTCTTCCACACTGACATTTGCAGAAGCTCTACTGTAGATTTCACCTCACTTATGATCGCAACTCTCTTTGAGCGCAGATTTTACTCTTTTGAGCACGCTCTTCTTTTTTCTGTTCCACATCGCTCTCATTCTTTCCCATGCTAAAGGCAAAGTTCAGCGAGGTGTATATTAAATGTGCGCACACACACACACATACACACAGTCTTAAGTGTTCCTGAAATAGAAATGGCCATGACAGCTGTGGTTTTTTGACAATATTTTTTGTATAAAAGTAAATTTTGCTAACCATAGTAAATAGTACCCAAAATGCCATAGTGCTGCTATTGTTGTTATTGATACTGATGTTGCTCCCATTACAGTAAAATTGTGATAGCTTGGTATTTGCCATTTCTGCTGTCAAAAAAGAAATCAATACTGATATTCTGGTCTCTATGACTCAGGCTCATCCTCCAATGTAAGTCTGTGGGATTTTCTTTATTTTGTCAACTACAAGGTAAATATCATTAGTAAAATTGCTTAAATCAAAAGCACATGATTTGTGGTACCAGTCATTTTTACTGTAGCACAAACAGTTTGTGATGAGTTATTAATGTTAGAGTAAGTGGTTTTAGTGGGGTCAAATCCCTAACTCAAAATAATTGCATCATTACGGTAGAAATAATTACATTAACCATGGCATTTTGATGGAAACTATGGTAAATTTGTGTAAGAATGTTTACTTGCTTTCCGAGCAATATATTGAAGCTTAGTTGCATTGAAATAGAAAACAAACTGCATGAATATCTAGTATCTCATTTGTCCACCCTGTGGAGTTCCTTAGAATCGGATCGATTTGTTTGTGCATATCGACAGCAAAGCACCGCTTCACTTCAACATGTGCTCCTGGGAGCCTGGTTAGAAACCAGCTGCTATAAAACGAAAAAGGATGCAAATGTCTAAATGTCTCACTGTGACTTGAGGTATCGTGGCCTGCTGGTGAGACAGCTATTTGTTGCAAATGACTCATCCACGATGGTCAGTGAAGTGGATGCAACACATTAACAAGCCGGAAAAATTCTTAAGCAGCCTGAGGTGGTCCCATTTACTTGTGTTTTGCCCATATTAGCGGCCCAATCAACGTCAGCACTTTATGTTAGCACCACAGTTTCCGTCGGCTTGGCATCTGGCGGCTGACAAGCGTTACGTATAGTGTTGATATTGCTTTCTCTCCCACATACAATTGATGGAATAGGAGCAAAGCAGCAAAAGATGTTGACGTCTGAATTGGACTAGTTGTTTACAGCTGAAGTTTGATGGCTGTGGGCGTTTCTAGTTTGGAGCATAGTAATCAAACTGACATGTTCACCCGTTCCGAACACATTTAGCTGTGTGATTAACAGTGTTTAAGCACAGTTGTATGTAGCAATAGAATGGGAATTAATTAATTAGCCATGTAATTGAACAAAAGTCAGTTATTCAGGCTCATTTATTGGACTGGCTGAGTGTTTAATTTGATTAAAATAGCTAGGTTTTAATGTGATAACGTTTAGGAGAATGTGCTTGTGTTAGGGTTGGATTGATACTAAAATTTGGGCTCTGGTATGAAATCAGCATCTGGTACCCCAGTATCAATACTTCAACACTTAATGGCAAAAAATAAGCAGCTTCAGTGTTAATAATTTGCATTTATTCATATACATTTTTTTAAGGAAAGCAAACAGAATAGGCAAAAAAGGTTTTGTTTAGACTGTTTATGATGTGCTTGTGTGTTTCATGTATTTATATATTTATATTATATTATACTATAACATAGACGTATATACGTTACCGTTTAATGTTTTTGAAAAAGGTCTCTTATGCTCACTAATGCTGAGATGGCTTATTTGAATAGTAAAATTGTGCAATAATTTAAAATAATCGTTTACTAATTTAATATATTTAAAAATATAATTTATTTCTGTGATTGCAAAGCTGAATTTTTAAGCATCATTACTCCAGTCTTCAGTGTCACATGATCCTTTAGAAATCATTCTGATTTGCTGCTCAAGAAATATTTCTTATTTTTCTCAATGCTGAAAACAGTAATACAGTCATTTGTTCAGGATTCTTTAATGAATAGAAAGTTAACAGAATAATTTGAAATAGAAATCTCTTGTAACATTATAAATGTATATAGTTTACTGTCACTTTTGATCAATTAACTGCATCCTTGCAAAATAAAACTATGACTATGAAACTATGTATAGAAAGATGTAGATTTTTTTTTGTTCTATTTTAATTCAAAAATCTAAATTCACAGAAAATCCTAACAAATCTGTAATAATTAAAATTCTCCCCACACTTGTGAAAAAATATTTTGTAGCTGTCGTCTGATGGCTTGCTATTGTTTTTATAAAAATATGATGCTTCATACTTGTTGAGCTTTGGTGATAATTCAAATCCACCACAGAATGCAAATGGCTTTCATTTACATTACAAAATGAAACTAAATTTGGTAAATGCTAAACATATTTAATGAACTTTTACGCTTCACGTCATGCAATTTGAACTGTGTTGGATAGCAGTGCATTGTTGTCCGGATGAGGTGCTCAAATATGTAAAATTCTTATATCAAACCTGGCAAATTCTTGATACTGCACAACCCTAGTTTGAATGCTGCCAATAAAATCCTTGTCGTTAGCTCAGGTTTTCTCCGTTAGCTCTGATCGTAGGATGAGGAGAATTCCAGATGCTGTGTGTGTGTGTGTGGGTGAACCTCTGATGTATTTTTAGCCTTTTGCATTATGAATGCCTGACAGGCTTGCCAGTGCTACTCTCTACAGAATACCGCTCCTTTTACCTGTGCATGTTCACGCAAACGTACGCACACACATACACACGCGTGCGTACAGCATAAGTGATAGATCATAATGTGTGAACCAGCACCTGTGCTTGCATGTTTATTGGGAATACTGCAAAAGCGGAAATCCATTTTCCTGTTTTATCTTTGAACTCCAAACTTATTATTCCTTTCATCTAGGCTACCTCACCCCTCCTGTTGGTGAAAAATAGCACCTGTATTCCTCTCACATGCATAAAACCAAAATTAATCACTCTCTCACATCAAACCCCAGGGCCTTTACTGTGTTTGCATGTGTGTCTGTTTGTTGAAATCCACATTTGTCAGTTTAGTTTAGTCGTAACACTCGAAACCCGCCAACTCCATGTCTCACCTGGTGAGGAAATAGTCATAATAGCCTAAATACAAATGCTTATTTTCTATCTCCGTCCCATGTACATCTGTGTGTGTGTTTGAAAGAGTTACTACAGGCGCTGTCTTGTCTCTATGAATGTCTCTAAGTCGGAATAAATCCTCTTTAAGCTCTGGATTTCAGACGTGCATGTGGTGCCGCTTGCGTCCCATCAAACACAGTAATGCCTCTGGACTTTCCAACGCCATCCGTCTATCTCTCTTTCACTACTAAAACCAAAGCATTCCAGCTCAGTCATACCTCACAGATGGTCAGCAAGCACTCAAGGAAACTGGATGTAATTAGCCATAGCTTGGTAAGATGTGTGTGATGTATGGTTGACGTGGCATGCTTTTTAATTAGATTAGTTAAATTAGAAGTGTTACCTCCGGATGCTGGCACTTTCATCAGGCAAAGTTTACAGATTGCCTCATTAATGTTTGCAGGTTCCCTATTAGCATTGGGTTTAAACACAAAACACTGCCAAATAGGCACTTTTACATTTAGCTTTGAAACCAAATAATTTCGCTTTGAAGCCGCTGTCATCTTGTCAGTCAGCTCGCCTCATCACGTGATTAATGAAATCGGACTCCTAGTGTTAGTTTGTGCTACGACTCTCATGTGGCCATGCTGAATTGAGCAGACATGTTCAGTTTTTATTTGTAGTTTCTGTTCTTTAACTGAACTAAATTATTTTTATTACTATTAAAAATCTAAACAATGGTGGGAGGCAGCGCTGCGGTGGGCAAGTGATGTAACCGGTGTTGTGGCTGAACACCATGTGACACCATTAACAGTGTCGCAGTAAGCCTAGTACATACATACTACCACATTTATGATAGTTATATGCTTTCAGATATTACTTTTGTGTTCCACCAAAGAAAGAAAGTCATATGGGTTCTGAGGGTTTGTATATGATGACAGAATTAAAATGTTTGAGTGAACTAAGGCCCCGTTTACATCTGGTATTAAGATGCATTTTTGTTTTACTAGTAGATGGTGCGAAGTACAGGTGTAAAGAGGGTCTAAAATGTTTTGAGCTTGTCCACTTTTCCACGTTTGAAAAAGCATATGACCGGATTGCTTCGTAGTGTAAACGCTCCTGTGGTCGAAAGCGTTCAAACAGCCGCAAAAGACTACTCTCCACCTACTGATCTGACTTTATAGGAAGCGTGCTAGCCAGACAAGATTTAAACTTTGTCAGCTGAAGACCCAAGTTTGGTTTGAGATGAAAAAAGTACCAAGTACAATGTTCTCTCACCCCTCCTGATTTCACACTCACTGCATTTGGCATGGCCTTGTGGCTATCAGAACAGAAACTAAGATGCTGTTATCTGTATGTTTTTCTGCCGTCTTGGGTCATGTTCATATGTAAATTGTGTGAGCTTATTTCGCTTATTTTCCCGCCCATGGACCCTTCAAAGAAATCATGACAGAAGTGGTTGAAAGTGGACAAAAGGGACTAATTAAAGCTCCAGGTGTAAACGAGAAAGTATTTTGTGTATTCTAGAAAGTATTTTCGTCTACTTGTGATCCGATCGACCAAAACGAATACCAGGTGTAAACAAGGGCCTAATATACTAACAACATACACTCACCTAAAGGATTATTAGGAACACCATACTAATACTGTGTTTGACCCCCTCTCGCCTTCAGAACTGCTTTAATTCTACGTGGCATTGATTCAACAATGTGCTGAAAGCATTCTTTAGAAATGTTGGCCCATATTGATAGGATAGTATCTTGCAGTTGATGGAGATTTGTGGGATGCACATCCAGGGCACGAAGCTCCCGTTCCACCACATCCCAAAGATGCTCTATTGGGTTGAGATCTGGTGACTGTGGGGGCCATTTTAGTACAGTGAACTCATTGTCATGTTCAAGAAACCAATTTGAAATGATTCGAGCTTTATGACATGGTGCATTATCCTGCTGGAAGTAGCCATCAGAGAATGGGTACATGGTGGTCATAAAGGGATGGACATGGCCAGAAACAATGCTTAGGTAGGCCGTGGCATTTAAACAATGCTTAGGTAGGCCGTGGCATTTAAACAATGCCCAATTGGCACCAAGGGGCCTAAAGTGTGCCAAGAAAACATCCCCCACACCATTACACCACCACCACCAGCCTGGACAGTGGTAACAAGGCATGATGGATCCATGTTCTCATTCTGTTTACGCCAAATTCTGACTCTACCATCTGAATGTCTCAACAGAAATCGAGACTCATCAGACCAGGCAACATTTTTCCAGTCTTCAACTGTCCAATTTTGGTGAGCTCGTGCAAATCGTAGCCTCTTTTTCCTATTTGTAGTGGAGATGAGTGGCACCCAGTGGGGTCTTTTGCTGTTGTAGACCATCCGCCTCAAGGTTGTGGCTTCACAAATGCTTTGCTGCATACCTTGGTTGTAACGAGTGGTTTCAGTCAAAGTTGCTCTTCTATCAGCTTGAATCAGTCGGCCCATTCTCCTCTGACCTCTAGCATCAACAAGGCATTTTCACCCACAGGACTGCCGCATACTGGATGTTTTTCCCTTTTCACACCATTCTTTGTAAACCCTAGAAATGGCTGTGCGTGAAAATCCCAGTAACTGAGCAGATTGTGAAATACTCAGACCGGCCCGTCTGGCACCAACAACCATGCCACGCTCAAAATTGCTTAAATCACCTTTCTTTCCCATTCTGACATTCAGTTTGGAGTTCAGGAGATTGTCTTGACCAGGACCACACCCCTAAATGCATTGAAGCAACTGCCATGTGATTGGTTGATTAGATAATTGCATTAATGAGAAATTGAACGTGTTCCTAATAATCCTTTAGGTGAGTGTATATTATTACAATATTACAATATAAATATTTCACGCATAATAATGATTTGGCTGTGGATTGGTCAAATAGATTTTTCCTGATTTTAATTTTTTACATTTGTGATGAAGCCGATAATTTCTTTGAAGACGTCAGAGAAGAAAAAAGAGATGTTTGCCATGCAATTTACGATAAAATGACACTTTACAAGTTCATGGTCAATATTTTGTTACTGTTCTGCATAATATGGTGTGATGTTAAATCAAATTGTGTGAAACAATGTGCGAAAAAACCATCGCTCCATGCAAGATGTTACTGGGGAGAAATAATTCTGAAGGGATGCAAATTACAGATCCAAAACTGGCATCCTCAGCACTACAGCTGCACAACTTCATTAACTACAGTGACATGCTGGATTAGCAAGTGTCTGTATCATTTGTTTGTGTTGGAGTCCAACCAAACACACAGCCTGGTTCTGTCTCTTTACCTTTCTGTCTGTCTTTATTTTTACCGTACAATTGCATGTAAACTTCTAAACGCTTGCTAAAGTCTTTTACGTATACTGCAAGCTTACGTTGTTGTGGTTCTGTGACTAATTTCAGAGCATGTTCAATTAAATTGAATTAATTTAAAACACTGCCATTATTAAAATGGCATTTGTGTTCTATTCAAGTGACTTAGTTCTGTGTTATGAGGATGGAAATGAAATTTATCTCTAATTGCATCACTTATGTAATTTATCCAGAAGCATCTCTTTTGTAATTAAGAGCTAACATTGTGGAAGCAGTATTTTTTGAGAACATCTGTGTTTTGACATGTGTGTATGTAAGTATAGTGTGCATGAAGGGGTGGATATGCATGCATGCATATGTGCGTGTGTGTAAGTAAAACAAAGATTATTGTTTTCAAGTTTTCAAGAAAATACAGTTTCATTCTTTCAAAATTCCATGTTTATTTCAGTGCGTTAATTGGGGTTTATACACACTGCATTTAATTAGTTAAATATTTCAAAATATGGGCTGTTAACTACTTTAAAGGTTAAATATTGATGTTGTAAATGAAATATCTTAAAATTAACTGTGCACACCTGCGGGTAATAGTTATGTACATAGAACAAAGGCTAACAGATTCATTTAAGAAAAATAAACAATGTACTTGCAAAAAATGTAAACAATTATTATTATTAAGCACAACATTTTGGTCCCATGACCCCGATAAAGGTCATGGGACCGAAACGTTGCACTCAGTAAAATAATTTTTGCAAGTATACAGATAATGTGTGGGTTTTCTCTTGTATTTCAAATTAAACAAATAAAAATACATTAAAACAATGCATGCAACGTTTGAGTATATTTTCAATTATGTAAACACTACTTCAGAAAAGACAGGTAAACAGTGAGGAAGAAAACAAAGAACAAAGAATCACGTTATTAAGAGTGCTTTTCAAGTATGTAATGGTATGGCTTTATTAAAGCTGCCGAGCATAATATTGCTTTTATTATGAATGACATAGTAGGCAACAGGTTAGCTCTCACAGTATAAGTCAGATCTGTTGTGACATATCATATGTTTGACACTTCTATTTAGATTCACTTAAGATGTAACTGTTTACATTGATATCTTGTCAGGAATGTATTTATTAAGAATTCCTTTCACACAACGCAGCGCTTGATAAGAGCCTCTTGCCAGTCATTCAATCTTTTAGTACTTTTGAAATTATTGATAGTGTGCATTTAGTGTCTATAGCACTATATACAGACCGCGTTGCTAGTCACCTTCATGGCTTTTTCATTCAGTGCCGAGACACCCCTGGTTGTTCCTGGTTGTATCAGTAGAATAAACTGGGCTGCCGAGAAAACCAATCATTTGACAGCATGGCGCCTGCTCCATTGCCTGTAGGTAATTGAGGACCCCTCTTTGACTTATGTGTTTCTTCAAGTGCCCTGCCATAATAATTATGCATGCTCAGACTAGGTTATTGATTGTCTCTGTAATACTGAAGGGAGTTGTTATCAGTCCCAGCTGGGTTTGGAGCCAACTTTGTCATGAAGAGGTCCCTCAAATGGAGAGGATTTTTTTTTTCCTTTTCATCATTGACCTATATCTCTTCTCTTTCCATGCCTGTTTTCCTGGTTTCTCTTCCATGGGTGTTCTCTAATGCCACCAAATAAGCTTGACATATAGAATTGGCACAGTTGTAGCAACACGGATATTGGCGCACAAAGCGTGAATTCGGTCTCCCCAAGGCACACCGTGGCAATTGTCGAAACTGAGGCTGTTAATCTGATAGAATCAGATATTTGTTCTGGATTGATTGAGAGAGAGAGAGAGAGAGAGAGAGGACTCAGACGCATTAGAGCTTCACCCAGTACTCTGTGTATGCCAGCTATGTGTGTGTCGTCTTTGCTCAACAGTGTGTGGCCACAAATCTCAGGGGCATATCCACCCCCTGCTGCTCCAGACGCCTTACAGATAAACAGCAAAATGTTAGGCGCAGTATTGATGTGCTACTTCTATGTGATTTCAATGTCCATTTCTACATGGTATTTGTACAATGTGTGCACTTAAAGAAGTAGTGGTTTTCTTTGTATAATATGCTGGGATATCATAAGTAAGCCTTTTTCAGCTTGCTTGGTTATGTAAGTATTTTTCCCATAGGGATTTATAAAAAGTCTTTGTTTAAGAGTTATAACCAAACTAGCTGCAAGGTGAATCACAACTTTACTTTTAGGATTTTTACTTTTGGAACTCAACTGTTTTTGAGCAGCCCAACACAGCATTGTTGGTTCATCTAGTGGTGTGAGTTTAGGACAAGACTGTGTATTTCTAATGGAAGATGGAGGATTGTTTGGGAAACTTGAATTGCATTTGGTGATGCAGCAATGCAGCAAGGGAGCAGCAATTACACACTTAACTTGAAATGTTTTATGTTTGAATAGACCCTGATACGTGCGCTTTTATGTATTGATGACATCACAGGTAACAGCGTTCAATACTCAGGCACACGATTCCACAGCACAGCTCTTGCTTATGAATAAATGGCAAAACATTGTCCAATAAACAAGTTTATTTATAGATGTGACTTTTAATAAAATTACAGTCATTGGTTGTTTTTGTTTGGCAGAATTTAATAATTTGGGCTCTACAAATCATTCAGAACAGAATAAAGCAGTTTAAATATCAGATTATGTAGGCAAATGCATTGTGCGCTTGAACAGTGTTATTTTACTATTCATTCATATTTAGTATTAACTTTTATTTTCTTATTTTCCGTTTTTATTTTTATTTTAGTTTGTTTTACTAATTTGTTTAGTTATATGATTTTTATGAAAATATATATTTTTAATTTTTGTTGGTCTTTGTTATTTTTAATTTTAGGTTTAGCAATTAGTTAGTCAGTTAGTTGCCAAGGCAACATTTTTAATTTTCATATAAAAGTTTATTTATCCATCTATTTATATTGTATTGTATTTCATCTTAGTGAACAACAGTAAATATTAATGTAATTTTTTTTTTTTGTACAATCAATCTATATGTTACCGATCCTACTCGACACTATCCGTGCGGGATTCGAACCGGGGCCTCCGGCATGGGAGGGTGTGTGCGCAGGGGAGTGAGGTTTACACAGCTCTGTATGGCCTACGTCCGTTACACTCACCCTCCTAAACTTCACTCCCATCCGGGTCAACTGCACCAAAAGTAACCGGTCCTACTCAACCCGCTCCGAGCAGGATTTGAACTGGGGTCTCTGGCATGGGAGACAAGCGTGCTAACAAGGAGGCTTAAGACCACTGTGGGACCAATGTTCTGCAGAGTTTAGCTCCAAACCTAATTTGACACACATAAATCAGCTGATCAGGGTCTTCAGGATTATTATTTATGAAAACAATACCATTATCGTCTCTGTGTAAACTACAAAAACACAAATTTGTAAAAACGGTGACGTCATGCATATGCGTATTGTGTGTTCAGTCTATAGGTTTGTAGTAATTCTTTACAAAGTGACATCGCCAACTACTGGCATAGCAGCAGAATACAGCGTTAGTTGTTTTCACAGATCCGTGTGAAGTGGGATCATCTGTACACGAAAAATGTGTCTGTTTTTAGTACATCGTTGTCATGTTAACGTACCTTTTTGTTGATTTTGTGCCTCAGAAACACCAGCAAAACCAATGTGTAAATTGTTGTTTTGAGTTTAATGCAACTATTTTTTTATGGTTTACGCATTGTCGATATTAGTGTCTATCTAAATGTAAAGAAATAGATATGCACTAGATCAGTTTGGTTATTTGAAATGCCCATGAAATATCCAGTTGTTATTAAGCCTCTTGTGTTCAGCTACATGGTTTATGAGTCTACATACATGTGTTTAACTTACTCATTTTAAAGTATTAGTGTCCAAAACACCGCTGTTCCCTTTTAGCTTTAGCTCAGCCCACCGCCTGTAGCATACCGAACGTACAGGATGGCTAGGTTTGTTGTAATGTTTTAATGCGATTATGTGGCTTTTCAGGTGTCACTTTTATCATCTTAGCGGCTTGTAGTCTTTCATTTATCTCTTTCTCGCTTTTCCTCCAGCCTCTCAAAGTAAACAGCCGAGTGTTTTACTTTCTTAACCTTGGCTGTACTAAGAAGCTTTGTCAACACCCACCACATAAACAAACAACAAACATCCTTCGCTATAAAACGTTGTTATTGTTGAGTAGATTGACTCTCCCTCCCATCATCACGTAGGATCCACAGAAGCCGTCTTATTCTCTGTTTCTTGTCTGCCATTGCAGACAACAGAGTAATTGGCCTTATCTTCTGAGGCGGTAGATTTGCCAGGAGTTACACGTAATCTTATTATCCTACCAAACACACAACAGAAAAACAAATGCACTTCCCAGCATTCCTGCTTGTAGTTGGAATCCCATGGTTCCAGAGACAATATAAGATCCTTTTCCAAGAATTCAATGCCATGCATTAGTTGTCTGCAATCACAGTTATTTTCGGGATGTTTGTGAACGATACCACACAGTTTGTTTATACAGCAACATAAACTATTTATGTAATACAAAAAAAGGAGTGTAGTGCTACGTTTACATTCTGCATGATTTAAAATCATTAGTATTCATATATGGGCAGATACATATAAACTATGTTAGAATAATATTTATTTTAGAATAATAAGATTGTATTGTTAAATATTGCAAAAATTTCCATCTTTCATTTTTGTTTGGAATTGGATTTTGACTCTATTGTGTTCTAATGTAAATTATCATTTAAAGTCAACATGAAATCAAAACGGACAATTCCTATTTTTTATGGAATATTGCAGTATTTATTATAAATGATATCCATGCACATAATTATTTTTTAAAACTGCACGTTAAAAAGACCTCATCTCTTCTCTGATGACGTGTTCACTGGCTTGAGGGCGGAGCAACCTGTCACTCACATGACATCACAGCAATAGCAAACCACAGCATCCAATCAATTCCCAATGGACAAAATCAAGTCCCGCTCTACATTTCTTTCTTGTTCGAGAAGGTATAGGTAAGATATACTTCACAAACTTCTGTTTATTGCCAACTTTAAGATGAACTGTTTTAGACTGCAGCACTGTTTGTTATTTTTTATATAATCTGTATCAAAATGACTCTCGAGGCATTGAGACACAGAATTGTGCTGGTCAACTGTCTGCTTCAGCAAATTCAATACTCAAGAGGCTTGTTCACTCTGGAGTGTCTATTTAAAAGGTATTAGAGTGGTTCTGCGGAATGGAATAGTTTTCGGTGGAATAATTTGTGCTACCTGATTTATTGCTCTCTTCATAGTGAGTTATGGGTAATTTTATGTCCCCTGCTCTGCTGCTGTGGACTTTGGACTGGAGTGAGGAGTTTCTTTGATAAAAACAATTATCTGATTTCAGTATATTTATTTATTTATTTTGAAAAGATGCTTTTGGTTGTATGTATGTGTGTGTGTATATATGTATGTGTATATATATATATATATATATATATATATATATATATATATATATATATATATATATATACACACACACACATAAACATTTATGTATATTTTTCTAATTTTGTCAGGATAGTAATAGAAAAAGCACTGTCAAAAGTATATACTTAAATACAACAAGTATACCATTCATTCATTCATTCATTCATTCATTCATTCATTCATTCATTCATTCATTCATTCATTCATTCATTCATTCATTCATTCAATGGTCACTTGTTGTTGTTTTTTTTTTGGAATGCTTTTTTTACTTCTCTGTTTGTTTGTTCATTTTTATGGTTGGACATGACAGTAATAGGCAGATGCGTTATTCCCCTCCATCCCTTGTCAAAACTGCCCCTGCGACACTCCAGTCATCTATTACTGTTGTTGTGCTGTCAAAGTATGCTAACACACATCATCCCCATTTTTGTCCTCTCTCCGAGAGTCACACTCGGGTCATTATGATGTGCCAGAGTTGTTTTAGCGTGCTAGTCTTCACTGAGTCGTTATTAGATCAGTGCGATAACACACCACGACAACTCACAAAACGCAATTTCACACTCATTGAGTGCTATCAGTGGTTAATGAGATGGCTCTCGTTGGTCCTTACCCCTTCAGTTTACCCCTCCTTCATCCCTCATTTTTTTTAATCTCCAATAGGCACCTGTCACAGTGGATATGAGCACGGCTGAACGCATGAAATCAAACACCAATTATGTCACTGGAAAGCGTTTACGGACGGCCAACGCTATTGATAGCACTTCTTCATTGCCTTGTTTTTCCAATCTGAAGACCTTCTCCATTGGCCTGAGCAAATTTGCTTTTTTTGCAATCAAATGTGGACTGCTTTCTTCTGGCGAGAGTAGTGAATATGTGAAAAAGCTCATTGAAGATGTTACCTTGAGAAGGTTAGATTGATTAGAACAAATTAAAGGACTGTCATCTGAAAGTGTCAACTTAATACAATTAAAAATGTGCAAGAAATGAACACATTATTTAGGGTATGTTTACATGACAATGATGTACTAAAAACCCAACAGTTTCTCCCTTGCATTCTCGTGTACAGATGACAATGTTGTCAAAACGATCCCCATTCGCATGGATCTGCAAAAAAGTCTAGGGGCCAGATTTACTAAACAGGCCAAATTAGCGCGAGAGCGCAATAAAAAAAAAAGAACACAGACGCAGCCGGATCATTTCCATAATCACCAACGCAATCTACCAGTTAGCGTCTGGTTTAAAACATGCTTTTTTTGGGTGGTAAATAATGGCACAAACACCAGTAAATTGCAGAGCACAAACCTTTGTAAATCACCTTGCATGATTCATTTAAATACTCTCCTCCCATAAATGTTGCATCTGAAAGGACAACTACAAAAATGCATATGCAACAAGGTCAGCTGCAAAAATAACTCTGTCCAAGCCTTTTCAGCGCTAATTTATTACTGCGTGTCTTTAGTAAATACTGACAGTAGTTTTTTAACGCCAAAAGAGTATTTGTGCTGAAACAAGCTGTTAGTAAATCTGGCCTTAGATACGCTATATTATGCTCCCAGGCCAGTAGTTACCAATTGTCACTTTGTAAAGGAAAAACTACGCACCTATAGACTGAACACGTAATATGTATGGCATGATGTGACCATTTTCACAAATTTGCATTTTGTAGTTTACACAGAGAAAATAACGGTATCATTTTCAAAAACTTGCACTTTGAATCCCATTTTCAGTTAGCATTTTCAGGCCCCCAAAATGCAGTTGTCATGTAAATGAATGGCCAAAACTAGTGAAACCGGTGTCATGTAAACGGCACCTTAATCATGCCTCTGGAACCGAATGAAATTTCCTACCATACAGATTCACTGACAGATTCATTTTAACCACTTCTAAGTGCTTGTGGCACGAGATGCTGAAGAAACAGTGTGACGCAATGAAACGGGATGCCTGTCTGCTTGTATCGACTAACATTTAGTTGCTTTGATAAAGGTTTACTTGCTTCAGCATTTCCCCACACTGATGGGCGACGTTGACTCACACCGCCACTGTGCCAGTCTGTCACCCTCTGCCCACTATAAGTTTATAATCTGTGGGCTCTGACCTGACCCTCCGCCCAAATCTTACTGATTCATTTCAGAAAAATAGCTGTCTGTGTGGGAAGATGATACTTCAAGTTATTTATCTCATCCTTTCCACATTTGCCATAATGAGAATTAAAGTGTTAATTGGAACAAATTGGAACTATTTAATTTCTGACTTTATTGCTCTGTCGCCTTGCAGGCGAATGTTTGTCTCTGAGCAAGCGTGTCAGAGTTTTCTCATAACTTTGAAAAATGGAAGCGTGGGAATTGCAGGTGACATCTGGTCTCAAAGCAGATAACAATAAAAAAGGGACATAAGAGACATGTTTCACGATGATATGTTGCATGCTTTAAGCAAAGGTGATACCAGCGAAGCACATCTGATCTATGCTGCAACTGAAATGAACTTTTGGCTTGTCACGTATGAAATGAAGATAGCATTCCATGTGTGCCACAATGATCACAATTCTGCAATGAATATTTTTCTATATAATTTGAATCATAACATTTTAATTGTACTCAGTAACTTAGATTTTTATTGTAATTTATCTATTTTTATGCAAAATGTACTATTACTAAAATGTATTTATTAATTTAAAACATTAAAAACAATTTTTTTACTAGTGCTGTCAAATCAATTAATCGCATCCAAATTAACAATTTTGTGTTTACATAATGTGTATGTGTACTGTGTATAATCATTATGTATATATAAATGCATGTGCATGTATATATTTAAGCATTTTTATATTTATATATAAAATATTTATATTTATATATAATATAAATTATATAAATATATTATACCTAGTATATATTATATACTAGGGGTGTAACAATTCAATTTACTATGGTTCGGTTTTTATCACAGTTTTCATGTCACGGTTTCGGATGGTTTGGTATGTGATATGTTCAGGGAAATTAGTTATCAGCTATATTCAACTGTCAAATAAAAATAAAGAAAATAAGAACATAATCAAACTACAAGCAACAACACAAATACATACAATAGAGCAAAGATGCATATAAAATAAACAGTGCTTTTCAGTTTTTTCTGGTATCTTACAGTAGTTTTCAGATACAGAAACTGAATAAAGTATAAACAAATATAAAATAACACTGCATATTATAATCTTCACTGTATAAATGAATTAAAGATGAATCATTATTGACGTTACAAAGGCTATTAAGTCAAGAGCAGTGACAGTGAGTGATTTCTTTGTCATTTGTTGTTTGATTAACATTAAAAACACAGACAGCAGATAAAGGCTCCGTTCCCTTTAAGACATAATGCACAGATCCAGTGCATACTGTTACACATGAACACGACATAACCTACAATGTTTGCTAGGATACGCGACAAGACAGGGGCATGTTGACACAAAAAATGTGAATTTGTCCGTTCAAGCGCAAAACTTGAAAGAGAACTCAATATTTGTGCGCTTTCTGCAACATAAATAGCAATGTGTGGTGTTCAGGTCTCACCTGCGCTTGCGCGCTATCAACACCTGTGTGATGACAGCGTATGTGACTGAGTGAGTCACGTTCGAGCATACGACACTCGCATCCATGCTTTTTGATCATCGCTGTTGTAATGTATTGGAAGCCAGAATGTGTATCCATCGACAGAAACATACATAGCTCTGTCTGTCTGTTTTACACTTAATTTTTTTCAGCAAACCATATTATAGATGCGTTGTCAGATTTGAGATGAACCGCAGTGCAAGTGCGTGCCAAACCGAGAACGGTGGGTTGAGAACGGTGCGGTTTGATTTTTTTTACAGTGAACCGTTACACCCCTAGTATATGCATGCAAATATTTCTTTAAAATATATATGTATGTGTGTGTATTCAAATATTCATAATAATTATACACAGTACACACACATATATTATGTAAACACAAACTTTTATTTTGGATGCAATTAATCATGATTAACCGATTTGACAGCACTAGTTTTGACTAAATCATTGTCAAATAGAAAATATAGTGCTTCAAACACCTGACTCATTAGTAGGTGCGTTAGATATAAACACGAAAACTGTATAGGCTAAATCCTGAACACTACTCAAACTTGTATCATCACAAAATTGTATTTGCAACATTTCGCTTGAGGCTGATGCTAAGGAACATTTTGTGATGATGCAAGTAGTTTGTGGGTTTTATATATTTTCAACGTTTCAAAAATCGAAATTTTATTTGCAATGTGTCTCTCAATCGACCTCCCTCAGGCTTGAGGCTGAGGAAGATTTATTGACTGAAATGTTGCAAATACATTTTTGTGATGATGCAAGTGTGACTAGTTTGACTAGTGTGCAGTTTTTTGCGAGTAAATTATTTGTCACAATCTTCAAATTATGATGTCCATCATTTTATCATATTATCTACATTTCCCATAAAACTGATCCCATTTGGCACTCTAGGATATAACAAGAGTCATGCGAACTGTTGAAATACTGATGCTCTTCTATCCGTCAAATTTAGGAAAGCGTTACCATTGCGGCGTGAGTGTGCCAGACATCCATTTGAACTGCTCAAATGACCTGCAAGTACTTTAACATTGCAGTTGAGGGCTATTGAGCGTGGAGGGCTAATCTCCATGGCTCATGCTCTCCCTCATGATCCACAGGAGGACAAAATCGCTGGCCGATGGTGTGTGTCAAATGCAGCGGAAGTCATCCTGAAAGGACAAACTGAGATTACAGAGGACAAACGGTTTATTTTCCAGCACAATGTTGTAGATAATGTCTTAAATTAATGACCCAGCATGCGAAGAATAGAGATAAATGTAACACACAATTGGTGCTATGAATAACTATGAAACTGTCATGAGGAAGCGCTTCCGTTTAGACATTTCTCGAAGAAAGACGAGACATAATCGAAAATGTCAGCTCAGCAAGAAGCAGCTGACTTCCTCCCGCCCTATCTTTTGTATTCCTTCCGTACAGAGTCTGTCCCCCAGAATGCCGGCTCTTTCTAGAATCCTGTGACCTTGAGCAAATTCCCCAGCATTCCTTTTGTCTCCAACAGTTATTTGTCCTTTCGTTCCATTTTTTTTTCTTGTTGCATTTTATCAATGCTGTTAGCTGGTGGATATTCTGCAATGAAATATGTGGAGCTCAGATGGCTTTTTATAATACGGTGATGATCATGTTGAGGGTTTGATGAATCGTGCCATCATTACTGTAATGAAATGTTTTCCTGCGACAGCCATGATTTTCACAGAGCAAATTGAAGCAATAGAAATGTGCATAGCAGTGCTGTAATTGACTTGGTTTCAAGCTCAGGGGAATAATATATATATTTTTTTATCTATATCTATATGAATGTGTATGTGTATGAGAGTTTGGGTGATTGCAATTTTATGAAACAGATTTCAGGCTCTGTAATCTGACCGGATAAGCCACATTCAATGCTTCTGCAAAATAGCTAAGATGAACACGCCTATAACTGCATATCAGTCAAATTCTGTATTATAATGCTCATTTGCTTGCCATTAACAGTTCAGCTAATGAACTCTGCTACTTAGCAGACTAATAGGTTTTGCTAATATTATTGTATTATTGCTAATACATTGAAACTGACAGTAACACTTTAGTTTAAGGTCCAATTGTCACTATTAACTAGTTGGTTATTAGCATGCATATTACTATGATACTGGCTGTTTATTAGTACTTATAAAGCACATATTAATGCCTTATTCCGCATTAACATATTCTACATCCTTTAATCCTACCCAACACCTAAATGTAACATCTATCTTACTAATTATTAATAAGCAGTAATTAGGAGCTCATTGAGGCAAAAGTTGTAGGTAATTATATAAATAATAAAGTAGTTAGTTAAAGGGATAGTTCACCCAAAAATGAAAATTACCCAATGATTTCCCTCTCAAGCCATTGGTGTATATGACATTCTTTTTTCAGAAGAATAAAATCGGAGTTATATTAACAATGTCCTGACTAATCCAAGCTTTATAATGGCAGTAAATGACAGCCCAAAATTTAAAGACCAAAAAGTGCATCCATCCATTATAAAAGTAATCCACACGGCTCCAGGGGGTTAATAAAAACATTTTGAAGCGAATCAATGGGTTTTTGTAAGAAAAATATCCATGTTTAACACATTATAAAGTAAAATATTTAGCTTTCGGTGGACCGCCTTCCATGTTCAACTCATGAAGAAAGTGTAACACCTCTTGCAGTTCAAAACGCTTACGCTACGTCTGACGTCATCATCGCGTCAGTTACACTTTCTTCGTAAGTTTAATACGGAAGGCGGTCCACCGGAAGTTTACATTTACATTTATGCATTTGGCAGACGCTTTTATCCAAAGCGACTTACATTGTATTCAAGGTACACATTTTTTAATTTTCCCTGGGAATCGAACCCATGACCTTGGCGTTGCTAGCACCACGCTCTTATTGTTTGAGCTACAGGAAAGCCAACTTCATATTCGTCTGAAAGAAGAATGTCATATACACCTAAGATGGCTTAAGGGGGAGTAAATCATGGGCTAATTTTCATCTTTGGGCGAACTATCCCTTTAACAGTGAGAATTGTACTCTAATCTAAAGAGTGACCTTTATTTTCATATTCACACAATAATCCACAGTAATCAAGGTCGATAGCACTGCAATAAAATCAGTCCAGCTGTAAGTTACAGTGAATTTTACCATCCTTGAGGGGAATTAATGTCAACATGAATTCAAAATTGACTATTCACTTTACACATTCCTGGTCTTATTTGTTTTCTTGATGGTGCTTTTGCATTCACAGTATTTCTTTTTCATTATATTGAAACGAGTGGTCTGAATAATCATTACAAAAATCACCTTTTGTATTCCATGGAAGGTCATCTATTCTAAATCTCCTTCCACGACACAATTATTAAAATTTTTTATTTGATTATTATTTTATATATACAGTCAAACCAAAAATTATTCAGACACCAGATATAATTTTTACTAGTGGGTGCAGGACACTATAGTTAATTTATGTAAGTGAGGATAGCAAAATAAAGCAAACTGACATATTATACCCAACAATTCTTCATACAATGGACTACCAGTAAAATTGATAAAAATTTGGGGCTAAAATTATTCAGACACTTTTTCTTTAATTACTAATGCGACCTTTTACACCACAGACTGAACAAAATGAAGTATTGCTTGGTTGACCTAAATTGGTATTATCTAAATTGCTTAATTGATTGATTGTAATCTATTACATACCTTTCTATCAAAGTTAGAAAGGTATGAGTTTGTTCTGACACAGTTTAACTCTGAGTTCTTGTCAGATTTTATTACCATTTTCTAAACTATAGCGAATAAACTGATAATGTGAGAAAATGTTGAAGGTTTGACTGTATTTGTGTTTAAACACATCGATAAGATAGCATTTTCAATGCTTATTTTATTTTATTTATTATTTTTCTCTAGCATGTAGTATTTTGGTATCACTTTTTGTGCTCCATGGAAGAAAGTTACGCAGGTTTTGCAACAGCATCAGGGTGAGTACATGACGACAGGGTTTTCATTTTGAGTAGACTATTCCTCAAAGTATGGTAAAATCAATGTAACAGCCTCTCGTGGCTTTATTCTACCCTAATTGGTTGCGAGTGCGACCTCACATAGTTGGATCTGGGGTCCATTGTTAAGCTATGGCTCTTTCTGTACCCCCTTGACACTTCCACTTTCCTCATTTCTCCATCTTTAGTGGCTTTATTGCAGTTCACATCTGTTTCACCTGTTCATCTGGCTAATTCTGGTCTTGCATTAAGTTTTCATTACAGTTCTTTGCGCACGCACACCTTGTAAGGTACAAGTTAATTAAGTTTATGCATCTTCTGGCACATAACCCAGGCTTGCGACGCTTGATTTATGCTGTCGTCAAGGACGATCTATACTATAGCTGTGTGGAGGTGTAAAAGGATAAAGCAGAGATGAAAGCCTCAAAGAGGTATGCCGCAGCCCATCTGTTTTCTCGACTGACGCCACCAGTGTTATTTCAGGTACAATAAGTGAATTTCATTGACAAATCTCATGGCTGTTCAGTGTCAGTGATTGAAGTAGAACTGCATTCATTTACGCACGCATGGACTGGAATGTGCAATTATTTACTGACCTTGGTTCGGTTTCACTCGGTCAAATACAAAGGTACGTCGTGTCTACACAGCCAGTGATATGAACAAAACAGGTTTTTGACATCAGAAAATAGAAAACAAGTTCCTCAAAATAGCACTGCACACTTGTTAAACAGCAGCAAAAGTTTTTATTAAACATGGCTACATTGTACACCCTGCACTGCCTATGTAATGATTGTAAAATTGTGGCTTTTCCTCTTTTTAAGTGCATTAGTGGGTGAATTTTAAACCAAGGGCCATTTGGGAATTATTGCACATTACACACTGTGGTTTCCTTTTAGATGAAGGCTGGGACATTATACGAGGCCTCAACCTAAATTTCTTTTCAGATGCACCCTTATATTACAGTTTGCAGAGTTTTTGTTCTCCCAGCAGAGTCCACCAAGAGCAGGGGAAAGTTTGATTTCCTCCATAATTACAAAAGTGGCGTGATACGCAGCCGTTTTAGAGCAGTCTTTATTACCTCAGAGTCTCATGAGGAGGCTGGCCAGGGAAAACATTCTACAAGAATGACTATTAGCTGAAGACGACTGAAAATACCCCAAAACACTGGTACAAATACAGATCCAAGTTCAGCTGTTCTTGGTTAAATGATTTTGAATGCATATTAGTAATAAACATTGCATGCACGAGGTAAAAATTTAAAATATTTATTTAAAACTAGATAGCAGGATTATGTATTACAAAAGAAAGTTTCTTCAATAGTTCTTTGCAGTGCCTTGCTGTTCAACAAGCTTGTTTTTTTGGGGGGGTTTTTTCACTCCTTAGTTCTTTAGTTGGCTTTTATGGTTCTTTGGAGATTAAAAAAAATACACAAAATCTCCAAATAAACACCTAAAGAATAAACCTTTTTTTCTCCAGTTAGAACCTGTATTTCTAAGTTTTGTCACAAAGCCTTCTCAGCTACCTTGTTGTCTGCGAAATAGGCAGCATCTTAACTAAAATGTAATCTCACTAGTGGCTGATTTGGAGCATGCTACATAGGCAGCAATTTTGCGTTCCACACAAATACACACACAAGATGTTGAGTTGATTGCAATAGAGTATGACATTAGTGTTTTGCCTAACTAAGACTGCAACGCTCACAATTATATATACATGTGTGTGTGTGTAGGTGTGTGTTTGTGTGAATACATGTATAAAAAGTCTCATGTTCCCTAAAGCTGCATCTATTTCATTACAAATTTAGTAAAACAGAATTTATATTGTGAATATTGTGAACTAAGATTACAACTTTCTATTTGAATATATTTTAGAATATAATGAATTTTTGTGACGGTCAGCTGCATTTTCAGCATAATTCCTCCAGTCTTTAGTGTCACGTGATCCTTCAGAAATCATTCTAATATGCTGATTGATTTGCTGTTCAAGAAACATTTCTTATTATTATCTGTAACAAGGCAGTTTGGCAAGGAAGCAGGCAGAAATGAGGATCCATGTGCAGCTAGGTTTAATAATAATAATAATTCAAAATAGAGAACAAACACAGGGAAGCCAGAGCAAACAAAGAATCACAGAACGGGAGCAAATACAGCAAACAACGACAGACAACCAAACAAGGGAAACACATGGGTATAAATACACAAGGGGTGTTTGCTTGGCAAACAAGATACATCTGGGAACAATCAGGAACTAATCAACAAGAAGAAGGACTACAAAACATGGTGCAACACAGAACATAACATAAAAGTCCACACAAGACCAGGGGAACACAAGACAGAAATAATGACAATTGTCAATGTTGACAATAATTATTTTAATTAATGGCAATTTTTTTAAGCTCAAAATACCCCACAGATAATTTTTATAGCATGTTAAAGTCCCAGTGAACCGGAAGTAGCAAGTGAGTTCTCTTCAGTGCTGTGAAGTATTTCCAAGTGAAAACGGAATACTGAATAGAGGGCAGGGTTTAACTTCAGCGCTCCTCCTCTCCATCTCTCGGCTCATAGCAGACTAACGGTTGGAGGGGAGGGGTTACGCATTTTCAAACCCAAGCCATCAAACTGACATCATCTGAGAAGGAACACCGTTTCCAGACCAGAAGTTACTTTTCATATTTTGATTAAAGATTACCGCGACAAACAATTAACGTGCATGGATTAATTGTTCCTGTAATGTGTGCTAACAAAGTAAATGGGGTCAATTTTAATTTCATGAGGACTTTAAAATTGTCACTTTTTGAGGGTGAGCAAAAATGCGCAGTTTTTGTGTGTGTCCCTTTAAAGGTGAACTATGTAACTTTTCCGTCATCTAGAGGTCGCCTATTCAAAACAAAGGTGTAGTTTGATGACGTCAAGTTTGAGCGCAGAATCTTGGGATGTGGTATTCACCTCACAGCCAGTGGGAAAGAATTGAGATAGGAATCATGTTCATGGATGTGATTATTAACATTACTGTAGTATGAAGTAGAGCAGGACCGAGTGTTGTGGGAGCTGAGCAAGGCCGCTGGAGCGATTGAACGCAACACACGCCTTGCAAGCAGCGGGACTTTTATTATGCCACCGACGAAGGCGCCGACACCATTTCCGCTTTTCCGGTCATGAGTATGAGGTAACGCAGCTCTGCGCAGCAATTTATCATATTAGATACATCTGAGTGTGTTGAAAATGATGTTATGGCGTTACTCTGTGCGTTCGCGCGGCGGCTGCTATGACACTTGTTGCACACTGCAGGAAACCGAGGGTAACGCAGATATGACGCAATTGACAGGCGACTCCCTCACATCCCGGTTTCTTGGTTAAAATAGCAATTTGCTCATGATTTACAAATATTTGGAAACATTTGGGATATTGTAAGTACTCAACTGAACAAAATATGTAACACTGGCCTAGTGGTTTCTGGATATTTTATTGAATTCCGTTTTTACATAGTGCACCTTTATATGCAAATGAGCTGCTGCTCCCGGACCCTTTATAGAAGAGGGTGGAGCTTCAAGAGCTCGTGTTAGCAGCTTCGATTACCTCACACAGACACGTACTGAAAATGTCAGAAAACTGTTCAGTCTTTTATGTTTAAACCGGAGTCTGACAATGATGGAGAGACTCACAAAGAAGGGACAACATGTAGAATGCAACGACATGTTTCTGAATGGTTAGTTAATTAATTTATGTAGCTGATGTGGAGTTAACTATCTTCAAGTCATCGATAAGCGTGTTCTGTTATCATTATCGTGTTCTGTTATAAATGATAATCTATAAATCGCTCATGGGAGAACTGTTGTAAGATGCCTTCAGAGCCAGAGAATATATACTGCATGAAGATAGAAGAGTTTAGTTTATATAGTTTAGTTTAATTACGGTTATAACTTATTGTTGCCATCTTGCTTTTATGACATGCTATTTCATTTGTGTTACGTACTGTAGTGCAATAAATGTGAAAAGACGGATGCGACAGCTTGAACGGACTCCCAAATGTGCTCTACTAGAACAACTCTTCCTCTTCTCTAAAGCAACCCAACATGGCATCACCCCCTTTATTGCATGTTCCCGGGAGCAGGGTTTATGTAAATGTTAGGATTCGTGATGTCACAAACCCGGGAAGAAGCTAGTCATAGTCCCTACCAATTGTTTGTTGTAGCAAAGACTATATATAGGAAGACAGTGCACTCCGATTACTTATGAATGGGAGAAAGTGAAAGTCATCGTGTCACTGCAGCTGCCGTTAGAAGCCCCGGTTGCTATAGAAACAGGCAGTGTTCTGAGACGCACGTTTAGGACTAAAAAATGCAGGGTTTTTTTGTCATGATTCAAGAAATTTATTTTGAAATTCAAAATTTATGACAGTTGTTGTCAGGTTTCATTGGTGATTTCAAATATAAAATGTAATTGTAAGCTTGGAAAACATTTTCCTCATTCAAAGAGATAGGAGCTGCACTTGCATGCCCGAGAGGCGTTTCAAAGATGGCCACCGAGTAAAATGACTTGTCTTAAAGGGACTTTGGTTGTAGTCCTTAAAAAGCGATTTTTGTAAAAGTAAACATCTCCCTTTGCATTGAACTTTGAGTATCGTAACTTTCCAGATGTTGTTTATGCTCAAACAGCAACATTACACACTATCTAAAGTAAAAAAAAAAAAAAAATCATAATCTAGGACCCCTTTAACAACATTTTACTGACCTATTTATTATGTATTTATACATAATAATAAATGTATTTATAAAAATAAATAATATAAAAATATAACCAAAATATATATACACTGTTACCACCTAATACTATACAGTATCTCTAGTACAAAATAATAGCTACATAATAGCTGTCTGTGATAGCTACTACACAGTGTAGCACACTGGGTTTTGTACTAGAGATACTGTATAGTGTTAGGCTGTGTTTTAAACATTATAGAGGTTGTTTTCACCAGAACTGTGTTTTGTTTCTCAGATGTAAAAGTCTGCGTGCCTCATTTCAACTTGAGCGAGTGTCGTTATCTTTCAGATGAGTCTTTCTTGTGCCATCTACCTGTTTCATATCCATTAAGGCCAGATTTTATCCGTGCGCCACTGCTTTTTTCCCAGCATGCACTGCTGCAAATGAGGCTTATCTTAGACACTGAACAAATTAAGTCAGCAAGTCTTTGTCATTCACACGATTTTTTCTTTGTGATGCTTTCCATCATTCTGGATCTCCCTGCTTTTCCTCAGTTCTGAATTGCAAATTCCGTTTGGGATTTGAAAACTCCTGTTATCTGTGTCTCTCCTCTCTGCTTTGGCTTATTCAAAGCACGAGTATTAATCTGAGACTGCTCTATAGGAGGAGAGATAACTATCTCCTTTGGCACATGGAAAGAGAGAATTGATAAAGACGGAGATGAGGAAGAGGGACACATGAGATTCAGAGGGATATGAAGGAAGCTTGTGTGTTTGTTGTGGTGGGAATTATGCCAGTTTGACAGCAGAGCTGATTGGCACTTGCCATGGGTAAACTACTCTCCATCAGCAGCCTGGCACACGACTGTGTGTGTGTAGCGTGCACGCGTACACCAGCGTATGTGTTTTAGGATGAATAAAGCAGGATATGAATGCTGCCCCATTGTCCTGGCACAGCTGGCATCTAATAAAGCTCACCAGGCACTGCGCTGCCATGCTGATGCATATTTATACAGAATCAGCAGCAATGATATACATGATTCATATGGGGTGCATGAAGGGTATAGTGTAAGTGATGGGAAACCAGGATGGCTCCTGCATAAACTGATGAGGCAGATTTTGCACATGTACAAAGTATATTGGATGAAGGAGGGTATGTGTTGTATTTAAAGTCAACATGTAATCACCTTGTAATTTACCTAGTTTTTATTATTACCGTATTATTCTGAATATGTTTTTTTCTTAGAAATACATTTTAAAAAAACGGGTTTGTCTTATATTCAGGGTCTATATACAGACATTCAGATGGTAGAGTCAGAATTTGGCGTAAACAGAATGAGAACATGGATCCATCATGCCTTGTTACCACTGTGCAGGCTGGTGGTGGTGGTGTAATGGTGTGGGGGATGTTTTCTTGGCACACTTTAGGCCCCTTAGTGCCAATTGGGCATTGTTTAAATGCCACGGCCTACCTGAGCATTGTTTCTGACCATGTCCATCCCTTTATGACCACCATGTACCCATTCTCTGATGGCTACTTCCAGCAGGATAATGCACCGTCACAAAGCTCGAATCATTTCAAATTGGTTTCTTGAACATGACAATGAGTTCACTGTACTAAAATGGCCCCCACAGTCACCAGATCTCAACCCAATAGAGCATCTTTGGGATGTGGTGGAACGGGAGCTTCGTGCCCTGGATGTTCATCCCACAAATCTCCATCAACTGTAAGACGCTATCCCATCAATATTGGCCAACATTTCTAAAGAATGCTTTCAGCACCTTGTTGAATCAATGCCACGTAGAATTAAGGCAGTTCTGAAGGCGAAAGGGGGTCAAATACAGTATTAGTATGGTGTTCCTAATAATCCTTTAGGTGAGTGTATATGTGTATATATATGTGTGTGTGTATATATGTGTGTGTATATATATATATATATATATATACACTCACCTAAAGGATTATTAGGAACATAATAATGTGGGGGCCATTTTAGTACAGTGAACTCATTGTGTTCAAGAAACCAATTTGAAATGATTCAAGCTTTGTGACATGGTGCATTATCCTGATGGAAGTAGCCATCAGAGAAAGGGTACATGGTGGTCATAAAGGGATGGTCAGAAACAATGCTCAAGTAGGCCGTGGCATTTAAACGATGCCCAATTGGCACTAAGGGGCCTAAAGTGTGCCAAGAAAACATCCCCCACACCATTATACCACCACCACCAGCCTGCACAGTGGTAACAAGGCATGATGGATCCATGTTCTCATTCTGTTTATGCCAAATTCTGACTCTACCATCTGAATGTCTCAACAGAAATCGACACTCATCAGACCAGGCAACATTTTTCCAGTCTTCAACTGTCCAATTTTGGTGAGCTTGTGCAAATTGTAGCCTCTTTTTCCTATTTGTAGTGGAGATGAGTGGTACCCGGTGGGGTCTTCTGCTGTTGTAGCCCATCCACCTCAAGGTTGTGCGTGTTGTGGCTTCACAAATGCTTTGCTGCATACCTTGGTTGTAACGAGTGGTTATTTCAGTCAAGGTTGCTCTTCTATCAGCTTGAATCAGTCGGCCCATTCTCCTCTGACCTCTAGCATCAACAAGGCATTTTCGCCCCCACAGGACTGCCGCATACTGGATGTTTTTCCCTTTTCACACCATTCTTTGTAAACCCTAGAAATGGTTGTGTATGAAAATCCCAGTAACTGAGCAGATTGCGAAATACTCAGACCGGCCCGTCTGGCACCAACAACCATGCCACGCTCAAAATTGCTTAAATCATCTTTCTTTCCCATTCTGACATTCAGTTTGGAGTTCAGGAGATTGTCTTGACCAGGACCACACCCCATATATATGTGTGTGTATATGTGTGTATGTGTGTGTGTGTGTGTGTGTGTGTGTGTGTGTGTGTGTGTGTGTGTGTGTGTGTGTGTGTGTGTGTTAGTTTTCATTTCTGGGTGAACTATTACTTAAGGAAGAAAATTAATTTTGAAGACCATTTCATGTGGATGGTTTTGGAACCTTGTGAGCTTGGAAGTGGACTGAAACCCCCCCCCCCAAAAAAACCCCAAAATGCTTTGTAAGTGTGAATTAAAGTGTTCTCTGTATGTATGCACACATTACTGGTCAAGATTTAAACTAATGGGCTGTGTGATTTAAAAGCTGCTGTGATTAAACTGTGATTTAATTAGATATGCTGCTGATAATGGGAGTGCCTGAAACGACAGAGGGCTTAATCATTTACGTGGATAAGGAGGGGAGGAAAAGCAAGGGAATGAGATGAAGTGAGGGAGAGACGGATAGGTTTGCGATTGATATTCTCGGTAGCTGCTCGTGTTAGAGCAAGAGTGTACATTCCCTCCTGGTGGTTAAAGGGACTCTGAGCAAATCAGAACAGCAGCAGACGAGCTCTTGAAGGCAGAGACCAGACAGGCCACTGATCTGCGGTCGGGCTCTCTGCCATATCTTACAGGCATTTTATGCCTGGCTACCAGTCCTACCCTAGACAGTCTAGACAGTATCTGACCAACATGTGACCATCCGAAGGTCGACTTTTAAGGATGGTCAAAATGCGAACGCTACAGAAACATTGAGGTCCCTTTAAGGCAAATCGGTTCCCAAATGTCCCCAGGCAGATTTTTTTTTGTGTGTAGGTTATAGGAATAGAAAAAGATTGAAAATATGTCTTATAATCCTTATTGTAATCTACTTTTAAATGCTTATTTGAAACAAGACATTTCCCTCAGATTAAACCTGGCGCATTTGAACTCTTTCCCCGCCAGCGTTTTTTAACATTTTCACAAAATTTTCATGGCCCCCAGATGAATATTTGAATATGCAATATATCAAAAGAAAGAACAGACCCTCTGCTTTAAAAACAAAACAAAAATTATGTTCATATGGTCATATCAAATGTTTATGCTGTATTCAGTTAATTTTTAAACAAAAGCATATAAACATCCATGTTTTTAGTATTTTGCATTGTCAAGACCTACTTAGATTGAGCTATATATAAATTTGCTTAGCCTTTTAAATATTTTTAAGTATCTTTAAGTATTATTAACTAGAAATCTCTCACTCCATTTGGTAGATCATTTAAATGAATTCATTTTTGAACTTATATTTTCTTGTTTTTTGACCTTTATTTTTGCAGTGTAGATACATGCCTGCCATCAAGGGCTATGTTCAGAATAAAATACTAGCATAATTCTGCACTATACAGTAGTATAGCCTATAATACTTAGTAGCCTATGTGAAAAGGTAAACTCTATGGAATGATAAACATATAAAATGTAGTTTGCAGAACTGTGTATTCAGAGAATCCGACTTTGGAAATAAAACATTTTTTCTAGTTTTTATCCATTTTGTGGATTATTATAAAATTGGATTTGTGGATTTTTATAAAAATAGCTTAACTCTTGGCAGTCCAATCAAATTGTCAAGGAGATTATAAAAAAATTGTGGTTGATATATCTGGAAATGTAAGCTCAAGTTGAGTGCAGTGCATTGTGGGACATATTGTATAATGCACATTTAAATCTAGTAGGTCATTCTGTGCACACAGAAATTACATACTGTATACTTCAAAACATGCATATATACTGTATGCTTCAGTAAGTGTTGTGTGCTAGTATGCTGTTAAAAGTACAGTGCTTCTCAGTAGCATTATGCAATGAACACTGGGTCTGTGTTTTTGATGCTTGTTCTTGCTGTAAAATGTTACATTTCATTTTACCTGGCTTTTGAAAATGTTGTCAAAATGTGATGATAATAACATACCTTACATTTAGGGAATTAGTCAGAATAGCCTGGTTTCCCAGTGCTGTGCAGCCATCTGTGAGTGGGAAATAGATTCATTTGATTATCATTTTAAACATAATAAACTTTGGCATGTAACTCATTCCACTTCTTTTGCATATACCTCAAATCGTACCACTTGAGCAGAGCTGTGGTATTACTTTTCTAAGAGATCAGACTTGGTGGAAATTAATTACTCTGATGTTCTGGTTCCTAGATATGATTCCCTTCCTACATAGAGACTTGATATTGTGTTCTTTTGACTTGGGCCACCTAGCAACAACTGAGCAACTGCATAGCAACGCCCTTGAAACCACTCTAGCAACATCCTGCCGTCATTCTTGCAACTTTCGTGCAAGAACCACTCACATTTTCTTTTTTAGATTTCATAATTTTCTAACTAGAGAGAGAACAAGAGAGAAACAGATGGGAATGTCACACCGCTTATCAAAGCACTGTTAAGAGACCACATTAGCCAAAGCTTGTTTATGAGCTACTGAATAATAGAGGACGGCGGACCTGGCATACCACACTGGTGTGCTCACATTGAGCAACATTCTAGTTACAGACTTTTTTTGTTGTTTCCAGCAAGCACTAAAAGGAGTGGGTGGCAAACAGACCTTTGATGTCAGAGTGGAACCCACGGGCACTACCTTCCAGAGTTAACAGAGAGAGAGGGAGAGAGAGAGAGAGAGAGAGAGAGAGGAAGATAGAGAGAGAGAGAGAGAGAGAGAGAGAGAGAGAGAGAGAGAGAGAGAGAGAGAGAGAGAGAGAGAGAGAGAGAGAGAGAGAGAGAGAGAGAGAGAGAGAGAGAGAGAGAGAGAGAGAGAGAGAGAGAGAGAGAGAGAGAGAGAGAGAGAGAGAGAGAGAGAGAGAGAGAGAGAGAGTCCTAAGTAGGTCACACATCCTCAGTTGTAATGGATTCACATTTAGTACTGCTCAACAACAAGTAGGGCTGGGCAATATAGTGAAAAACATCTCAGCATTTTTCATAATATAATAATGATAATTTAAATATAAATTATAAATATAATATACAAATAACTAAAATATATTAGAATTATATATAAAAAAATGAATTAAAGGGAAAATTAATTGAGATGTCAAGTAGATTTGAAAATTATATAGTTAAAAGATCCTGATTTTCCTGAATGTATTTGAATAATTTTATTTTAAATGCACTAATAAACCAATACATAAACAATTATATAAAATATGTACATACAATATTTTCATTATACATTTTATATTTATTATAAGATAATTTGGTGAATACCTCCTAAGAAACAAACAACTTTTTTTTTTTTTTTTTTTTTTTTGGGTGTAATTTAATTGTAAATGGATGTAATTTAATTAAGGGTATTTTATTTTAAATAACTTTATTTCGATGGTACACTTTAGGCATTCTATTAACTATAAGTAACTTTGCAACTACATGTCAACTAACTCTTATTAGAGTATTATAGTAGTCTGATTAATATCTGTTACCACTTTATTTTGAATGTCCCTGTTCTAAAAGTAACGTTGCAACTACATGTCAGCCCGAACCCTAACATTTAACCACCCAGCGGTGCGGTGCAGTGTGGTTCAGTACAGTACGATTCGGGACCGTAAACCCTGATCTGGCTTGCGTTTCCACCGTTAAACAGTACGCTAATGATAGGCATGGTGTAGTGATGTGGTGACGACATTCTTGCAAGAAGAAGAAAGTGACACAGTAAACAACAATGGACGACACAGCAGATCTTGTTCCTGCTTCTTGGCATGTTGTTGTTGTCACAAAAAGTATACACGATTTGTTTGAGCCAAGGGAAAAACACAGCCGAAAAAGCACCACGCGCAAGTGACGATTCTCAGTCAACCAACTATCGCTTAATGCCGTTGCGAAAACTCTGTTCTTTCCGGTGAAATCACAACACAAAATGTACTCAAACGTGTCCCTGCTCTTAGTACACAATCATTGATGAACATCTTTGATTTTAATGAGGAAAAACTACATGAGGGTGGATTAGAACCCAGAACCTCTGACACACTTAACATAAATTCTACCACCAGACCATTTTTATTGCGACTTTATGTGTTTATTCTCTTACGTGAAGAATCTCTGGACTAATAATATATTGTATTATAGTAAAATAAAAGCCACCCCACACACACACACACACACACACACACACACACACACACACACACACACACACACACACACACACACACACACACACACACACACACACACACCACTTTTTAAAACCGTTATGCGATTGATACTATATATTGTAAACAATTAATTCAATTTTAATTCAATTTTGAACGCCGGTTGTGCTACTAAAACGCACAAAAATATGTATCTACTTATGAATATTCTATATAATGCCAAGCCTTAACAACAATTCTGCCTCTCTGTTCAAATGCAGGCCTATATTATGTGAAAGTTTCCCCGTACACAAAAGTGTGTGCACCTGTGTGTGTATCTTTTAATGTAGCTACAGCCTTTAGTCAATGAGCAGTGTAGTCAATATGGTAAATTGAGAGTTTATAGCATTTAAAAATTAATGTTCTTGCCTTTGACAAAATGGGCCAAAAATATTGATATTTTTAACATAATATTGAATATATAATAATAGTGTAACAGTGCTTGTCTTTGATTTGGGAAGGGGTTGATTTGTTTCTAGAGTCGTGCCAGAGAAGGGAGATGAAAAAGCAACTCAGTCAGTGGAAAAGTGGACCGAAGAGATCACTCCCAGAGTGCTTGCTCTAGCAGATGTCCTGATGTTTGCTCTTTAGCGGTCATGCTAGACTCCTCTGAGAGAAGGTAGATTTATTTAGCAGTGTGCTAAATGGACTTGTGTATAGATTTTAAAAGCCTAATGCTGTCTGTCTGACTGCAGCGCAACTTCATATGTATCACCACAAGCTTTTGTAACCTGTAATTTAAACTAAACTACATAGGAATGGTGAGAACATTTTCTATACATTTAAGTATTTAAAGCATATTTTAAGGGTATTATAGGGTTTGTTTATACCATGTATTAATTATGTAATATATATATATATATATATATATATATATATAATATAAATTAAATGCTAGGCTATTCATTTGCAGTAATAGCTGAAATTACACAGCTCATATTATTCTCCATGTGCAACAACAATTCTAATACAAAACAGTAGGGTTAACTAGTAATAGTTTGGTCAACTATTAATACTCCTAATAGTTGACCAAACGTTAATCGACGAGAAGAGGATTAGTCGACCAAATTTTTATTTGTCGATTGGTCTCAGAAAAAAACCCTCCACAGGCAGTGACGAAGTAACGCAGTCCATGACGGACAGATCGTTAACATGGCTGGTTCATGTGGTAAAGTACGAAATTTTCCGGTTCCGATTCCGGTTCCATTAAAATTATTAAACAACTAATAAAAAAATAGTTGGAAGGAAAAATGCACAATACTAGGATCATTTGAATTTTAATGATTCAGATTCTGCTTATGGATTCCTAATTTCAATTCCAATAAGGTAAAATAAACCTTAGATGTCATTAACATTTATTCTTCTTATTGCAAAACTATTCACTATGAGAAGCCGTTCTGTGCGCACGTGTGTGTGCAGCATGTGTATTAGTCTTTTTTTGAGCTTGAATGGTTTAAAATCACTTTAAAATGCGCACACAGGAACCGGAATGCACGTTTCTTATCAAATCACCGCTTCTGGGGAATTTGGAACCAGTTCTCGATACCCATCCCTAGTTAGCAATGTTACATGTAATATTATTTCTCTCTGAAACTTAAACAATTTTCTGATGCCACCCCGCAGTGTATATTTAAAGGTGCAGTGTGTGAATTTTAGCGGCATCTAGCAGTGAGGTTGTGAATTGCAATCACCCAAAGCTCAGCCCTCCCTTTCGAAAATGTATGTAGATAGAAATGGCACATTCTAAGGTAATAAAAACATAACAGTACATTATGTAAGGTCTTTATACACCACTGAAAACGTAGTTATGTATATTATATTGCATCTCTGTCAATAGATCCTATCTATTCATAAATACTACACACTGCACCTTCAAGTAAATATATTAATAGCATAAACATGCAAATAGTCTACTAATGGCTTAATGGAATGACTACTAGTCGACTAGAAAAATCAGTTGCACTTTATTTTACAGTACTTGCACTTACAGTGTACATGCCTAAGAAAGTAGTGGGGTAATATAAGGTAACATGGGTTTGGTTTAGGGTAGGTTCAGGGTTAGTACCTATTTATTACCCAGTTCTTGTAATGACTATAATAAGTACATGGGGAACAGGACTGTAAAATAAAGTGCTACCGAAAAATCTTTGGTCGGAGCAGCCCTACAAAACAGAAAATCCAATACTTAAGGTTGCAACCCATAAAATCACTGTAGTGATACTGCAGTGCTGTCAACTGGCTGGAGACACTCTCACAATGGCCCCAGGCCATTGAACCATCCTTATTTTTGAGCCCTGCATAACAGAATATTGCTCAAATGAAATGATTGTCAAATCACACACACACACACACACACACACACACACACACACACACACACACACACACACACACACACACACACACACACACACACACACACACACACATACTCCATTTAAGGCAAGTGATCCACACTGTTAAGGCTTTATATGAGGCTCTTAAAGGTCATTTCACAATCATACATATTCATTTGTTTCACACTCTTTTACTATTTATGTTTTTCCCATCCACGCTATAATTCACTGTGAGTTTCCCCCGTGTATGTGTGCTTATATGTAAAGGAGAGGGAGACAGATATAAAAGGCTGTTGACCAAGTTTATCTGGTAAGCCTCTCTTTAATGAGCTACTAATTAATGATGAATACAGATTTACCATTAAAATATGAGATGTTGTGTGCAGTTGATGTGATGTAGCAGCAGCATATCTCATTGTTCTGTATACTTCATGATTTGCAGAATTCTTCCACACTTTTTCTTGCTCTTCATTAAGGGCTCTATGGCTCGGGTCTAATCTCATGTATAATGTATAGCGCTGTAGTGTTAGTCTCTCCAGAGCTTGAATTTGTCTCAGTGAGAGTGGGCCTGGTGCTTTGATGTATCCCAGTGATTAGGTCTTTCTGTCAAACACCCACCACATACACATGCTCACTGAGGGCTTCAAGTCAGTGTTAGACCCTCATTAAAGAGCTACAGTGGAAGATTTGAGGGCAGGTTGTTGTACCGTGTGATAAATGTGTGCGCTAATAGTGCGTTTATTATTCTATAGGACCATAGAAATGGAGATCTAGGGAATGGAAGACAAAATGAGATAGAGAAAGAAAATAGGAGGGGCTTTTTTTGAACATATTTTATAAATGTACCATGGAAATACCAGGTTTTTAATATACACTATATTATCAAAAGTATAGGGACACCCCTCCAAATCACTGAATTAAGGTGTTCCAATCAGTCCCATGGCCACAGGTGTATAAAATCAAGCACCTAGGCATGCAGACGCTTCTACAAACATTTGTGAAAGAATGGGTCGCTCTCAGGAGCTCAGTGAATTCAAGCGTGGTACCGTGATAGATTGCCACCCGTGAATAAGTCCATTCGTGAAATTTCCTCACTACTAAATATTCTACGGTCAACTGTTAGTGGTATTATAACAAAGTGGAAGCAATTGGGAACAACAGCAACTCAGTCACGAAGTGGTAGGCCACGTACAATCGCAGAGCGGGGTCAGCACATGCTGAGGCACACAGTGTGCAGAAGTCACCAACTTTCTGCAGAGTCAATAGCTACAGACCTCCAAACTTTGTGTGGCCTTCAGATTAGCTCAAGAACAGTGTGTAAAGAGCTTCATGGAATGGGTTTCCATGGCCGAGCAGCTGCATCCAAGCCTTATATCACCAAGTGCAATGCAAAGTGTCGGATGCAGTGGTGTAAAGCATGCCGCCACTGGACTCTAGAGCACTGGAGACGTGTTCTCTGGAGTGACGAATTACGCTTCTCTGTCTGGCAATCCGATGGACGAGTCTGGGTTTGGCGGTTGCCAGATGAACAGTACTTGCCTGACTGCATTGTGCCAAGTGTAAAGTTTGTTTTTCAGGGGTTGTGCTTGGCCCCTTATTTCCAGTGAAAGGAACTCTTAATGCTTCAGCATATCAAGACATTTTGGACAATTTCATGCTCCCAAATTTGTGGGAACAGTTTGAGGATGGCCCCTTCCTGTTCCAACATGACTGCACACCAGTGCACAAAGCAAGGTCCATAAAGACATGGATGAGCGAGTTTGGTGTGGAGGAACTCGACTGGTCTGCACAGAGTCCTGACCTCAACCCGATAGAACACCTTTGGGATGAATTAGAGAGGAGACTGCGAGCCAGGCCTTCTCATCCAACATCAGTGCCTGACCTCACAAATGCACTTCTAGAAGAATGATAAAAAATGACCATAAACGCACTCCTAAACCTTGTGGAAAGCCTTCCCAGAAGAGTTGAAGCTATTATAGCTGCAAAGGGTGTGCCAACTCCATATTAAACCCTACAGATTAAGAATGGGATGTCATTAAAGTTCATGTGCATGTAAAGGCAGGCATCTGAAAACTTTTGGCAATATAGTGTATCTATATGTATGTGTATACACACAGAAACAATTTTATATACTGTACTATGGGAATACCACTTCTTTCTTACACCTATACCATACTACCAAGATTTATTAAAATGGTAGGTGAAGTAATATAGGGGTAGGGTTAGAGTGTTCTGATTTATAATAAAAATCAGCATCCCATGACTGTAATGTATTTTTACTCTTTCTTATAGCTATTAAACATGCAACATTTTCATTATAAAAAGCATTAAGCATAACATAAGCACACAAACACGCCTGTAAGCATGCGCACAAGAAGGTCAAGAGTTTATCTTTCTTTAATTATCTGAGGGTGAATTGCTTTGACCTGCGGTACCTGCGGTGTTTGGCTCTCGTCACACACGCCTCTTCTTCCATCCACTTCGACACACATACCCACACACACATTTTGTTGCTATGCTAAAGGTGAGGATACGCTGCTATATATTTATTCATATCATCACTGGATGTTATCACCATGACTATAAGCGTTTGTAAACACATGACACACGGTTTTCCAGCTAGATATTTTCAGCCTTCATTCCAACACGAAGTGACAAGCTATGCCAGTTCCTTCTTGCAAGTGTGTGTGTGTGTGTGTGTGTGTGTGTGTGTGTGTGTGTGTGTTGCCCCTGAGCCCCAGACAGGCATCTCAGTTTGCCCTCAAGCCTTGGTGGCATCAGACGTCAGGTCTGACATCACACACACACAATGTCTGGTTCACTATCTTTGTGGGGACTCTCCATAGGCATAATGGTTTTTATACCATACAAACTGTATATTCTATCCCCTTACACTAAACCTATGCATCACACAAAACTTTCTGCATTTTTACATAAAAACTCATTCTGTATGATTTATAAGCTTGTTTTTTTTCAATTTAGGCACAGGACATAAGTCTCCATGAGTCTGTGTGCATTCAGGTTGAAGTCCCCACCGGGATAGAAAAACATGTACACACACACACCACCCTTCACCACGCGCTAATTATGTATGCTACTAAACATTAGATGTGTGTGTCTCGCACACACCATAAATCTAGAGTATAAACCTAAGTTCATGTAGCAGCTTTAGTAACTTTTTTAGTGGTGTGACTGTGTAGCTTTTTCAGTAATTAGCTCTGTTTTCTGTGTGTGTGTGTTTTATATAATCAGAATCAGAATCTGTCTTTATTTCCAAGTGCACATGTACAAGGAATTTGTTGTAGAATGCGGATGCTTTAAAAATGAAGAAATGAGACTAAAGCATCTATAAGTTTAAGAGAACGTAAATAAAAAAAAAGAAAAATAGGCCTAGATTATAAATACCCAATTTATAAAAATAGTGGATTGCATTAGTGGAATGCATATGAAGCAGTGTTAATAAGGCCAGTAGCAGATGGATAAAACTGTTTTTGTGGTGTGAAGTTTTTATCTTTATGGACCGCAGTCTTCTACCCGAAGGGAGAACCTCGAAAAGTTTATGTCCACAGTGAGAGTCTGGGTCTGGGTCATCTGAGTCCCGGAAGTATACAGGTGCTGAAGAGATGGCAGGTTACAACTTTCTCACTTTCTCATTAATCGTTAGTATTTTATGTACATTTATATAATTGTTTTTGTATTTTTGTATTTTTAATGTTAAAGTCCATAGATTAATTTTATTATTTTCATTTGTAAAGTGTAATAAAGCATCTATAAGTATACTATTAAATAGTATAAATGATGGTGTAAACTTTTGTTTCAATTGCATTATCCACAGTTTACTTTGCTCTGACGATTGTTTCATTATGATTCTTTGCTAGATTATGCAGTGGATCACACAATCTGAAATTTGATCACAATTTGATCTGAAGTAATTTGGTACACTTCATAATACTTTTTAAACCATGCTGAAGACAAATTAACAATGTTAATATCTTGTGCTTGCCACTGCTGTATAAATTCACACCATAAGGGGATCTCTCTCTCTCTCTCTCTCTCTCTCTCTCTCTCTAGTGTGTGTGTATTGTGTGTGTGTGTGTACATGTGTGCACGCATGTTTTTCACCTGAAAATAGTTGTTTTTATTATTGAATAAGAATTAAATGTGTAATAAACTGATACAGTAGTGATCAAGGCATTACAATGCATTTTACGCCCATATTCAATAAGTCTCTAGCTGAAACATATTTCCACTAAAACATCTGGACCATTTTGATCCCTACCCATGATTCTCTCTTTCCTTTTTTCTTTTGATTCTGTATCTTAGTAATGCAATTATTTTAACATTTTGGTGGAACCAAAACACACTTTATTTGTAGTATATTGTATTACTCTATATTAACTTTTGTTTACAGAATTTATAGAAGCTATGATCTTAGCCATGCAGATGTACAACAGCAATTGTTTGCTTGGCTTAATCAAAGATTTGCAAGGTGCATTATTAAAGAGGTCTTTCTTCAACCTTATACATTCTTCAACACCCAAAGGCATGCCATTGCCATGGGAACTGCTTAGGCATTTGAGACGAGGTTTCTTATGATTGGCTCTCCCATTTGTAACGGTTTTCACATGTGCACTGCATTCTTAAAGTTGATTTTGAACGTGGACCGTATGACTACCAGGTGTCGTTGTCATTCACAGTTACAAACAACAATGCTGTTTTGGCACAAGTCTTCATAATTCTGGCCAAAAGCTATATGCTTGACACTGATGTGCTCACACAGTCATCCTGCAACCATAGAGAAATTCTGAATGTATTTTTGTCTGAACTACAAATGTAAGCATGCCCTCTTACACATTCCCCGAGGGTAAATGAGGGGAGGGAACAACACATGAAAGCAAAGAGAGGTGGGACAAGAGGAATGGGCGGTCATGATGAGGACAGCAACAGCGGGCGAGAGTGGAGAAAGCATTTCACTCTATCAGTGCTGTCGTGAGGGGAATGATAAAAAGGGGCAAAGAGAGAGAGACGCTTACTGCTTGATTGGTGCAGAGAGAGCAGATAAGACAAGAAAATAGGGATGTTGGTGAAATAGGGATGTAAGGTGAAATTCTGAGAGACCCATATAAATGGTCCAGGTTGCTGATGATGCCACTACACTGGTGTGCATTTCCTGTACAACGACGTAACTCACTGCTTAACTACCATAGTACGTGGCATCGTTGAAGAAATCAACTAGCTAGTCACGACTGTTTCCCAAAACCGTATTGTTGCAAATCTGTCATTCAACCTCATTGGTTAATGATGTCACGCAGGTAGTGGAGTAATAACTGCTTTTAATGAATTATTTTAAGATCGAATTCATGCTAGATTTTTTGCTATAAATTATGGACATTGCACCTGAGGACTAATTCTTATTTTTCTCACTTATTTTGCTTTATTTCCAGATTCACTCATAGGCTCGTTCTTGCGTACTAGAGCACGTCCGCACATGCGCACTCTTCAAAAAAGTTGATTTAAATCTCTTGACAAACTAAAAGGCATAAATGACATTTGTATGTATTCAAAATATATGATATAGATTGTACTAAATGTCAGCTTGCTTATTTTGCTCAAGATAAGGATTTATTAAGTCCACATGTCATGCAAACAAGAAACTAACCACTGGTCGAGAGCTGTCGTTGCAACCACACAAGTTTGCAACGCTGTTTGCGAATGTTCATTGGAACTATGGTTTTCGGGAAACACCGACTGTTGATAAAGTTATCAATGTTGATAACGATGGAACTTGAGACCATAGTTGGCTAACGATGCTTTTGGGAAACGCACCACTGGGTGACAGATGTGATACTTTATAATACTTTTAGTCAGCTAGGATGCATTAAATTGTTCAAGTGACAGCAAAGACATTTATAATGTTACTAAAGATTTCTATTTTAAATAAATGCTGTTCTTTTTCTAATCATCAAAGAATCTTGAAAATTTCCCCTTAGCACCAAATCAGCATATTAGAATGATTTCTGGATCATGTGACACTGAAGACTGGAGTAATGATGCTGAAAATTCAGCTTTGCATCACAGGAATAATAGGTGAATATGAAAGGTCTGCAAAGTTTCAAAGATCAAAGTGCACAACAAATGGAGTTATTGTCTCCCAAAAGAAGGAAACAATTCTGAACTGCCTAAAATGAGTCATCAGTAATTGCAGTCTTACTTCCTGCTCGAACCTATGTAGGTTTGTAACAAATTAGCATAATGCCAGCCAATGGTCTTCATTGGCTGCCCATGAACAATAGGTGCTTTTCCACCTTTGTGCCCAACGGTTCTTAGAATGGTAAGGAACATTTGCAGTTGTGTTTCCTCTTGAACCTGGTACGGCACGGCACGATTAAAGCGGCTTATGTCTACTTTGACCCATCCTTAAACACTAGTTGTAGCTGAGGTCTATAAGAGTTTGGTTTGAGTATGGTTTCAGATATGGTAATGGTTGTTTCTTTTCTGACATGTACTGTAAATGGTAGACCAATCATAACAGACTGGGCCATATGACCAATCAGAGCAGAGTAGCTCTCGGAAAGGAGGTGTTTAGAGAGATTGAAACCATAATCAAACCGTTTCAGACACTGTGAGAAAAAAAGGGTGTGATTTTGAAAAAAGTGTGTTTTTTGACCTTTGATGCATGTAAACCTTTTGCAGTAGACCTCCAAAACAAAATTAGGAGCCTTTAAAACAGCATAATGTGGGCACTTTATTTTGTAATAATATTTCACTATATTTCAGTAATACTTCAGATGTATCAATGCCTATTTATACTACACGCACATTTTAGTTCCATGACTAACTTCAGTTCTCAATACACCTGTGATGCACGAATAGCATTATACATCCATAGTTTAGTCCCCAGTAGGGGGCGAACCTGAGCTCTCATATACTCTACCTGGGATTGTCTCCATTAGTAATGTTTCATTTGATCCCTGTGTCCTCATGTAATGGGAAGATCAATCATATTGAGTGCAATGAGGTGGGAAAATGGAGTTCACCGTTTGAAAGCGCAGAGGTTATGTCCCCAGTTTTTACAGAAACTCATTCCATTTCTTTTCAGTGTCAGGCTTTTGATGGGATGCACCACGGAAAACCAGGCATGGCTCTCCGTCACTGTGCATCCAGCGTTCTGCTGGGAAGGTAATAACCTGTGTCGCTTATATGACATTTCAGAAAAGTCTTTTTTTCGCAGCCTTTACTTTGGTCTAATGATATTTATCCAGGTATTAAAGCAATAGTTCACCCAAAAATAAAAATCCTGCCAATGTTTACTCACTCTCATGTCGTTCCAAACACATTTTTCTTTCATTTTCTGTGGAACACATACAGTGTTTTTTTTTTTTTTTTTTTTTTAAGAATGTACTGGTCACAAAAGTACCCATTATAAGTCACTATATTATTAAGTTTTTTGAGGTCATACGATAGCTTTACTTAAGGAAGAAATAAAGCTATCGACAGAAATGACAAACCAAATTGTTCTTAAACAGTTTACCAAGCTCATATGTCAGTCATTTATCACAACACACCCTTTTTAGCTCAAATCAGGCTATAAAACTATACATTTAGGACTGTTGTACAGACCAGCTGACGGTCAATTGGCTTGGGTAATTGAAAGGTGAAACGTCCTTCCTCACTGTTGAGTGTTGCAATTTTTCGCATTAAATTTTTCCTTGTTTTCTTGTCCTCCTTACAATGTCTTTGATTATATTCAACATTTACCCTTGGGGCCATTTGTCTCCGCTCCACTGAAAGAAATTGCAAGGCTCAATTCAACTCATATCTCCCCTAGAATTCACCATTTATGTTGTAGAATGCTTTATTATTCCCAAATACGGTTGTCAAGGATCCCAGGAATTAAGTCTTTAACTGTTCATAATAGTTCTGCGACAAATGCTGACTCCCCGCAAGCTATAACCATGTTTGTGCTGAACTCCAGGAAGAGGATTACAGTGTTAAGTGGTATAAATTTCCAAAATGTTAGCACAGTTGATTAAATTCATCATTGTCGTCCCAAAAAAAGCCCTGACGCTTCTTCTACAACATTCTTTGGGCTATTTGTCATAATAAATAAAGGTTTCTGGCAGTTTAATTAATCTTTAATTAATCCAACCCCCGCTAAGGGGAATCTTGGCACTTGTGTCCAGAGAGTGCAGTAAGAGTCAGCAAAAGCTTGAGGACGAAGTGTGGCTGCTGTCAAACTCTGTTTTTGTCTTTTTCTTTTGCATCCTCAATGAAAATACAACTGCATTATGCAGATCTATTTTGGTAGCAGTGCTGCAATTATAAAATTGCAACATTAGCGCTCATGAAAGTGGTGAATATATTAATTAAAGGATTATTCTGGGTTCAGTTTAACTTACTGTAAACTCTGCCACGTATTACTAACACAGAACATCCTTTTGCATGTTCCTTCGTTTTGTAAAAACAATAAACTGGGATAAAATATCATTTATTTGGCTGTATTGTAGAATAGTGGTACAAGAAAAACTGTAGGCTAATGTGTAATGTTTATGAGTTTATGCTATCAGAACAGTGTGAGAGTTCAATATTTTAAATGTTTATATTCCGTATTGCTGGTTTCATCCAATAGACTTGCATTGTTACAAAACTACTGTATATTAATCGAGGAGTCAAAATGATTGCTGTCCATAGAGCTTAAAGGTGTATTTTTTTACTCAGAAACGGTGCAGAAGTTACATCACATATAATTTATGTAATCACTCATTTAAGTTTTATTTAAAAAGAAATATTCCTTTAATGAGTCTCAAGTTGTTCTCAGTTCTTCTGAAAATATACTAATTTTGCACAAACGTTTTGCATATGAAGTTGTCTTTGTGTTCGTGTAAATGGTCATAGTTAATGGGGCTTTACTAATAGAGAGTAGAGCTCAACCTTTAGAAGATTGAGCTGTTTTGTCCCTCATTCTGCTCTCCTTCCCAAGTGTCTCTGTTGTGAAACAATATCATCCTTCACTGTGATGTCCTCAGCTGGAGCGTTATAAAACCAAACAAAAATCATTATCCAGAAACCTTTTCAGATATGTAGCTAACTTTCATAAGTTACTGAATTATTTTGTCTGAGGTGCCAATTTACACTTGCCTTGGGGAATATCTTTGCTTAAATTTGTTGATGAGTCTAAGTTCAGTTAGTTGCTAAATTCGGTTAGTTGCTACGATAGGTCTGTTCCAAAACCTAGCGATCTGCCTACAGCATTTTAAGATGACATAGTGCAAGGCTGTTCCAAAATGTAGATGTTTTGCTAAGATGCGTTGTTTGAGCTAAACTCTAAAGGGGTTTTCACACTTGTAGTTCAGTTCTCTTGGTTCTTTTGGTCTGGACCAAAAAAGAAAATGAAACATTTTGTTCGCTAACATTCTCACTGTCATGTTTACACTAAACCTAAAGATACACACCAGGGCCGTGCACAGGGGGGTGGCCCAGTGGCTAGAGCCACTGCCCCTCTGCCCTCATTGGCTGAGGTGCCCCTCTTGCCCCCTTCCCTCCCTTACCCCCAGAGGATTCCCATAAAAGCGTTCTGTTCCGCTAAAAATCCACTAATTCTTAAAAGTGAAGACAATTTAGTATCGAATAGGAAATCTCTAAGCATGTTTTTATATTATTTTGTTCTGAAGTGTTTAATTTTTTTTTTTACATTTTCTTACCTTACGAATCAGTTATGGACACAAATATACCATAATCCGCTCTGTGCTCACAGTCTGTGCCCGCTCTCTGTGGAGACGACAGTTCCGTAATGTCGTCCCATTAACAGGTAAATTACAAACTACAATCCACATTACAGACAGTGATTGATCCGCGGCATTAGTACTTTGGTAGTTTGTTTTTGTATTTCTGTCGGTAATGTTTCGCTCCTGGTCTTCTAATAGTGCTAACAACTTGTGCAAAATATTCACGTTCTTGGAAGAGAATTGTCTTATCAAATTATTCTACTTGTTCTTATCTAATATAAATAACACCAAATTTGCTGTTATCAACACACTTTGTAGACTAAAAACACTTACTTCACAAAAAAGAAGACCAATGGACTCAAAAGGGGAGGCTTTGCAAATATGGATTCAAGGCTCCAGCATATCAGCGGGTAAATCATCATATAGAATATTTAGCAGACAGTTTGTCACACTTTAACTCTAAATTATATTTCCCATGTCTGAGTTAATACTAGTATCTATAGCATACATCATATTTATGATATTTTATTAAGACCATGTTAATAGTATACACAATTTAAAAAGGTAATATACTATAAATGTTCTAAAGGCACACCCTAAGAAAAATGTGCTTTTAATCATGAAAGTTAATACTTGTTTAAAAACAAATCTCTTTAGTAAAGTTTGTACTATGTACTATGTTTATTTTGATAAATAAAATAATTCATTATTGTTCAATAAACATATTAAAATATGTTAATATAAAAATATATTTCAAAAATACAGAAATTTTTTTTAAAGTAAAGATTCTGAAAGCATTGAATGAGATCCCATAATAATTTAATAAAGCTTTACAGTACTAACAAATACAAATATTTTTATTATATGATGATTATTATCGTATTTTTAAATATGCTGGTTTCATTATAACCATTGTGATTATCTCTAAATGTCATGTCAACATATTGAAAAGTCAGCCAGCTGTTTATTATCATGTTAAATATGGTGCCTTTTACTCCAAATACCATACTTTTACATAATCTTCAGTTATTGAAAAACTGTTGCTTTATTTAATTTGAACAAAACTGAAAATCATTAACAAGACCTTTGTCTCAAAATATATTCAATAACTTTAGTGATTCTTATCTATAACATTTTAAATAGCATTAAATATGAGATCATCAAATTAGCGCAGGATCAACTTTTTAGAAGCATAATTACAACAACATAAATTTAATTAGCACTAAAGCCTAGCAATTGTATTTACAATATGATTGTAAAAGGTTTGTTATTCATTCTCTATGTTAAGATGATACTCAACCCGTTATAGTGCGCCTTTTTTGGTTTGGACCACTGCCCCTCAAAATGCCTGTGCACGGTCCTGACACACACACACACACACACACACACACACACACACACACACACACACACACACACACACACACACACACACACACACACACACACACACACAACGGCTTTTATGATGTATATTTTGTGACAGAATTTTCAAAACAATGCTGTGTGCTGGGCTCGCTGTATGTGTGTACATATAATGGCTATATAATGGAGCTGTCAACGCGTGAAGAGCTTATACAATGTGTAAGAGTCAAAACAGTGGCAGGAATCCCTCCGTCACACAAACGAAGATCTGCTGCGAGGAGACGCGGTTCTGATGCCTGAATCGAACTGTGATGGACAACATCACGAGTATGATGAGAAAAAAAGTTATGCTTGAGCATTCTGTCCTTTTTAGGGTCACATCTATATAGTAGACATTATGTCCTGTTTTAGTTTTAATCAAATCAAAATTAAATTCCATGTTATTATTATTTGAAACAAAAGAAATTCTAAATAGATTTAAACCTTCAGTGTTCTTTTTTGCAAGCATACTTTGCAGACAAATAAGCACAAGTCAACCTGCCATACCAAACAAGACCACAGGGAGATGCCAAAGGACTGCATATAACTACTAAACGGATCCATTCATAATTAATAAACACACTGGAATACAAATTAAAAATAAAATAATTCTGAATGTGTGTGAACTTAGCGATCTAGAGGTGGCTCAGTGTCATCAATGAACAGTTCAAATCGTGATTCAGAATCGTGTCTATGTTTGGAGCTGATGCCCATGTGTACAACAATAGAAATATGATGTTATATCGATCAGTGAGTCGATAGCGCACATACACGGTTTGTTTGCGCATCAATAATAACGGACACGTGCATGCCTAATGTATGTTAGCCACTGTAACTTCATCAAAACTTTTTAGCGACACTAGTTTTCTTTATCCAACTGAAATGTGTAGTTTGCATATCCTGTGTTCGAGAAGCGGTTAGGTGTTTTGAGCCTCTGTTCAGTCTGTATTTCACACAGCGCGATTAGAAACACCTTGGGCTGCTTCGAATCCAAAACAATCACAGAATACATATGAGAGGGATGGTTCTTTGTTGTAATAATTTTTTATTTATTTATATAATTTATCTTTTATTATTTAAAGTTTTAAAAATAAAATTAATGAATTATATTAATATATTTAAATAAATTTTAAGTTATCTCGTGGCCCCCCGGAGGATCACTGAGGCCCCCTAGTGGGCCGCAGACCACAGGTTGGGAACCGCTGGTTTAGGGGACCATATTTTATTTGGAAATTTGATGTTCCCAGAATGTTCTCAGAATGTGTAATATGTGTTACAAAATGTGTTACAAAATGTGTTACAAAATGTGTAAAAGAGTCAAAACAGTGGCAGGAATCCCTCCATCACGCACGCAAATGAACTGTGATGGACAACATCACAAATATGATGAGAATAAACAGTTAAGCTTGAGCATTCTGTCCTTTTTAGGGTCGCATCTTGTGACACCATGATTCGTTTACATGTCTTTGGTCCGTATTGTGTTCATATTTCAGTCGAACCGCACCAGAGTTCGTTCCATCTTTTCAGCGGTCTCGGTCCGCTTGTTTGGTGTGCACATGGGTTTGGATGGTAGCATTCACACTTATTCAAATGAACTGCGCTAACAGAGCAATCGCACCAGAGTTCGTTGTAATCAAATCAAACTTGCCATGTGTGAACACACCCTAAAACAGCATTGTATCATGAGAAGTGCCCATATGCTATTGTATGATAAATAAAATATCCATGGGGTGTTCATCCAACATATGTGTGTTAGAGAATTATGTTGCTATCTTCTAACATCTGAAATTAATTCTGTCATCTTTGCTATTTTTGCCGAGTTCAAAATTGAGTGTTCAAAACAGAGAAGACTAAACCAGAAATGCAGTCTCATCGTGATAAGATTGTGAAAATGAGAAACAATCTCAGATAACATCTAAAAATATAGGATAATTATAGATTAATATGAGATTAGTCAGCTTAATCAGATTAGTAGCGTGAAAAGTCAATTAAATGAGGAATAATCGTGCATCTCTTATTGCAGCTGCAGTCTAGCTGGATCAGACACAGGAGCGTGTAGTCTGAGCCACACGCTGTTAAAATTCATCGCATGATGTGAGATATTTACTCAGCAAACTCTTCCGCCCAAATGCCTCTCAGCTTTGACAGCTGTGCCGAGCGCACACCTTTTGAGGAGGCTGCTTATGTAACGTGTCAAAACTATAAACTCTACCTTCACAAACTCTCATCAACCCCTTCACCCTAGATGTGTTTGTTGGAGCTGATGGCTATCCAGACCGGCCCCATCTCAGTTTGTTCTGTAGTATAATGAATACACATTTTTTATGTCACAATGGGAGGCTGAAATGGAATTTCCTTGTTTGTCAGAATAAAAGACAAATAAGCTTTGCTGTAACACATGGTTTTAGCTATTAGCGTGTAACATAGCACACAAGCAATGCTCTGCTCTTGGCAACTAAAAGCAACAACAGTGCCTGAGTTTGTTTGCTCTTTACACGTGAAATAACCTACAGTTGAGGAAACCTACAGCGAACTCTGCCTGAATGCTGTGAACTAGAAAAATTGTTTATCAAGGCAACTTTGACTGTTGGCATGGTACAGGCTAGAAGTTAGAAGGCATTTATTTGTTTAAATGTAAAGCATACATTTTAATCTAAATGAAGTTACATGTGTACTTACATTACAGAGCCATTGCTATGGTGCTTGAATGGTTGCTAATACATTTACATTTATGCATTTGGCAGACACTTTTATCCAAAGCGACTTACATTGCATTAAATGTACACATTTTTTTTTATTTTTACATTTTTGTCAGTTCTTGCTTTCCCTGAGAATCGAACCCATGACCTTGGCGTTGCTAGCACCATGCTCTTATTGTTTGAGTGCTTGCTAGGGTGCTGTGGATGTGTGCTAAGGCATTGAAAAGCATTGTGAGGGTTGTTGCTAAGCGTAAGCGATTACTAAAGTGTTTGGTTAGGAGTTGTTGTGATTTGGTGGACAGACAGACAGACAGACAGTTAGAAGGATAGATAGATAGATAGATAGATAGATAGATAGATAGATAGATAGATAGATAGATAGATAGATAGATAGATAGATAGATAGATAGATAGATAGATAGATAGATAGATAGATTGACAGACAGACAGATAGATGGATAGACAGACAGACTGATTGATAGATAGATAGACAGACAGACAGATATACAGACAGACAGACAGACAGACAGGCTGATAGATAGATAGACAGACAGACTGATAGATAGATAGACAAACAGACAGATAGACTGATAGATAGATAGATAGACAGACAGATAGATGGATAGACAGACAGACAGACTGATTGATGATTGATAGATAGACAGACAGACAGACAGATATACAGACAGACAGACTGATTGATAGATAGACAGACAGACAGATATACAGACAGACAGGCTGATAGATAGATAGACAGACAGACTGATAGATAGATAGATAGATAGATAGATAGATAGATAGATAGATAGATAGATAGATAGATAGATAGATAGATAGATAGATAGATAGATAGATAGATAGATAGATAGATAGATAGACAGACAGACAGACAGAAAATAGATAGAGCTTCTGAAGGAAAAATCTAAATCTTCCAGTGTACTCAAGTATGTACTACTTTCCAGGACAACATAAGATAAGGGAAAATCCGGGCCAGTGAAGTGTTTAGAATAGATTTGACATTGTCATCTTCAGGTTCACAGGGCTGCTGTAATTTGTTTTGTCAGTTACACTGAAGTCCTCAGGTGTGCGGTTTTGCACTAGCTATATAATTTATCACCAGCTTGTAGTCAAAAGCTGAGCGCCAGGGAGTTTTTAGCACGCACACGTAACAGACACTCTTGCCCATTTAGACTTGCTCTCCTCTCTCATGTACCTGCAGAGGGCAAGACATTCTGAATAGGGGATCATTATTAATAACACGCCAATTAGAAAGCATATGCATGCACACAAAGTTCACTAACGAGGGCAGTTTGCTGAGAGAAGGAAAGTGCGTTCTCTTTTCTCTCTCTCTCACATTATCTATAATCACACAGGAAACCTTACCTCAGAGAACCCATTCTATGAAGAACAGAAAACATCGGTTCCATTTAATTCTCATTTGAATAGACTTCTGGTCAATCATTTTTTATATATAGATGACATTATCGTTACATCATAGGTTCTTTTTGAACAACAGACAAAGTTAGTTTGGGCTTTGTTCCATATCTGAATTTGTCGGACATAAAGCAGGTTGTTGAATACATATCCTCACATCTAAAGTCTAAGGCGTTATACTTTATATGCATCTTAACTTTCGATGGTACATATTACTGTATACCTTTATTTTCTATCTATTACAAGCATTTGTTGTAAACAGTGATTTAATAGTGTATTAATTTAAATGTTTATTAATCTTTATAGACCTTTAGTGTGATTAAATGTTTTTACTGCGTTCTCTTTACTGTGTTGTATTTTATTGGATTGTTTGTCTATAGTTTACTGGATTTTCTCCTCTATACTGTGTATTCTGATAGACTTTACATCAGTATTGTGTATTTTATGACCGCTATCAATCGCAGCACTGCAAATAATGGCACATGCTGACCTCTGCATGCACAGCAGTAACTACCTTAGTGCAATGCCTCATCGCACAGACACTTTTACTGCAAACATTTTTTGGGACTATTGTATTTTGCTTCTTCTCTTTTTATCCAGCAGATAAACAAACCGACTTTGACTTTGACTGTGACCGCTAACAGGATTGTTTCAAAATCTCCAACCCCAACCGCACTCTTCTCCATGATAAACCCTCTCACCTTGCCTCTCTGAGCTTCAAGGCTTTTTGCACTCTTTGCTTGTTGCTCATTGGTTGGAGAATTTATAAGGATGGAGGAATAAAGTGAATGAGAGTGAGAGAGAGAGAGAGAGAGGGAGAGATAGAGGGAGGGAGGGGGGATCAATAGCAAAGGTGACAAATTGTACACAATTGCAGCAACATCCTTACAAATTAGGACTCTGTATTGAGGCCCATTCATCTTCTCCATAGAGAAATAGATTTTTAGTGATATTTTAAACCTTTCAACACAAACCTAATGTGAGGTCCAAGTGTGTATAATTCCAACTTCTTATTTTAAGGCATTTGTTTGTTTGTCTGTCTGTCTGCCTGTCCTTCTATCGCTTTCCAGGCTTTTTTATTTAAAAAAATAAATAAATAAATACTATTAATCACCTTTTAAGTCTGTCTTTTGGTTTGGGAAATATATAATAATCAATGAAAAGTATTAAATCAATGAAAAGTATTAAAAAGAGTTTGTGACTTAGGCCGTGTGCCCACCAAAGCATGTTTTCACGCGGCCGGCACATTTTTCCAATTGTTTTCAACTGGAAAACGCCGCGTTTTTAGAACGCCATGAGCATAACGAGGCGCTGAGCGTCTATTTCACACTCAGGCACTGAGAGTTGAAGATTGTTCAACTTTGAGTAAAACGCAGCGCTCATCTCTGTCACTTTTTACCCAGCCATCCAATCACAGTGGAGGGGAGGGACAAATGCAACACCGACCAACAGCCACTTTCTGCTTGTACAACAGATGACAAGCATAATAACGAAACAAAGCAATTTGAAACAAGACATCTCTGCTTGTTTGAAATGCAAGGGTATATAGAGAGTAAGTAAAGCATTCTCTTTATTCAAGAAACACTATGGATATATATATATATATATATATATATATATATATATATATATATATATATATATATATATAAGGCTAATGTTTTATGTATTTGATTGGGATGTAACGATTCACTGAACTCATGATGCTATACGATTCATGATACTGGTTTCACAACACGATTTTCTCACATTTTTAACAAAATGAGATTTAAGACAAATTATAAATGATAAAGAGTGTCCTTTTATTTCTCAGACAAAATGCTGCACATTTCAATTAAATTAAATTGACATTTTGAAACAAATCCCCAAAAAGTCCATCGAAGGAGCTCTTCCAGTGGTGTTTTCTCAGGAGCTCAGTCCATCTGCTGCATGTGGTGGACACTGGTACCTTCTTTACCCTCATCCTGCACAAAGGAATAGCAGAGATAAAGAGACTAAGTAAAATTTAAGTGCAACAGTGACAGGGGTTTCACATTGTTATAATGGCAAGATTTGAATATTATAATTTGAGTTAGAAAAACAAAGTGCATTGTGATAAATGTGCCATAACAATAATCAACAAATTATAAAAAAAAAAAATCCCATGTACACATTTAGAGAAAGAGATAAATAAATACAACACCTGGTTCTGCAACAGCACAGCATTCTCCTTCAGTTTGTGGAATACATCCTTGCGCTAGTCTTTCTCTTGATGAGGCAGAGCCTGGAATCCATTTACTATGGCAGAAAACAGCCTTTTATCTTTCAATGTGAAAACACTGATGCACCTTGTGATCTCCGTAACTCTCGCACTCTTCTCCGAGAGTGGGTCTGCAAATCCACCGGTCAGTGTGGCTTGGTCTATTAATATCCTTTTACATGTTGGACAGAGGTTACTGGAGCTTCTCACTGTGGTGATTATTAGTCTTCAGAAACATGCGTGCACACTGGTGCTGAGCAGAGCGAACATTTTTCAGTTTATTCCTATGGAAGTTGAGCTTGACACTCACAGGAGCTCACAAGCTCAACTTCCATATGAATGAACTGAAAACGCTCGCTCTGCTTCACGCCAGTGTGCACACACCATCCGTAACACCAGCTGTCATGCCTGTAAAGCGAGGTCACAGTATACAGTAAACGCCCCTGCTGTTTAAAACGCGTATCGCGATTCGTTTAACATCTCAACCTACTTCAATCGTCACACATTTATAATGATTTTCAACCGGCTCGGAGTGAATCGTTACATCCCTAGTATTTGAGGAGTGGAGAAGAGTGTCTTAGTCTAGCATTTCAAGTCATAGTCAGTCTTAGTCTCTGCATAGAAATGTGTCTTTAATAACAGATATTGGCCAACTGACAGAAAAAACGGATCGCCCACATAGCTATGTGTGGCGAGGTTGACGAGCGAGAGACGTGGGAGGAGCGAGCGAGACCGGTGCATGATTGAGAATGAGTGTCACCTGCGAGGCACACCGGTCTCGAGTCCTCTCATGAGAAAGCTCGGAGGCATATAAGGACGAGCGACACCAGTGAAGGACGAGAGAGGTCCAGGCCTCGCAGGTGACGCTCATTCTCAATTACGCACCGGTCTCGCTCGCTCCTCCCATGTCTCTCGGTCGTCAACCTCGCCACACTATGTAGCCGCCTTATGTTGGAAACATAATGCAATGCACTAACTGTATCAGATGCGTCCATTCTAATGACAGACAAGGCTCATATGTCCAAAATTCACTGGTCAAAAACCTTGTATCTTCATTTGAACTTGATCTTGGTAAATTGTTATTAGAATGACACAAGTGTCTGACCATTATATAAATCCACAACATCAACTTTGACAACACAGTGTGTTCTCCATTTTCTGAAAAGTTTGTCTTTTTCCATTTTTCCAAATAGTTTTTTTTTTTTTTTGTAATCAATTGTTGTAATGCTATGATTCACCTCAAAGCTGGCTAGTTTGGATCATGCATGGTTTGGAAAAATACATCCAGAAGGGGCGATCACATGTTCAAAAACACCTAGACTGAACTTTACAGGCTTTAAAGGTCCAGATAAATTGTCTCCTTATTGACTAGTCAGTTAACCATCCCTTGCAGATAAATAGCCAGACATTCATTCAGTCAATCAGATGGTCAGACAGATTGATAGGACTTTCCCAAAGTCCTTTCATATTTATGTTAGAAATTCTTTTGTGGAGGCTTTTGAAGGTCTCGGTTATATAGTAAATCCATCCTCATGTAGACAGCAACGGCTGCCACATTTGCAACAACTCGATCTCTTTCTTTGTCAGCAACAGGCTTGCCACATGGCTCCCTATTTAGCTTCAGTGGATCAAACACTTGACATTCTTTTCCTTTGTAATTTCCCTCCTTCCTCTCTGCATTCTGCCACAGAGAGCTTAGCTCTCCTTTTCCTCATATATTAAAGTAACAAGCCACAAGAGGTTTCCCATCCTGCCTAAAAATGCTGTAATATATGGCTTCGGATTAAATTTTGATATATATATAATATCAGCAATATGACATCAAAATGGTTACCCCACCCCCAAGTCTCAATATTTAGGTCCTTCCTTCAGTGTAAGACTATGCAAATATCTAGCTTTATGGAGTAGAATATCATAGAGACTAGAGGATATATTTTTTTCCACCTAGCAACCACATAGCACTCAGAACACCTTAATAACACCATAGCAATTCCCTGGCAACCAGCCACATCACCCTAGCATCATGACAGCGAGATTTGCACAGGAAAACTCACTCACAGTCACATTTTGTTCACTAGTTGTTGTAGCAGTGAGAAACAACTATACTATGCAAGATCAAACTTGGAAAGATCATTGAATGACAGATAAGGGAGTATGACCTGAATTTTATGTTCTGTCAGCTTTGAGTTATTTTCTGTTCTGCTCATTTTTCCTTTATTTTGTTCCTCATTTTCTCATTGTCTGACTCTGTTTTTCTGTTCTGATTAGCTTTGTTCTTTTCATCAGTAACAGCTTTTTGGTCATAGTGCCATTAGGCAGAAATCATATCTCCCTTGTCTCCATGTTATGACAGACTGAGCTTTCACATTCTCATGAAAATACGAGTAATGGTTCTCCACACTGCTTTCAAGAATAACTGCGTGCTGTGTTCATGTGGTTGTCTTAGCGATTGTCGTAATGGCTCAAATCTGTCATCAGCGAGAGGCTTTATCCGGGCTCTTCCGGGGACACAGTCTCTGAAAGGTCGGAAGAGCGATCAAAAAATAGTGATTCAGCTGTCTTGCTGCTTGTTTTCAATCCGTTCTGCAGCCAGCTGTTTTTCAACTCTCGTCCCTGCAATGCTTGTGAACCACAGTTGTAGCTTCAGAAGTGCCGTCACCTTTGAGCGCTTCAGGAGACATTTGCAGGAATATTTTAGAGCTAATTTGAGTCACATAATCAGTGACGTCTAATATATGCGTGTAACAGGCCTCCTCAGCAGTGCTGTATAGAGAATCAATGGGGAATCGGAGCACAGCTGAGAAAACGAACCCTTATTTGAGCTGTCGGTGGCAAACAAGCCAAATCAGGCGGAAGTGCCATCTGCTCCTGAACAGTACAGTATATAGAGGTTTAACCAATTAGATAAATGCGCCGTCTGAGGGGGCAAAAAGGCTGTAGGATGGCCTTTATAAAAATTGACCATGGTAACCAATGTTTCTACCACAGTTATTGTTACAATAGCAAAATTGTGAAGAATTAATATGGGATCTCTTTGAAGGGGTCTTTCACACAGTACATGTTGTTTTTTTTTTTTTTTGCCTATGCTATAATAATTGGTCTTTATTGGAAATTTTTGACTGTTAAAGCTAATGTATTTTTGTTAATGTTTTTATTTATTTATTTTGTATTCATGTACACAATTACATGAACACAAGCTCCTCTATTAGGGTTATATTGTTACTATATTGGCTGTCAGCTATTACATGTTTTTATTTTTATTTATTGCATCAGCCAATATTGGAAATTAGTTGTATATGATGTTCATTTCTTTTTTACCCTCCTAAGTTTTGAATTTAGTATTTTTTCATGTCATTACATTGTTTAGAGCGTAAGAAACAAATGAAAAATTATATTTTATTCATATGTTATGCTATGTCCTCGTAAGTGGACACCAGGGCCCTCATTTATTAACAGTACGTAGAAAAGGTTCTATATTTTGTCCTACGAATGAAATTTAGAATGTGCCTGAGTACAAGAAAATCCGTATTTATCAAACGTGCGCACACAGTTCTTACGCACATGAGTAAGCAATCGTTGTTGATAAATCCCACATGTGCGTAAGTACCATGCTCGTTCACGGTCATTAGCATTCGGAAACGCCTCCAATGAACCATATATGGTGACAACACTTCCCTTTAAAAATCACGTGATTGTGTTTTTTCTTCACCACAATAATGGCAAAGAAGAGGAACTTCACAAACATAGAATGAGTCGCGGAACAACGTTTAACAACAGCAACTTTGAGTCATAAATGATTTGCACATTAACAGAATGAACCCTTTTTCTATTTACATCATTAAATTCGTTGGTTAATGGTGCTGTTATGGTGATGTGGGAGCAGTATGACTCCAATTATTTTTGGGAATCTGGCGATAGCATAAAAGCCCCATTTTATTTTGGCTTGTTGAGGATTTCGGTAAATAATTGCATCCATCATTTGTCACAGCTGTCTTTTATAGGGTTTGACACCAATTACGCATCGTGTTTAAAACGTGTCAAAAAATATAAATAACCGTCTTGTACCGTTAAACATGGTATCACATCATGTAGATGGAAATATGCATTGAAATGATATGCAGATGTTATGCATAGTAAACTAGGCTTTGTAAGCCTATATATATGGTTATTTCATGGTTCATGGTTTTTATGGTTAAATTCATCTTCTAGTGTTGATTGCTGGTCTGGTTATCTTAGCTTAAATCCTAAATTAGACTGATCTGTTTTAAATTATGTTTGTATAAGCCAATTGTGAAATTTTAAATGTCTGTGTGAGTATGCTGCATATGTACTATCCCTACGGGGATAAATAAAACTGACTAACTAACTAACTAACTAACTATTTCGGGGAGGAGACGGGGGGTAAAATGCATGTACGCACAATCTTCCACTGACTGGGTTTTATAAAAGGAATTTTGCACAGGTTCTGGCTTTTGTGCGTACGCACACATTTAGGATGAAATCTATGGAGAGTTTTATACATGAGGTCCCTGGTTTTCTCTACAGCAGTGGTTCTCAACCCTGTCCTGGGGACCCCCACCACTGCACATTTTGTATGTCTCCCTCATCAGACACAACCACTTCAGGTCTTGCAGTCTCTACTAATGAGCTGATGAGTTGGATCAGGTGTGTCTGATGAGGGAAACATGCAAAATGTGCACTGGTGGGGGTCCCCAGGACACGGTTGAGAACCACTGCTCTAAAGTGGACATGTATGAAATCAATGTTTTGTAACAGAAAGTCATATTTTGATTCCCAATAACATTTTTCTGAGATGTTGATTAATAACAAAATTTGAAAATGAGTCAGATTTAAATTATAATTATAAAATATTTCATATTTCCACAAGAGTGCTAAATATGATAATTTTTAAAGACCAAGGAGAAGTTTTTGTCCTGGTGAAACCTCCAGACAAATAGCTGAAAAGCCCTGAATGTGCTCTTTACAGGACATCCAGGCTTAAAACTGTGACATGTATGATGTCAGAGAAATTCACTCAGATACACTGTTCTCATACATGGACAGTGGCACCCAGGAGGTTACATCTAAAGCATTTTTTTACACCTTAACACTGTTAAATATAGTGTCTTTATCAAATATCAAAATAATATTTTTTTTTTTTTACTTGATGCCTAAATTAAAAACGTGATGCCTAAATTAAATGTAAATTATTTTAATTGATTTTATTCTTGAATGTTTTTATTATTTATTCATACTTAATAGAATATAGTTTTAATTGGCCATAATGTTAAAATAATTATCGTATTTATCATGGTGAATTTTGATCTTCTAGCTGTGCATGCATGATGCTCTTTCATGCGTTGTGTTTCAGAATGCAGTTCATAATAGAACTCAAGTTTGTGCTGTATTCTTGGCATTCCTGCAAGATGTTCTATATTGAATAGTAGAATATGCTAAATGGTGTTTGAAAAGGGTCATGATAAAAGATTAAATGTATACAGTATTTTTCTGTTTACAGCAACTGTATTTTTATGGAAAAGCAAATAATGGCACAAGGCTAATCCTCAACGGTAGTAAATGGAGAATCTTCTCTCATGGTAAAACAACGAACAAACAATGATAATGCCCCTGTGCCTTTTGTTTGTTATGCGTTTGTTTGATTTTATTATTTTATTTTTTGGGTATGTCCTTGCCATGCTTTGTGAGCACTGTGACAGGAGGGAATCTGAGGCGGATTATGAAGCTGCTCTGTCATTTATGATAGGTATGAAAGGAAATAGAGAAAGACAGAGATAGGCAAGAGGAGAAAACTAATGGAAAATATTTCAACATTAAAAGGGTTACGAGAAAGAAAAAGAAAAGCAAGGGAGATGAGGAATGTCCAAAGGTATTGACAGATATAGAGAGAATAAAGAGAGTGGCATAGTGATAATGTTCTTTAAAACCTCTGGTCTTCCCCCTAACAAATTCACTGTCTTCCCTTGACAGGATTATTATATTATTACCTCATTTTATTGGCGGAAGAAGAAGGTGGGCAAAGCAAAGGGAGAGAGAGAGTGAGTGAGTGAGTGAGTGAGTGGTGAGTGGTGAGTGAGTGAGTGAGTGAGCGAGAGAGAAAGAGAGAGAGAGAGAGAGAGAGAGAGAGAGAGAGAGAGAGAGAGAGAGAGAGAGAGAGAGAGAGAGAGAGAGAGAGAGAGAGGAGAGAAAGAGAGAGAGAGATACAGAGCATCTGTCTTATAGCCTCAGACGGCTCTGCCTCAGAACTCAGAATCCCAGAATTTAAGCTGAAAATGATGAAGAGAGTCCAGACCTTTGTCCTGTTGAGGCCAGGAAGAGATAGAGTACTAAAGAGACAGTAAAAGTCCTCTTCTTGAGGTCCTTTTGACCCCGGGATGTTAGCGAGAGTACTACTTAGCCAGAAATTAGAGACAATTAGAACATATTAAATGTTTAATACAGATTTCACTGTGCATTTGCATGTACATAAACTCAAAAATATATAGAGTCTGAGCCGGTAACACTTTAATTTAGGGTCCAATTCTAACTAGCTGGTTATTAGCATGCATATTACTAGAATATTGTCTGTTTATTAGTATTTATAAAGTACATATTAATGCCTTATTCTGCATGATCATCTTATACATCTCTTTAATCCTACACACAGAGGAAAATTTATGTCAATATTGTACCTTTAGGGGTACAACAGCTTGTCACCTTAAAGGGACATATTTGTACTTTTTTTGTTTACCACAAAAAGGTTCATAGAAGTACCTTAATGTACATATTTATACTCTTAGGTACTAATATGCATCTTTTAGGAGTAAAAAATGTACAAAGATTGCCTTTTAAGGGTACTGCCCCAGTGACAAGCAGTTTTTGACATAATCTTTCCTCTGTGTACCCAATACCTAAATTTAACAACTACCATACTAACTATTAATAAGCAGTAATTAGGAGTTTATTGAGGCAAAAGTCGTAGTTAATAGCTGGTTAATAGTGAGAAGTCTGAGACTTTTATAGTTTGTAATTTTATAATGCTTATATAATTATTTACGACACAATTTGGATATGTAAAAGTATGGGATTTGTGCATTAGATCTTGTAGTTTAAATGGAGCCCTCTTGACATTGCAGTAGAAATAGACCTCAGAGTCGACACTGTATTCTACTCGATGCAAATGAACACTAGGCTGTGAGTGTGTAAAATGGGTTGCTCTTATTGATCGCTGAATCGATAAAACGTTGAAAATACATCTTTCTGAAACATTCTCAGGGAAAAATAGGTTGTGAAAATAAGATATGACCTAAAACTGCCGTTCTCTCACAAAGCCTTATTTTCATTCACGTCAAATTAAAAATGCTGTCTTCTATGGGTAATGTCCTTTGAAAACATTGGCAATAGAGATGATGTGGCTCAGATGGGCTTTTATTAAATTAACATACAATTAAAGTAAACAAAGTGGTATTCTGTTATCTGGGAAGTGAGATAAAGGTCACAAAGATGCATGGTGATGGTGGACCTATAGCAGTCAATGATGGGTCATATTCATTTGATGTGACCCTTCAGTAGTGTTTCTTGTCCATGTTGCTCTCCTTGACCACATGCGCTGTGTCAAAGTCACTCACTCGTTCACTCATTCACTATTCCCTGTATAGTCAATGCCACATGGTGCACCATATGGGAAGCAATGAATGCAAATGAGTGAGAATTGTGGATGTTGACATAAAATTTTTTTGTTGAGAGTACTCTGGAGCTGTCTCGATGCTTTCTTACATGTACCTTACCTTGTAAATGAGAAGCAATACATATAAATAAGCATACTTATTTCATTTTTGGAGTTTTTTTATTGTTGTATAATTTTTCTTTTTGTATTTTATATTATTTTTTGTAAGTGTTTATTTATTTATTTATTTATTTATTTATTTATTTATTTTTAATTCATTAAATTATTATTCCATTATTTAATTTAATTTATTTATTTTTTAATTTTATTTAATATATTTATTTTATTTTATGTTTTTATTTGATTAATTTAATTATTTATTTCATGTTTTTATTTATTTTATTATTTTATTTATTTTGTTATTTTATTTTACATTTTATTATATTTTACTTTATTCATTCATTCATTCATTCATTCATTCATTTTTATTTATTTATTTATTTATTTATTTATTTATTTATTTATTTATTTATTTATTTAAAGTTTAGTTTAGTTTAGTTTATTATGCAATGCTTTGCAATCTTGAAGCTGTCCCATGCAGGCTGCTTTCAAGTAAAATACATCCATTATCAAATCTACTCAAGCAGCATAGTGTTCTCATCCTCCCTAAAGCAGCAGTAGGCCTATACAGTCCCTCCAGAAAAATGCTGATTTTTTTTGTAATTGTTGCAGGCAAAAATCCTTGATTTTGCGGCACGTTTTCTTAAAATATGCGATAGAATATGCGGGATATTTATGCAATTTTATGCAATCAAATTGCGGGAACTTGCAAAAACTGCGTTTTGATGAAAAAGAGAAAAAAAGTGATTCCCCCAACACCCTGTTCTCACTAGGCTACTACCTTAATGTAAAGAGTCATTTCTTATTACTTCCTATGATAAGCAAGCATACTACATCACAGAAAGTGCTGGGAATATTTAAGACCTTAATAAACACATGGCTCAAACTTACAAAACATTGATGAGTCAAACAAGTTCATAGCTTTACAAAAGGAATATGCTACAACTTCTGTAAAAATGAATACAAAAAATATAAAAAAAATAAATAAAATGTGTGCTTCCTGTTTTACAGAGGTAGCTACAAAACAGACATCTTCTGTTAAAATAAGTGCTTTCAAGTGCAATCTCTTACTGTAACTTTACATACTACTAATATACTCACAACTGTAAGGTTTTTGAAACTAGTATCCACTGGTAACAAAAAAGTGCAATCTTACAACTGTAAAGTTGCATCAACTCCTGAATGAAACTACAGTCCACTGTGAAAATGAAAATGGGGCTGAATCCAAAATCGCCCCCTAAAGCCTCAATCTCTATTTCCTACATTAGTCCACTAATACAGTTCACTTGAAGGAGTGAATGGGACAGCCGTTGTCTTTGCATCGGCTGTACACTCGTTATTGCGGTGCAATGTGGGATTGAATGAGTGCACTCAATAACACCACTACAAATGGCTGTCCCCTCAAATAATGCCAAATGATTGAGGGTATGGGGGGCGCCTATAACAGCGCAGCCTCTAACACTGGCGGAGTTTCATGTTCACGTCGCGTAATTACGTCACTTCATAACGTTCCCATGGCAATAGGGGGAAATGGCTGCTCTTGTGTGAAGTAAACGCAACATTTTTCAACTTTCTGCTAAGATATATGTGACTTTTTTTGCAATGAAAATGCGGGGATTATGAAATCATGCAAGCAAAATATTTTGCGCGCGGAAATCAGCAATTTATACAGCGAAAGTGCGGAGAGTTCTTTGAAAAAAATAAATACGCGGACATTGGCTGATTATGCATTGCATTCTGCGATCGCATAATCACGTTTTTCTGGAGGGACTGCCTATATATAGCATGCTATGGTGAAGCATTACTACGGCCATGCTTAAAAACTGCATTCATCTCCAAGTCACATTAAGTCATCAAGCCATTAAAAAGCTGCTGATATCTGCTCCTCATGTCAACACTATGATAATTCCTGTTTTATCCCTGTCAAAATAAATTAGAATGATGTGATATTTCAGCTTTTTGTGGTTGGTAAATCCTGCTTAATTCAGGACTTCTGACGGGGACACCTGCCTTTCTGCCCAAAGGTTATGACACATAACGGGTCACGCTGTGTTTATGAGGAGATTATGGTGCTTTATGAGAACTGGCAGCATCGCACAAGGGGTGAAGACAGGAGATTATGGGCGAGGGGTTTAGTGGTTTGTGGCATCTGTCTGCACACATTCACACTTTCCTTCTTAAACGGGTCATGTCATACATTTTTTATCATTTTGTTTTTTTTTGCTCGTGGTCCCTGATTTTTTTTTCAGTTGTTATTTTAATGGTTTCATAATACAAGGAATCTAATTTTCCTTGATCTTTTAAGATGAAAGAGCTTGATGAACTGTGAAAGCACACTGTAGCTTTCAAAACTCATAACTTTCTCCCCAGCCCAAAAAGTCTGATCTTAACAGTTTGTGCAACACATTTCAGTGCGGATTGGTTTGTGATCTTGCTGCAATGTAATGCAAGCTGTTATCTATACAATTAAAAACTATATTTCACACAACAGCAAACCTGCAAGCTGGTGTGTAAGCACTGGAATGCACTGTTTCTAATTTCATATGCAAAGCGGGCGTTTCTTAAAAGCCACTGTTCAGAGAGATGTAAAATACCCAAGAAAAACTAAAATATGCCGCTCGACTGGACAATTTTCTGTCGGTATCTTCTGCTAGTGATGAAAAGACTAATTTCTGCACATCAGTTCTTTCAAGCAATCATTTTTAACGAACTGATACAAATAAAAAATGATTTCACATCATCATTTACAGTAACTTTTCACTAGAGATGCACCAGTGTATCGGCCGATAAAAGCAATTATTTTCACTATCAGTCATTGACCGATGGTTCAAAAACAGACGCTGATCAGGGCTGATTATATCCTGTCAATCAAAATGGGGTGGAAAAAACTGTTCAGACTGGAACTCATACTGTATGTGAAGAAAATCTCTCTTGTGTTGAATTTAGGGTAAGTTAACGCAACAATAATGCATTAACATGCAGTTAAAAATTAGCAATGTCAAAGCAGGCTCAATTTTTACCCTATGAATCACCCTTATTTCAAGCCAGGGTTGCCCAGTCTGCATTTTTTCCATACACCAAACAGTATTTGCTGTGCGTCTCCCATCCAATAATCTTTAAGAGTCTCAACTTTCCAAATTTGTCCTTTTTATCATAAAATTCAAATAATAAATGCCATTTTTATGCTCTTAAATGTGACAGATCACTGTAGTACCTCAGTTGAAGCAGCAAGTCTTTTCTTCCCCTTTAATACAAGTTATTTGTCTGGCTATCACCAGACCAAGCTCAATTTAAGATTGAACATTGGTCTGGGGAGTCTGCTCTGTATTTTCTACTGCACAAGAGGCGTGATAAACGAGCATAATTCAAATGACTCTGTACGCAATTGGATAGTCTTTCAACCAATCCGACCACAAGAGGCGTGATCAACGGGCAACGATCCGTCGCTTCTCTATCCGTCATCGTGTTAAACCCGCCAATAGCGTGCCTGGTGGATAAGCCAGTCTGTGATTGGTTCCCCCAAAAGTGTAACAGAAGCAGTAGAAATGAATGTACAGGATCCCAGACTGAGCTGCAGGGTGAAATCAAATCGCCGGCAGATCAGGCTGGGTTTACCTAGTCTAACAAGTTATAGCTCGGAAAAACAGAAGGTATGTTGAAAGATACAGTGCATCTTACTGAAATGAATCATGTAAGCACTCAATCAGGGGCAGGCTTTTTTAGTGGCCCTGGACTTTCTGGCATAAAGCGGCCCATCACACCCAGTCCATAGCACACCTCACAATGCATTTGTTTTTTATTAAAATTCTTATCATTAACATTAATGAATGACTGGCATACTTTACACTATAATTTGTCTTTCATTTAATTTGCACATGCAAATAGTAAGTAACTTTGAAATTTTTACACATCTCTTTTCCATACAGTGAAGTTTAATATCACAAAAGTTCAATACCTACCATAAAATCAGCATATAACACAATACTCTGGTATAGAAGACTTAGAATGTAGTGCAGGATGTGGACTGTTTTAGTGATTATAGAATTTTTCCTTTCAGGAGCTTGACATTTCCTGTCATTTTATGGAATAGAGCTCCATTTGTGAAAAAGAGTGTAAAATACAGCATATTAGAATGATTTCTAAAGGCTCACGTGACACTGAGGACTGGAGTAATGATGCTGAAAATTCAGTTGTGATCATAGGAATAAATTACATTTTACAATATATTCACATAGAAAACAGCTATTTGAAATTTTTTTATCAAATAAATTCAGGCTCAGAAACATTAAAAAGTCTTAATTATTATAAAAACTTTGATTTCCAGTGTGTAAAATAATGCATGTGAACTAATTAGCCAACACATATTGACGCTTGGTCAGGATGCCTCGGTGTCACTTTTTAACGTGCAGGGTACCCCTTTGGCATAATTTTCGAATAACGTAAATGGCATTAAAGTCTGAGAAAATCTAAAAGGTCAGATAATTTGCATTCCTGGAAATTAATGTCCGTCATTTTAACAGTTTTTTATTTTATTTTATTTTTTTATCATAAACACTCTGCAAATACTGCTGTATTGTCTTGTCATGTTCAGCTGTTTTTCTTACCTCGGTTCACAAAGCATTCAAAGCATTAAAAAGTGCAGCGCTGCTCAGTTTCTCTGGACAGTAAATCCCGCCTCCTTCATTTTGATTGGATATCTCAAATGTTTTTGACATTAACGAGCACTTTTAGACCACTGCTGCACTGAGACTGAGCACACTAAATAGATGAGAGTTTTTGCCTCAAGTGGGCTGCGCAGGCCATTCGTCTAGGCTGACGGAAGGATATAGGCTACATAAATGTACTATAATTCATTCTTTATGTATATTTACGTAGCAACATTGTACAGCGCCCACATTGTACAGCGGCCCACCGGGAAAACTCCCGGTGCTCCAGATGGCCAGCCCAGCCCCTGCACTCAATCAGTGTTTCAACCAAGGAAAGGCGTCAATAAAACAGCTTGTGAACAATATGTCACTTAACATTGCATTCACCTCAAGAAAGTTATCCAGTGTTCACAGTTCATTAGTTAGCAATAATATAATATCTGTTGGTAATTTTAACCTCTAATATTATAATGTTCCAAATGAGAGGGTTCCCTGTCTAGTTTGCAGGGAAGTTTAATGGTCTAGTTTAATTATTTCCCTTGAGAAAATCAAACTATCGGTATTGACAGATATTATTCTGAATAATCGGCTATTGTATCGGCTGAGAAATTTAGCATCGGTGCATCTTCTCACCTCACTTCATTTGTTACAAATCAGATTATTTAGACCGGTTTTGTTAACGAGTTCAATCTGTTCACTTAAAAGATCTGACTCAAAAGAATGATCCGTACCTCTAATCTGACACTGATACTCTTTGCAAGGACCGCACTACATTTAAAAAGAAAAACTAATCTGCATTGAAATGTGTCAAACAAACTGTTAAGTCCAGACTGAAATGATCAGGGACATTGTTAAAACTAAATTGCAAATTGGAGAATTTAATTTTCTAATTAATATAGCATCTTTTTTAAATGTTAGGATAATTCGGAATGATTTGTGTCTATGAACATAAATAGATCTGACATATGTAGATCTGACATGATAAATCCAAAGGTATTTAAATTAAAACAAACTTTAAAAAACAAAGATCAAAATGTGACTGCTCACCGCTTTAATAGCATTTGTTCCCACCCTCAAGTTGTAATCTCTCTCTCTCTCTCTCTCTCTCTCTCTCTCTCTCTCTCTCTCTCTCTCTCTCTCTCTCTCTCTCTCTCTCCATTTTTTCTCATCCACCCTCAGTCTGTATCAGCAAACAACCTCTGTCATCCTCTACAGAGCAACTTTCCCCAACTCTCTGTGAACTCTCCTAGAGTTGCGTCTTTGGAGTTTGGCAGAAAGAGGGAAAGTGAGGCTTTTAAAAGTTCTGTGTGTAAGGGTTTTCATTAGGTTTCACTTTTCACAGTTGCTTTTGACACCGTGTCAGCTTGTTTGTGAAGTCTTTTCTGAGTTAGCAAAGCTTATAAGAGACTTACGCCATGTGTTTTTGTGCAGCTGGCTGTCACACTGAGTGTGTGCGTGCATGTGCAGAGTAAGTTGTCCTAGAAAACAAAAAACAATTGGGCACTAATAGAAAGTACTTTCCATACTAGTATAAGTGCTCGTAGGAAAGCAAAATCACATATGACATGTCTCAATTGTTTTCCTAGGCAGCAATGAGAGTAGGAACTTCTGCTTCCATTTTATTTCCATAATATCACATATTTCATTAGTCTCATCACATGCTCTTTAGATTTTTCTCCTGTAGTTTTTGTACAGACCCGATTCCAAAAAAGTACAAACTGTGAATAAAAACAGAATGCAATGATGTGGAAGTTTCAAATTTCAATATTTTATTCAGAATACAACATAGATGACATATCAAATGTTTAAACTGAGAAAATGTATCATTTTAAGGGAAAAATAAGTTGATTTTAAATTTCATGGCATCAACACATCTCAAAACAGTTGGGACAAGGCCATGTTTCCCACTGTGTGGCGTCCCCTCTTCTTTTTATAACAGTCTGCAAACGTCTGGGGACTGAGGAGACAAGTTGCTCAAGTTTAGGAATAGGAATGTTGTCCCATTCTTGTCTAATACAGGCTTCTAGTTGCTCAACTGTCTTAGGTCTTCTTTGTGGCATCTTCCTCTTTATGATGCACCAAATGTTTTCTATGGGTGAAAGATCTGGACTGCAGGCTGGCCATTTCAGTACCCGGATCCTTCTTCTACGCAGCCATGATGTTGTAATTGATGCAGTGTGTGGTCTGGCATTGTCATGTTGGAAAATGCAAGGTCTTCCCTGAAAGAGACGACGTCTGGATGGGAGCATCTGTTGTTCTAGAACTTGGATATACCTTTCAGCATTGATGGTGCCTTTCCAGATGTGTAAGCTGCCCATGCCACACACACTCATGCAACCCCATCCCATCAGAGATGCAGGCTTCTGAACTGAGCGCTGAGAACAACTTGGGTTGTCCTTGTCCTCTTTAGTCCGGATGACATGGCATCCCAGTTTTCCAAAAAGAACTTAAAATTTTGATTGGTCTGACCACAGAACAGTTTTCCACTTTGCCACAGTCCATTTTAAACGAGCCTTGGCCCAGAGAAAACGCCTGCGCTTCTGGATCATGTTTAGATATGGCTTCTTTTTTGACCTATAGATTTTAGCCGGGCGAATGGCACGGTGGATTGTGTTCACCGACAATGTTTTCTGGAAGTATTCCTGAGCCCATGTTGTGATTTCCATTACAGTAGCATTCCTGTATGTGATGCAGTGCCGTCTAAGGGCCGAAGATCACGGGTATCCAGTATGGTTTTCGGCCTTGACCCTTACGCACAGAGATTGTTCCAGATTCTCTGAATCTTTGGATGATATTATGCACTGTAGATGATGATAACTTCAAACTCTTTGCAGTTTTTCTCTGAGAAACTCCTTTCTGATATTGCTCCAGTATGTTTGGCCACAGCATTGGGGGAATTGGTGATCCTCTGCCCATCTTGACTTCTGAGAGACACTGCCACTCTGAGAGGCTCTTTTTATACCCAGTCATGTTGCCAATTGACCTAATAAGTTGCAAATTGGTCCTCCAGCTGTTCCTTATATAGTACATTTAACTTTTCCGGCCTCTTATTGCTACCTGTCCCAACTTTTTTGGAATGTGTTGCTCTCATGAAATCCAAAATGAGACAATATTTGGCATGACATTTCAAAAAGTCTCACTTTCAACATTTGATATATTATCTATATTCTATTGTGAATAAAATATAAGTTTTTGAGATTTGTAAATTATTGCATTCGTTTTTTATTCACAATTTGTACAGTGTCCCAACTTTTTTGGAATCTGGTTTGTAAATCTCTTGAGATTTCACAAGAGATCTCAACAATATCTCAAACTGTGTTCATAGTTTCAGCAGCTGCGGCTTGAAGGGCAGGTGGGACAGAGCCCCACCCAAATATTTATTCAAACATAGACCCTGAGTTAATAATAAATTGTAAATATGTTCAGCATTCTGCAACAAATATTTTTTCGGACTTTCTATTTTAAGTCATAAAGTGAGCAGGATATATTAAAATGTAGCCAATGAATCCGGCAGGCATGTGTCATGACACTAAGTGGGGCAGCCGGTCTCGGAGCCCTCCCCAGCTCTACAGCGTCCCACAATTTTCCAGTGTAAATCTGTGGTGAAAAATAGAATGCAGCACACTCTCATAGAGAGCCATTGGGGCAGATTTCAGACTGCCCCGCTAATTTTCACGTTACCTCACGTAAACCCCACTTCAGACAAAGATGCTAACGGTCTGCTTCAGCTGTGTGTATATTATAGTCTGCATCAGCTCAGTAACTAGTTGGCATGTCTGTTCTTCTTAGGTGGAGTAGCGTATCAAATGAAAGTATAAAGCATTTAGTTTAAATGTGCTCATGTGAATTGCCTTTATATAAAGTAGTTCTGTTGTGTTTGTTTTATGTTTGTTCTGAGAATATACACAACTTTGTTTTCCTCACTGGACTTCCTACAAAACTTGAAATATTCTAAGATGACATTCGGAGGCAATGCATACTACATTCTAAGATGGCATTCTATGCGTTTGTTGTCTGTCAATCATCATTAGAGTGCCACCCTCAGGCTGTATAACGCAAGGACATATTCTTTCAAAAGTGTGTCTGATGTGTTCAGCGATTAGAATATAAGCTTACAAAATGTTTATCATAAACTAACGCTAAGACCCAGAATCTGCCCTACCTAAAATACATAAGTGAGAACACCATTAAGTCTCCTTATCTTTTGAAAGAGCAACCTCAGAGCAATAACGTCTCTTCTGGGAATTAGTCTACATTATAATGCCAAACTTACATTACCTACTTCTGTTTCCGTAACCTTTGAAAGGTTTTATAATTTATCCTTTTTTCTTTCTCTCCCTCTCCCTCTCCCTCTCCCTCTCCCTCTCCCTCTCGCTCTCGCTCTCCCCTCTCTCTCTCTCTCTCTCTCTCTCTCTCTCTCTCTCTCTCTCTGCAGGTAAAGTGCTGAACACTGATTTAAGGCACTATCTTAGCCTGCAGTTCCAAAAAGGATCAATCGACCACAAACTGCAGCAAGTGATCCGAGACAACCTGTACCTGCGCACCATTCCATGTAAGACATACATACACACCCTATCTATTAATTTTTATTTATATATTTATTTAATATGTACCTATTTGCAACATTGTTTCACATATAATATAATATAATATAATATAATATAATATAATATAATATAATATAATATAATATAATATAATATAATATAATATAATATAATATAATACTTCACTGGCGAAAATAACCGTCAATTTTACGCTTCGGTCAAATATTGTGCTGCAAGCATCAATAATAGCTTTAAGTTGTCAATGACAAATTACCATGGTATAAGCGGGATAATCCATGGCACAGCTAGTGGCAGCATTGACAAATAAAATTTGCCAGCATTGACAACTTAAAGCTGTTATTGATGTTTGTAGCTGGAATTTAACCGGAAGGGTAAAATTGACAGTTATTTTCATCAGTAAATAAGTTCATAATAATAATTTGCTCGCCTGGAATGAGACACAGAGATAAAGCAGTGTGTAAGATTACATTTATATGCATGAATGAATTATAGCATTTATTTGAATTAATTATTGAGAGAGAGATTTGTATCTGCGTCTGTTCAGCATCTCTCTTTATTAACAATGAGTTTAATTACTTCAAAATAGAGATGTAACCCCCTCATTGCTGAGAAATATAATGTAGCGATTCAGTAGCGAAGCTTTTTTAATACTAAAAGTCCCGGGGCAGTGTTGATGATATGTTTCTGTGCTCCTGAATGTTTCTGTGTGTGCGTGCGCAATCCCTGCTCTCTCTGTGTGAGTGTGTGTGTGTGTGTGTGTGTGTGTGTGCTTAAATGAGTGTATTAATATAAAATGGATTTATTGCACACCTTCCAGCCAATCAGAATGGAGTATTCAGACAGACCATAATATAATATAATATAATACAATATAATATAATATAATATAATATAATATAATATAATATAATATAATATAATATAATATAATACTTCACCCCAAATTTAAATCTCTGCTTGGACAAAATTCTAATTTTTGGATCATTGAAGCATATCATGAAATGTAAGAACATATGTCTTCTCCATCTTTCTCTGGTTCTCTTATTTTAGTCTTTTGGTGTTTGGAGTGAATCCTTTGGCCATTTCTCACATTGGCGTGTCTATTAGTGTAGTTGGGAAGACAGAGCCGCTCCTCTCCTGTCGGTCTGGCCCTCTGCGGTGGCTGTCCTCTGTGATGCGCTGCGTGAGATGTTTGCTGTTTCTCTGGAGAGTTGTGGAGTGGGTTTCTGAGAGCATGTTTCTTCTCCAAGCAGTAGCACACTGCTCATTAGTTTCTCATTCAGCTAGTTCGTTATTCCCTATTTAGTCTAATTTGATAAGTGACAGTGACAAATGTGTCATAAAACGCTCTGAGGGGCAAATTTTCTGACACTTTAGCAAGTGGTATTTCAGCACAGAAATTCTGCGTTGTATTCACATACTTCCGGTATGATCTGATATAGTCATATTCAATTTAGGTTTTGTTTTATAGAATCATGTCAGTCTTTTTTAGGGAAAAACGTACCTTTCTTTTCAATTATAGAAATCGCCAGAAGTCCAAACATGTAAAAGGAATTGGTTATTCATTTACAAATTCATTTTATTGCATGTTTTTATTGCATGTCACTATACCAAACTGAACCGGCAGATAACATTTTTTGCTAATGTGGGAAAATGGAAAAATGTAATTTTGATGATTCAATTTGTGAAACTTTTGTGAAATATTATTATGATTAAAAAAAAAACGATATATATAGGTCAAGGTGAAGTGAATAACACTGATTATCTCTTCATCATGGCACCTGTTACAAGTGAACATTTTGTCCTCAAAGTTGATTGTGATGGCTAGATGACTGGGTCAGAGCATCTGCAAAACTGCAGCTCTTGTGGGGTGTTCCTGGTCTGCAGTGGTCAGTATCTATCAAAAGTGCTCCAAGGAAGGAACAGTGGTGAACCGGCGACAGGGTCATGGGCGGCCAAGGCTCATTGATGCACGTGGGGAGCGAAGGCTGGCCCGTGTGCTCTGATCAAACAGACGAGCTACTGGAGCTCAAACTGCTCAAGAAGTTAATGCTGGATCTGATAGAAAGGTGTCAGAATACACAGAGCATCACAGTTTGTTGCGTAAGCATAGCCGCAGACCAGTCAGGGTGCCCATGCTGACTCCTGTCTATCACTGAAAGTGCCAACAGTGGGTACGTGAGCATCAGAATTGGACCACGGAGCAATGGAAGAAGGTGGCCTGGTCTGAAGAATCACGTTTTCTTTTACATCACGTGGATGGCCAGGTGTGTGTGTGTCGCTTACCTGGGGAACACATGGCACCAGGATGCACTATGGGAAGAAGGCAAGCCGGCGGAGGCAGTGATGCTGGGAAACCTTGGGTCCTGCCATCCATGTGGATGTTACTTTGACACGTATCACCTACCTAAGCATTGTTGCAGACCATGTACACCCTTTCATGGAAACGGTATTCCCTGGTGGCTGTGGACTCTTCCAGCAGGATAATGCCGCTCTGCCACAAAGCACAAATGGTTCAGGACCGGTTTGAGGAGCACAACAACGAGTTTTAGATGTTGACTTGGCCTCCAAAGTCCCCAGATGTGGGATGTGCTGAACAAACGAATTTGATCCATGGAGGCCACACCTCACAATTTACAGGACTTAAAGGACTTAAATCATTTTGAGCTACAGGCAAAACAAGTGAAAAATGTCTATTTTGAGGTTTTCACAAAAATGAGTTAATTAAGCACTCGTGTACAGATCCCAATGCTCCAAATAGCAATTAAACATCTAAAATGATCTTTATTTGTATGTTTTCTGAGAGGAGTACCTTGTCCTTGTCCATGAAAAATGATCTTACTCGTGCTTACTTACAGATCTGACGCGTGCACACAAAGACGCCTCAGACAGTGCGCGATCCCGATATACACAATTACAGCATTGCAAAATATTCACGCAAATATTATCTGTCATGTCTTAAGTGAACTGCTGGGGAAAAACATCTGATGTGTAACATTATTTTAGATTTGTGCGGTACAATAGGTATTAATATATAGGCTTTCTGTTTCATTAATGTTAATCAAACAATTGTAGTATCATGGGGAAAAAAGCTGAATATATATATTTTTCCTATAGATATGGGTGCCAAATTTGGTGTTATTACCACGGATTTTAAGGTATAGTTGCAAGGTGATTTTGTTTTGGAACCTTCAGAAACCTTTAACTCGATTTTTCTCAGCTGGCTTTGCTGACTCTATCGACTTCAAACAGGGGTAGCTCAGTCATTTTTTGTCAGATTGAAGCAAAACAATAATTTTGAAGGTGAAAATAACAATAACTAATCTTTGTGACTCATTTTGCCAGCATAAGTCATACACACACACACCCACACACACACACACACAAACATATATATATATATATATATATATATATATATATATATATATATATATATATATATATATATATATATAATTTGTAACATTATAAATGTCTTTACTGTCCCTTTTGATCAATTGAATGCGTCCTTGCTGAATAAAATCTTACGGATATAAAGATTTACTGATTAGAAGATCTATATCATAAGATATAGATTTTGCTTTGGAGTGTAGTAAATATTCTGCTAAATTAATACTCTCCAATCAATTTTTGCAAAAGGTCTGTGCATACCTCTATCTATTTCTTGCTTTTTGTAGCTAAATATCCTTCTGAAGGATTTCAGTGTTAGAAATGAGCAGCAAAAGTTTATTTTTAACAATCCATGATCATCAAGATCATCACCGGTTTGCGAGGCACATTCCAGTGCCGATTGTTTTGTGAACTTGTCACAACCTAATGAAGATGTTACTGAAGGCAGCCTGAGGCGGTGCAAACCATATTAGACTTGACAGCAAACACGCAGCTCCCGAGAAAAAGCACAGCAAAATGCTGTTACTCACATCAGGTGTAAAGAGGCCGTCTGCAGAGATGTCTTAAAGGCACAGCACCAAAAAAAAAAGACCTTTTATTTTTAAAGGTGAAAGAGAAGGTAAAAATGGTTGTAAAAAAGAAACTTTAACTGATATTATAAGTGGATTTGAGGGAAAGTGACCCATTTAAACAACTTGAAATACAGCCAACGGAGACTATTTAGCTGTGCATTTTATCACTGGCAATAAACATAGATATCAGCTTTTATATCCCAGCTGTCGAACTGTCTAATAATAGACTTTTTGATTAACACATTTTTGTTTTATTTCTAAATCCGTTGAAGTTTAAAACAGAAGAATGAATTATAAATAATTCCCCTTAAGAATGAAAAATTACTCTTTGATGTTTATGGAAAATTAGCAGGCTTGAGACAATCTGAATTTACATAAAGTGAGAAAAAGAACTTCCACTGGATGCCAATATAAGCATAGCATCGTCTTCTCTTGTCCTTAGGTCACTATGTGCTTGGCCTAGTTACTCTCTCTCTCTCTCTCTCTCTCTCTCTCTCTCTCTCTCTCTCTCTCTCTCTCTCTCTCTCTCTCTCTGTCTCTCTTTCTCTGTTTTCTCTCTTTACCTTAGTCAGTAAATTATGAGAAGAGCCTGAAACAGCAGAGTAAAGAAGGCAAGAAGTGAAAAAAAAGTCTGAGGAAGTAGAGGAAAAATGGAGTTGGAAGAAGAGAGAGCCTCCGGTATTTGCAGTCACAAAGCTGCTTTATGGAGCTATAGACAAAAGTTCTTAAAAGCTCCTCTGATGGAGAGGAATAAAGAGCAGCCTAAGGTGCTACTCATATCCCTTCTGCACCAGAATGCTGCCTGAGCAGGTGGTCGCCCGGGGGATCTGCGGACCTCTTTCAGAACCGGCCTGTGATTAAACTGACTTCAGAGGCCAACTGAGATGCAACCGGCTGATATTACGTAACCTGCTCACAACCTGCCGCATCACAGTCTTTGTTTTCAAGTCTTTGAGCGTATCAGAGTTTCCAGCAGAGAGCACTGCAAATGCTTTCATTTCTTCAGAGATGATGTTGCATGGACGTAAAGGGAAATACAGTTTGCAGAAGAGGCATTGCATTATGAAATCAAAAGTCTAGAATAGTTTAACATTCCCTGATGTAGATATTTGTTGAAAAATGAGAATTTAAGGAATTTAAGACACTCAAATTCATGGATTTTTCACGTCATTTAAAACTGACCTGGGGCCAGTTGCATAAATATAGACTGTGCCTTAAGAACTAGTTTGACCAGCTACCAGTTAACCAAGAGGTAATCAATCTAACTTTTCTAATTCAAATTAGACCGATCTGCCTTTTATGTAACTGACTTATGTTACATAAAAGTTATGAGTATTTTTGAGGAAAACATTTAGATGACTAACTTTTAAGACTAGTCTAAGCATATTATGGAACTGGCCACAGGTTCTATTTAAATGTGGGACTTTTATGTAAATACAGTATTATAAATTAGATTTATTTTTATTTTTATGTACACTCCTGGGAAAAAATAAAATAAGAATAAAATAAATCGCTAAGCTTTTAATTGTCTTAATTACTGGTCTAGAAATTAGCAAAAATGTAAGCAAATGCACTATTTAAGCCATTGCATCAAAGACAGAATTTGATTCAGTGGAGTTGTATGGAGAGGAATGAAACACCATGTTGCGTGGTGATGCTCCAGAGTGGTATCTTTGAAAATCTGCTGTGAAATATTGTAATAAATGCATCTCTACCACAGTGAAGCATGGAGGAAGAGGTGTCATTGTGTGGGGAGCCTTTCTAGCTGCTGGTACTGGTGAGAAATACCAGTGAATACACTGTAAAAGATTATTTAATGCTTTTGAGTACAGGAGAATATTGCAGAATGGTTTGCGTTCCCGCAATTTAAAAGTTATCTAAAGAGGAATGATCAGATGCTATTTTTCAACAAGCTCCTGCCCAAATTGCAAAGACAATTAAGAAGTGGCTTGAAGAAGTCCATCAGGCTCATGTCTATCAGAGTCCAGATTTGAATCCTATAGTGAATATTTGGTCTCACATTAAACTCAAACTAACTGGAAGACACTTTTCAACTACTCACGAACTGTTTGAAGCCATCTACATTGAGTGAAACAGCACAGACTCTTCTCCTTGTAAAAAGCTGTCTGCAAGTTGGGTAAGGCTGCCGCACTGTTACCTTATTTACAGTATTTGTGCAATTCTTACTAATTTCCTGACCAGTGATTTGTGATTATAATGGTTAAGACCAATAAAAGACTTTTATTAGACCTTTTGTTTTTGTTTTTTTGCCCCAGGAGTATATTTTGTGTATTATTTTAAAAAGTATTTTATTTTTTTATTTATTTTTTTATTAGGGTATTTTAAGTTTAAGTACTGTTCAAAACTTTTGTTTAATGTTTTGAATGAAGTCTCTTATTCTCACCAAGGTACATCAAAAACACAGTACAACAGTAATATTGTGAAATATTATTATGGTAAAAAAAAAAAAAAAAAAAAAAAAAAAAAAAAAAAAAAACCTTTCTATTTTAATATATTTTAAAATGTAATTTATTCCTGTGATCAAAGCTGAATTTCTAGCATCATTACTCCAGTCTTCAGTGGCACATATTCCTCCAGAAATCATTCTAATATGCTGATTTGATGCTCAAAAACATTTATTATAAATATGCATAAAAAAACAGTTGTGCTGCTTAATGTTAATGTTAATAAAACAGCATTTATTTGAAATATAAACAGTAGTAAGTAAGTAAGTAAGGAACATCTCTTCTCCTCTACTCCCTTCTTTATCATTATATTATGGATGTTAAACAGGTTAACCCCTTTTAACCTCATCAGTAGATATTCACATCTATAACCAGTGCTGTTGTTCTGGTTCCCTCTTCTTGTGGCATTTACACGGTTGCTCTCCAAGGAAAATGTAAAGGAGCCAGTTTTTAATATTAGTTGCTCTTAAGTTAGAGTCAAGTCTCCGCAGACACTTGACTCTGGCATTTCACTTTGCTGGATCTAATGTAAATGTCCTTCAAATGACAGTAGAGCCTGGTGGCATTTCCTAGCACACACACACGAACAGAGCCGAGAAAATGTCATCTTTTATTTTTGGCCTTTTATTCGCAAGAAATGCCACCCTCGGATGTCTCTTATGAGGATTTTGGTGCTAAACAACCCACCTCTGAAATTAGGTCCAAACGTGTACTGTTTCTATTTGATATTTTTTGAGCAAACACACTCACGCAGGCTTACACACACAGAATTAACATCTTGGTTTAGGGGTAAAAAAAAGCATGCATGCATTTGATTTGATTAAAAAAAATTGTTCTCCCAAATATAAAAATTCTCATCATGTTGTTCCAAATCCATATGACTTTTCTTTTTCTGTGGAACACATAGATAGATGGATGGATGGATGGATGGATGGATGGATGGATGGATGGATGGATGGATGGATGGATGGATAGATGGATAGATAGATAGATAGATAGATAGATAGATAGATAGATAGATAGATAGATAGATAGATAGATAGATAGATAGATAGATAGATAGATAGATAGAGCTGAGAAGCCGAAGGGTGAAAATATTGTATTTTTTTTAAAGATTACTAAACTGCAGACACACACAGTTTTCAAAAGTGCCGAGTGCTTCAGAGACTGAATCTCATTGTACAGTCTGTGCACACTTTCCACCTCTGTGTCACTACCTCCCTTGTGAATAAAGCAATCTGTGACTACACTATGCTTGAATAACACACTAAATAACACAAGATTTCCTCTGATATGATGTAATATGTCCTTGTTATACTCAGTTTGGATAATACTGTACATTTATCTGTTTCCAAACCATTTTCATAGCAATTATGTTAAAGCATGTAATTTTTCATCCTTTAAAGCCTCGCAAGTTGCCAAGCACACTCTTTTTTATACTTAACCCATCCAGTTTCCCAGTTTCCAGATCTAATCTATGGGAGTTTGGGATCAGTTCTATTTACAGTTGCGAATGAGTACACTTGTTCTCAAAGGAATTTCTGAAATACAGCCAGGGAATCCAATTTTAATTTTGGTCAATCTGAGGCTGTGTTTAGACAGACACAAAGTTTGCAGCAAAGGGGATTGTGTGTGTAGGATATTCTCAGCAGAGCTAGTTTACTGTCACTAATTGTGTGTGTTTTACTGGAAGGTACCACCCGGTTGCCCAGAGATGGGGAGGTTCCAGGAGTGGACTATAATTTCATCAGTGTGGGGGATTTTCGCATCCTGGAAGAGAGTGGATTACTGCTGGAGAGCGGAACATATGATGGTATGAAAGCCACTCTCTGTACTGATATTCTTCATACAACCATCCCAAACCATGAATGATACCTCAGATCATGTGGCTTGTTGAAAAGATGCTAGTTCAAGCCTACCTGGCAGATGATATACAAGTGAAAAATCACATTGAAAGCAATTGTTTTTTTTATTTTATTTACAAGAACCAAAGCACAAATTCTAAGCTTAACCTAAACTTAATCACAATCCTTATTCTGCAACATTTCTGGAAATGCACATTTAGTGTTAGCATTTGATGGATGTGTTTTTTACTTGACTGGAGTAAACCCTGTCACCAACACCTCTAGGCATTCATTTTGTCCAAAAATAATTTCATGACAGTGCAGCTTCAAAAATGTACTGTATGATGGATTTAGCCTCCAAATCTTACAGGCAGTGAGTCAGTTAGCACAGGTTTACACCATGCAAACAAGCTTTGCAGAGCTTGATGCAAACCTCAGAGCTTGCGGTAAACTGCTGAAAATGTACACATAAGGAAGACGCAAGTGGCAGTCTGTTCCCTGTAATTGCACTTTCCGCAAATAGAGTATAAAATATTATTTTTTGTAACAAATGGCCAATGAAAGGAGCTGTGTGTGTATGTATATATATATATATATATATATATATATATATATATATATATACACACACACACACACACACACACACACTTGTGCACACAGAAAGCCGCTTCAGACAGCGCTTGCATGGACAACAAAATTATGCCAAAATGCCTGTTTTGTTGAGTATCCTCGCAAGCACAGTTAAATGAGTTAAATGAAGTCTTAAATGTACGTAAAGAGTTGTGAGAAAATAGGATGTGCGTCAGATCTGCGCCATGTGCATCAGGTCTTAAAGTGACAGCAGCCTATTAAACCTGCTGCTGTGATGTCTGTCATTCATGAGAAAATCACTCATGCTCTTGACTGAATAACGTTTATATTATTTATTAGTTATTTTATTTAAAGTCAAATAGTTTTTTTAAATAAAAAGAGAGATATCTTTCATTTATACTGTAATTCTGAATGTTTTTAATTAATGGCTAAAATTTAGAGAGGAAAAAAGAGACATCAGTAGCGGTATTGGTATCGGTGATGCCTTCTTTAATAAAAGAAGATGCCATTAAACAAATATTTAAAAGATAGGCTACTGTCTTTATGTCGTGTATCTATGTAAATTTGGAGATTAAATGAGAAATTATTACAATATAAAGATATATTACAAACTTTAAGATTAGGTTTAATTATGATTAATTACAGGAAAATCAGTTAATCAGTTTATATATATATATATATATATATATATATATATATATATATATATATGTGTGTGTGTGTGTGTGTGTGTGTGTGTGTGTGTGTGTGTGTATATATATATATATATATATATATATATATATATATATATATATATATATATATATATATATACACACAAACCATGTATATATGTATATATATATATATATAAAGGGCTTGACCAACACCCGCCAGCCAGCCAAGCTGTGGCGGCTAAGGTGGCAGGTTGAATATAATTTCAGCCTACAGTCAAATGAAATGTCAAGACCGTTGTATCACAAAATTACAATTCAATTACAATTCTTTATCGATTAATTTGCAGTTAGTAAAGGCGGGATAGGCGGAATCACGCTGAATAACACAACAGAAGCGCTCTCTCGCATGCGCGATCAGTTCTCCTTGTGCCTGGATAGTCACATACACGCGCACACATTTGAAAGTTTGAAAGGGTTTTAAATCTTCTAAATCAAGTAAAATGACTCAAAATCAAGTAATTTAAGCATGCCAAAGTCAACTTTAATCATATAAAATGTAATTTCCAAACAGCAAAATTGTGGCAAGTGAAAATGCTGAGTGGCTAGTAACTTTGGAAAACCACTAGACACAGTGGCTGGTGAGCAAAAAAGTTAATGTCAAACCCTGTATGTATGTATATAGACTTTGGCATGCTTAAATTACTTGATTTTGAGTGATTTTACTTGATTTAGAAGATTTAAAACCCTTTCGAACTTTCAAATGCAGAGTGACCATCCAAATCAAGACTACACTGTATATCAGCTGGTGTGTGCAGGTGGGCAAGGGGTGGGCAATATGAGCATAGGCTAATATGAGAAATTTAATATGATATGAGTTATTTTTGTTAGGCTATATAAAAGAACAAAGAAGCAAATTAGCAAATTACAAAAACAATAGTACTTTAATTAAATATTAAATAGTAGGTTTATTTAATATGTATACATTTATTTAACATCTGTAGTTTGATTAACATTAAAAGACAGACATGTTTTTACTTGGGCTGCTGAATGCATGGACATAATATTCTGACACATATCCAGTTATTACCCACCTGTTTACGTACACTTAAGCCATAACCGACTGTGTTCAGTAAGGGATAATGTACACCCAGCCGGTTGTTATCGCAGAATAAACCCCGACAGAGTGATCAGGACCCCAACGCGACGCGTAGTGTTTTCAACACTGCCGTGGAAAAAGTGTTGAAAGTGCCTTCTCACAATTCAAAATGCGTCTGACGACCGTAACTTTTGAACTGCAGAGGCACTTTCAACACTTTTCCCATCAATTGAATACGGAAGGCGATCGGCCGAAACGTTACTTAATAAAGTTTTAAATATCAATATTTTTCGACACAAAATCATCGATTCACTTCAGAAGGCCTTTATTAACCATATGGAGCACGTTATTTGACGGACAGATGCATTTTTATGGACTTCAAAAACAGAACAATCACTGCCATTATAAAGCTTGGATTAGCCAGGACTTTTTTTATATAACTATAGAAGAATGTCATATACACCTAGGATGACTTGAGGGTGAGTAAATCATGGGCTAATTTTCATTTTTGAAGTCTTCCATTGTAACCCATGGTGGTTAAGTGTTTTTCAGTCACAAGATGGCGCCAGACAGTCAACAATAAATATATATATATATATCCATTATTATATATATATACCACCATTCAAGAGTTTGGCGTGAGTACGATTTAAAAATAATTAATACTTTTATTCAGCAAGGATGCATTAAATTGATCAAGAGTGACAGTAAAGACATTTATAATGTTACTTAAGATTTATTCATCTTAAGATTAAATGTTGTTCTTTTGAACTTTATATTAATCAAAGAATCCTGAAAAAAAATGCATCATGGTTTCCACCAACCGTTTTCAACATTGGTAATATTAAGCAATGGTTCTTGAGCACCAAATCAGCGTATTAGAATGATTTCTGAAGGATCATGTGACACTGAAGACTGGAGGAATGATGCTGAAAATGTATATACATGAATAAATAACATTTTATAATATATGAAAATCAAAAAGTGTTCTTTTAAATTGTAAAATTTCATAGTATTACTGGTTTCACTATATTCAAATAAATGCATGCCTTGGTAAGCATAAGAGGCTTTTTTCAAAGAACATTAAAATCTTGTTATCTTATTAAATCTTATTAAATTATCTCTGAAAGGTACTATATATATAATTTATTTTCAGAGCACTTTCTTTTTCTTTCATTAATGGAAAGAATGAAAGTGTTGTGTGTTTGTCCTCCCCTCTGCAGTCTAGTAGGTTTGACTGTCTCAGTCCTGAGAGACAGATAGCGTGCCAGGCGAGTGCATTCACTGTGGCCCCATGTCGACAGTGGGACCAGACTCATGCCAGGCAAAGCCTGCTGGGACAGGGAGCCATGCCAGTAAGAAATGCCCATATGTGTTCTGCTTTCGAAGAGGGAGACGTTATGATCCTAGGACAAACACACATGCATGCAAACACACAAGCGTACACTAATCCCAGCAGAATGTTCCTTAAAGGAATAGCTCACCCTCAGTCACAATATGGTTTTACAACATATTTATTGGAGAGCAAGAATGATACGGCATGCAGCGTTATATAGATTTACAACATCGAATGTCTCTATGTGGTCATGCTTGAGCAATAGCAAACAGATTTTAGCCTTTCTGATTCCCTCATTCCAGTAGTGTGGATACATTTACAACCCTCAAGGCAGCTTTTAATGTAATCCTGTCTAAGCAAGCTTGGTTGAATTAAGAGTTGATCCTGATCAATAAAGATTTAGCGCTCGTTGAAAGCACACAGACAGAAAATCTCAATGGGGGCGATCTGTAAACATGAATAGACTGTGGCACAATTCACTGTACTTATTGCCTGTTGAGTCACATATCAACACCATTTTTAGTCCATTAAATGGATAGATGTTCTCTGGAATAATTCTGATTGAAAGATCATCCTGAGTCTGTATATACATAATAAAATGGGGATTAAGAAATGTAAGTCTATTTTTATAGCAGATAAGTCGTTTGGTGACATTATTTACAGTAATACATGGGGAATACATTTTCATATTATAAAAACGCTTTAAATGTATATGAAAATGATGCAAAAAATCTTGATCTTAAAATATTCTTAATTTTCTTTATTCAAAGTATATTTTTTCTTTTGATTTATGGGGGTGAAATATGATATTTCTTGGCAATTTTGGTGAGATTCATCCAAATAAATAATCATTTAGGTATTTTATTTTATTTATTTATTTATTTGTACAGATTTTAAATTAACTTGCAGAATACTGGTATGCATTTCATGAAATGTAGGCAATATGGGTGCTACTTTGGTCCACTTATGTTGTGTAAAGCCTATAAACCTCTGTAATCTGTCCATATTCCAATATCTATTTTGATATTATAGCATTAAAATATTTTCGACATCAAGAGAATGCTGGGACAATGTTCACCTAGTTCTCAGATTATATGGCTTTCTGCAGATTACAGGCGACAGATGACGCTGTAAATCTGCTCGGATACTGAGAGTAACACACACCTTCACGATTCTGTCATGGTTAGCTGAGTGCATTTGTTATCAGGGTCATAATGCAGTGCCTCTAATTAGCCAAACACTTACCTAGCATTTATTTCAAACCATGTTGTTCTTATAATAAGTTATAAAAAGGTTTCAGATTTCCAATTTGGAAGTCTGACATCAAGCAGTCTATTTGGGTTTCTTAGGAATTATTCCAAGTATGTAATGTAACATTAACATCTAAACAAGACCAAGACCCGTGTGTGTTGAGACCAAGACAAGATCAAGACTTTGAGGGGTTGAGACCGAGACAAGACCAAGACTTTCAAAAAATTGTCTCGAGGCTGGTCTCAAAACCAAGAGCACTAGACAACACTATTAGCATCACATACTCTGCCGTTCAAATGTTGGGAATTTTTAAATGTTTTTAAAAGATCGTTATATTCATCACAAAGGCTGCATTTATTTGGTCAAGATTCAGCTAAATAAACTCCTTGTTTACTCAATAAACTTATCATTTACTGCTTATTAATAGTTAGTAAGGTAGTTTTTGTATCATTTAAGTTTAAAGGATTAGTTCACTTTAAAATGAAAATTATCCCATGATTTACTCACCCCGTGTATATGACTTTCTTCTTTCTGAAGAAGTATAATCAGAGTATACTTTCAATCAGAGTTATATTAATAAATATCCTGGCTCTTCCAAGCTTTATAATGGCAGTGAACTTTGCACACAAGTTTGCATTCATCCATCATAAACCACACGGCGCCGGGGGGTTAATAAAGGCCTTCTGAAGCCTTGTTTATTCAACTTACGAAAAAAGCGTAGCTGGCGCGATGTATGGCGTCGGCCGTAGCCATGGGTATAAATTTCATCTAACAGTTGGGGAGGACAGTAAACAAAAAATATCTCAAGGGCATTTTTTGAAGGGTACACAAATAATACAGCAAAAATTGTACTTGTAAGGATATGTGTTGCGTTTTGGTGCACTGAAAAACTTCCGTTTTTCTATTCTCTGTCATTTTATCTGGACTACAGTACAAAGCAATAGTTGTTTAAATATGATTTATCATAGATTCACTACATGGTAATATAGTTATTAAATTATCTTGCTGCTTCTACATAGTATTGAATAAAACCCAACACAGCGGTAAATCTACAATATTAGCCTAATGTCAGTTCACACATAGGCGTATCGCCATATTAGTTATAGTGGGTGACTTACAACAGGCTATCAAACAATAATCACTAAAATATCGGACTTAAGGAAAAATACATTGGTTATCATAATTTTTTGTCATTGCTAATTTATTAATAACTCCACACCGTCTGTATTAAAGAGAAAATAATCACTTCATCCGATGTTTAAAGTAAATAAAATAGCCTTAACAGCCCTTACTGGAGTTTCACAACTACTGAAGAACTTCTATTCTTCTATTTATTTATATAACTACTTCTATTACTATTCTTTCCCACCGGGCTTGTGTGTGTGTAGGTGAGGTGCGTGATGGACCAAACCACTGTGAGGCAAGAGAGGGGTGACTCAAAATGTTTCTGCCCCGTTTGCGTTTTTATTGTTTTACTACTTACACAATTATTTACGATCTACGATTTATGCCTATGGACGTTGCGTAGCATAAGCATAAGAACTGCGAGAGGCGGTACACTTTCTTCCTAAGGTGAATATGGAAGGCGGTCTGGCGGAAGGTAGATCTCTTACTTTATAAAGTTTTAAATATGGATATTTTTCTTACAAAAAAACAATCGATTTGCTTCAAAAGTCTTTTATTAACCCCCCGGAGCCGTGTGGAGTACATTTATGATGGATGGATGTACTTTTTTGAGCACCAAACTCGTGAGCCCTGTTCACTGCCATTATAAAGCTTGGAAACATCAGGATATTTATTAATGTTACTCTGTGTTCATCAGAAAGGAGAAAGCCATATATACCTAGGATGGCTTGAGGATGAGTAAATCATGTTGTAATTTTCATTTTAAAGTGAACTAATCCTGTAAGGGATGTAGAATAAGGTCATACAGGATAAGGCATTAATATGTGCTTTATAAGTACTAATAAACAGCCAATATCCTAGTAATATGAATGCTAATAAGCAACTAGTTAATACTGAGAATTGAACCCTAAAATAACCGTAATTTCTTCTTGTGATGGCAAAGCATAATTTTCAGAAGCCATTACTTCCAAAATCATTCTAATATGCTGATTTGATGCTCCAGAAACATTTCTTATTATTATCAATGTTGAAAACAGTTGTGCCGCTTCATATTTTTGTGTAAACTGTGATAAACACTACTGTTCAAAAGTTTGCTTGTCAATTCATGCCATATTAACAAAGTTTAACTGTGGTTGGTTGATTTAAATGTTGTTCCTGTCTAATTGTGCAGATCTTCTTCGCCATAATGATAAGCTGCAAACTGGAACGGAATTTATTCTGATATTTAAATGTCTCTCTCAGTGAGACTATAGTCTTGGTAACATGCTGTCTTCGCATGATGACGCACATAATGTATAACAAATGTTATGGTAGCAGCACAAAAACATTCCTTACACTGTGGTACTGGATAGCAGGAGATCTCATTTGTATAATGAAGAGAGACAGAGAGGGAAGGAGTGAATATTCATCACTGCATATTCATGAGAGGTGAGCGAAGTTGTCAACAGTAGTTAATTGCTTGTGAAAAAGCCTATTCCCACATGGTTTCTATTTGCTAATTAAACTCTTACAATCTAAAAAGGAGAGGATTATTCTTTGACTGATTACAAGGATTATATTTTACATTGGCAGAAGATGAATATGTGACCTTTAAAATCTTTTTTTTTCTTAGACGCTAATGATTTCTAGGGGCAGCATATTTATTTTCAGGATAAAGGGAGCGAAGAAACAAAACAACAAATTTGGATAATTTAAATTAATCTGTTTATAATTGGTGAAGGTTGAACGGTTGATTTGAAAAGATGCCTTTCCATTGACTGAATCTAATCATACTGAGAGTGATTTCTTTAGTCTTACATCAAGAGGGAATAATGAAGCACCACCCTTCAACCCAAAGACACACACACACATTGACATGTACCATCAAATTAGAAATTAATTTAAATGCATTATGCTGCTTCACTGATTGGCTGTACCATTGTTTCTGATGCATATTAATGAACTGAATTTTGCATGAGAAGATAGTGGGAAAAGTTTCATTACTGAATCCAGTGGTGAGTGTAATTACTTTCAAGGCACCACTGAATGGAAAGTATAACATTTCACACTGCATATTGGATAGTCGACACCTAGATTTTTTTGAGGAAGAAAGTGGAGGTAGCGATAAAGACATAGATTTGCAGGCAGCTCCTGTCGCTGTGTTACTGAATCAGCTGTTTCATCAAACTATAAAGGTTTGTGGCTTATTAAATTAAAGCGTATGTAGCAAAAAACGTTACACAAACCCTCATAAGTTTCATGATTTATTTAAAGATGTCATGTATCAAAATTAGTTCTTCATTTCTTCAGGTAACTTCTATGGCACTCCCAAACCTCCCGCGGAGCCCAACTTGGTTCAGCCTGACCTGGTTGATCAGGTTCTGTTTGAGGAGGATTATGGCTCTGAAGTCCAACGAAAGCGCACCACCTCTGTCAGTAAGATGGACCGCAAGGACAGCGTGGTCCCTGAGGAGGAAGAGGATGAGGAACGACCACAGCTCCCAAATGGCATCCCAGGTCAGTGGGCGGACTTTAATGTGTGTGTGTGCTTGTGTTAACCACAATCTGTATGACTGCAGAGATAGATTTTGGTCACCTATACTGATACAGACTGTGCATCATTTTCTTTTTTTTTATGTCAAAACTTACAATATCTCAGGACTTTGGCCCAGTGTTATTTTAGTATTATTTATATACTATTATAGTATTTATTAGTATTTAGAATTAACTTTTATTTTATATTTTCAGCTTTTATATTTAGTTTAGGTGTTAATAATTTTCCTATGTGCTTTTGCCTTTATTATTACTTTATATATTTCTATTTAGCTTTAATACATTTTTATGTGTAGTCATACTGCAAGACTGTGACACAAAATATCTGAAACTGTCAGAACTTCATTGGAAATTAAGATTCATCGCAAAGGCGTTTGGTTATCGGGGAGCATGTCAAATGAAATGATCAAAGACTGCCGATTTTGCCCTACAAGAAAGAAGTTGTTAATATTCCTGAAATTTGTCTCAAACAGCAAATCTTTGCCAAAAATTGCTATGTGCTTGAGGCTTTAACCTGCAGTCTGCTTCACTCATGTGCAAACGATCAGTCGGAGGCCTTACATGATCTCTCAGAGAAGAACCTTGTCCTTTACTCAAGGAGAACTCAGCACCAAGAGGCAAGCTTTGCTTAAAAAAGAGCCAAACCCTCTGCTCACATGCTCTCATTAGTTCACAGAATAACCTTATAATCCTTTTGAGATCAGCGTTGTGCTTTCAAGGCTCGAGGCCTGAAATTTATGCTCTATTTGTATACTGCAGTACTTCAGAGTAGCATTTGGTAAGCAAGTCACATTGCTTTATAATGGCTTGCTTAATGCGTGAAGGATTCATGTCAGTGACCCTGGTGTTGATCTGCTTTAAACATAAATGAGCTATTTAGATGTTTACAGGGCTTTAGCTTTTAACACTTGCCTTTGACTTTTTACAGTACAAGCCAAAAATGTCCCCTGGAGGAACCAAGCTTATACCCTCAATATTTTAGTTTTTGCCTTAAATGATGTTCTTATACTATTCTTATGCTATGTATATCTGTTTGAATATACGCTGTGTGGAATATGCAGATGTATGTAAGACATATATATACACAGGGCTTGGCATTAACACCCGCCAACCCGCCATTCGCAGGTGGATTTCAGCTGTGGCGTGTAACACAGTCACCCCCACTAGCCAGTGGCGGATTCCTGGCGGGTTGAATTTTATTGTAGTCTTCTCAAAATATATAACCAGTCACACCCGATTCTGTTGAGCTTATGAATGCAATATCATATAATCAGAGGTGTTCAGATTGGTCATCACTGAAATGCCAGAGTTTTGTTCAGAGCGCGCTCTGAAATCTGCACTCTCATCATAAACACAATGCAGATATGTACGTGCGATGTAAGTAGGAGAGTCATTCATCATACAGTGATTGACTGTTTTTGCTCTATTTCAGCAGTGAAAATAGTTTCAGACAAAGATCACAGCAGAACCATAGTGCATCTGAGTGGCATAAAGTTGGCTTGATCTTAGACGTTTGATATTCACAAAATTAGGGGCGGTCTCTAAAGTTACATACGACATTGTTATACATGGTTCTAACTTCAATAGCATTTAAAGAGAATGACATGTTCATCTGGTTGTCAGGTATAATGCACAACTTTTAGAATAAATAAACTTACAGACAAGCAACTGTTAGTGTTTCTCTTTCTAGATTAAGGAGCTTTACACACAACCTTATCAGAGCTAAATAGGCCTATTTGATGACCTGTCATGTTATACATTTCATGTAGACTTTATTTAGGTGTGTACAGTGGTCATTTACATATAGACAACAAATTTCCCAACAACAAAATTTTGGCCAGTGAAAATGCTGAGTGGCTTGTAATTTTGGAAAACCACTAGCCACAGTGGCTGGTGAGCAAAAAAAGTTGCCTGATACCACAGCACACCTTCAGGGGTCTAGTGGAGTCCATGCCTCAACGCAAAAGGGGGACCAACACAATGTTAAGACATAATGTTATGCCTGATCAGTGTATATACATACATAAAAATATTATACAAAAATGTAAACTCATAAAATATTTATATATAATGAATTTGTCTTAATGATAATTCAATTATATAATTAAATTGTGGCTATATTTTTTTTCGGATATGTACCTGAAACAGGAAAAGATCTTGCTTGCACACCACCCTACTTTGACATGCAAATGATTCACCTGCCTTAGTTTTGCATTATTATACATTTAATCTTCTTTCCTTCTATAGAGAGGACAGAGGAGTGGAGGAAAGCTGTGCCCAGCTACACTCAGTCCAGTGGTGGAGGCAGTGCAGGTGGCAGTGGGACACTGGAGCTCCGCACCTGGAGCTCTTTACCCAGAGACGACAGCCTGGAGCCCCTGCCATACAACTGGGAAATGGCCTACACAGAGACGGGCATGGTCTACTTCATAGAGTGAGTGTGTGGCCATAAGAGGAGAGATTTAGCCTTTTATTAACTGTATGAGGTCTGTTGCTGTACTCACAAATTGTGGGTCACCTTCTTTTTTACTGTGTTCATAAATAATAAGGCCTGTTCACTGAGAATATGGATGTACAGTATTAGCAGAGAAAAGTACATTTCACATAAAAGTTGTCGCATCACATTAATTTAAGATTTTCAGTAATATTTTTGACATAAAAATATTATATTATATTTTATATTATTTATAAAATCAATTTATAAATTCTGCAAATATTATGTAATATTGATAATATCCATTAGAGGCCTCCTTTAGGGTACTTAGAACCAAATGTCTGTCTACCCTTGAACTGAATGTATACTGAATGTAGTGTTTTTCATTGTTGTCACATTGCTTAATGCCGTCTGATTTGACACACTGTATATCACAGGATACTGTTTTCTGTGTTTCTGTGTTTATGTTTGTATTGATACCACTGAATGTCATATGGGATTTGATGCACTATACACAATACCGCAGGATATTCTTCTGTTTGTTTTTGTGTTTTATTTTGCATTTATAATGCCACTGTAGTATTGCTGCAAAGTGTTTTTATTTTTTTATTGCCGGAGGCTCTTAAAGTAATATTTTGATGCAGTAGTAGTATGCAAAGACATTGTATGTAAATTGTATATTTATACAAAGGTTTTATTTACTGGTTTAAAATTTGCTGGCCAATATTCCCTTTTTTAAGCAGCAATATTTGTTATTAGGCAGCACATTTTTCACCTCCATAGCGCTGATGTCAGATTCTATTCAGGTCAAATCTCAAACTCCATCAACATAGTATTCCAATTTCTATTTTCACAAACGGCATGCTTTATCACTTTCTCTCCCCGTCTAGCAGATATCTGATGTTTTTCTCACTTTTTCTCAAAGTAGTGTTGCTTTTAAAAGTCAAGAGCAGAGCTGTCAAAACAGAATAAATATAGCTTGCAGTGTGGCCTAGATGCTCTTTAAAGAACAGAGTCAAAGTTCTGTTCCTGTGTGTGCGTTTGGGGTTGCAATCATAAATATTTTAGTGGTTCCAAACATTTTCCAGTTCAGTTTATAAGACTCATAACTATGGATCATTGAAAATCTCACCCTCTTTGACCTGCCAAGACTTTGTAATGTGGCTTTCTTTGGCGTGTGACATTAGTCCAAATCAGCAGTTCTCAAACTGAAGTTAATGCAATGGAAAAAATAGACTTAAATAATAAAATAATTGATAAAATGCACTAATTAATCTGTTCATGACAATGAATTAACTAATTATGGCAGCATACATTTTAAAATAAAGTATTTCTGCTGTTTCACTTCAATAACGTAACTCATTTGCGTCAGTGAACATTCAGTCCAACTGCTAGCGATTAGTCAGTTCATTAAGGTTCATTAGCTGAAAGTAGCAGCCTAGTTTATTTTAATGAAATAAGAACAAAACAACAGTCTTGCAAAGTTATAGTGAGTTGGGGTAGTTTGCAATTTTAGTCTGACTCTTGTGAAATTCTCGACTAAATACATTACATTTACATTTAATCATTTAGCAGACACTTTTATCCAAAGCGACTTACAAATGAGGAGAGCAATAGAAGCAATCAGACCAACAAGGGGTAACAGCATGAAGTGCTGTAACAAGTCTCAGTTAGTCTAGCACAGTACACACAGGGTTTGTTTTCTTCTTTTTTTCCTGAATACAATAGGTAAGTGCTAGTCTTAATTGATCAGGTGCTGCTGGAAAAGATGTGGTCTTTTATACAGGTCTTTTATCTAATAATTACATTTTCTTTTTTGTTTCATAGCCACAACACAAAGTCAACTACGTGGTTGGACCCTCGTCTGGTCAAAAAAGCCAAACCCCCTGAAAAGTGTGAGGATGGAGGTGAATCATCGCATCTACACATTTATACATGAAGCTGTAAACAAACTCCTGTATGACAGATACAGTGCATGCATATGCAAATAGAAATTCAATTGCATTCAATCAGATGTGTGCACCCTTCCACATACACACGCCGGCACACATAGCAGAAGGGCATGATTGCATAACCCTATCAAAATGCATTCACTTCCTCTTGCCTTTTTACATACACACATAAGCACACATGATGTCAAACAAAATGTAGCCGCTCTTTTAAGCGAGTTTCATAGTCCTGTGCTATATGCTCACTGGTGCACAATACTTTTCTTAGTGTGTGTGTGTGTGTGTGTGAAGCTCTCTGTAGCGTGAACAGCTTTTTTTTTCTCCTCGTTAGTTCATTTGGGCATAATGTACGTACAGCAGAGGGGATCCACACACACGCACACACACATGCACGCACTCACACACACACACACACACACACACACACACACACACACACACACACACACACACACACACACACACACACACACACACACACACACACACACACACACAGTGCCAGTTTATTTAACTATTTCCATTTATCCATTCAAAACATGCAATCTTTTGAACTCTCACATACTACATTCCATACTATATATATATATATATATACACATACTCTAAAATATATTTATTTCTTTATGCCAAGCAACTATATGAAAACCAGAAAAGTGTTTGAGTATTTATATATTTGTTTTTATATTTTATTTAATTTTTGTTTACAAAATCTAATTGATTGAAATCTTATGACACATTATTTAGCATTATTAACAGGTTGTTTTGCCTGTTTAGGGTAGCATTATACAATTTATTTATTTATTTATTTATTTATTTTTTTTTTACAAAAATGTCAAGTAGATCTTAAATACCCTACAGATATTTATATTATTAAATAAACTATATTAAGAATACATATTATATATTTAATGCAGAATTAAGTGAAAAGTAAAAAAATACTTTTATAATAATAATAATTATTCTAGTTGGAAAAAGTTATGTAATAAAATATTGATATATTGCATTAAATGTCATGGTAATAAAATGCTGCAAAAATGTTGTAAACATAAAAATAAAAATGTACTAATTTAATTATAATTTCAATACTTTGCTCTCTGAATGTTGCAAATCAGTCATTTATTTATTAATTTTTAATTATTTAATTATTATGATTAATCCATATATAATGTTAACAGTCATAATTTAGTTTATGACCATTTCACACCCTCTGTCTTAGCCTTAGATCAACCAGGCTACTGAGATGTCTTTATGTAAACGCTGTAGCCTTGTTATGATTCCTCTGAAAGGTCAGAGTATTGTTGCACTCAAAAGATCAAGGAAATGTGATTCTTCATGATATGACCCCTTTAACATGTTGCGTGCATTTGTGTTGATTTGCATTTAAACACAATGCTCTCATTCCTTCATCACCAGAACTTCCATATGGATGGGAGGAGATTGATGACCCGCAGTACGGCACATACTACGTTGAGTAAGTGTTGTGATATGATTATATTTGTTTTTTATGCATATTAAAGTATAGGCTAGCGATATACTTACAGAGTTTCTCTCGTCTTCCTCAGTCATGTAAACCAGAGAACCCAGTTCGAAAATCCGGTTCTAGAGGCCAAGAGGAAACTGGGTTTGGACACTGCAGTTGCAACCCAGACCCAACAGAGGGCAGCACCTCCTCCAGGTACAAACGCACACCTCCCTATCTGTGAATTTTAACTGAGTTTATGAGTCTAAAGGAAACAGCAAAGACAATCAGCATGTTAGAATTTCAGCCCGGAGACAAACTCATGGGCTCCTCGCTGTGTGAATGATTGTGTATGTGAGGGGAAGAGGACAGAAAGATGAGATTAAAGAACAGTGAGTCATCTGACATTCTCAATATGATGAATTAAAGATTCTTCCATTACACTGGATGCATTATAGATGTGTTTGAGCATGTGCGTATATGAGAGAGAGTGAAAAAAACCTGAGGAGCAGAGAGTGCTGTTTTAGGGTGAATGGATGGGGGTATAAATGTTATAGAGATGGCTTTGCAGCACATCACAGGCTGCATTAACATAAAAGAGAACATTAGCATCCATCACGCATTCACATTGCCTCTCTTTGATCAGGCCCTCTCTAAAACATGTCTTTACTTCTTCACATTCATTCTGAAGTTCTGGAAACAGTTACTACTGTCCATTTGGGCCAGTAAATCCATATCTACTGAAGTGAACTGTAGTTATTGAAGCAGAGATGACAGGAACAGCGGGAAAAAGGATGACACATGAGTCTGAGGGCTTTGATTGGATGAGCCCAGCATAAATAGACCCTCTATTCAGTCTTTAGGGGTTGAAGGAAGGACAAAGGGGAAAAGCACATTTTCTTTTGCTTTACTGAAATGCTCAGTTACCATGGCAGTGGTGAGACAAGTTTTATTGCATTTGACAACAAATCAAGTGCCATCTACAGACACATGATGCTGGAGCTTTCTCAGAAATATAGGGGAGAGCGGGGCACAACCTAACGCTTTTTGACTGTCTCAGTTTGTGTAAATCCACTTGGGGTTCAGAATATTTATTTTTCCCCACATTAATTTCACACGTCTAGTACAATTGTGTGGTTTTGTTTCATTAACACAGTGTATACTTTTTTCTTGATTTACCCCGAAAGAATGGAAGTGAAATGTGACAACATGCCCCATAGGTGGGGTACAGTGTAACATGACCAAATGAAGCTTAAAATGTTACCTGATATAATAATAAAAAATATCCAAAGCATACTAAAATATTTTGTCAATAAAATACAATTATTAACTTTTTCAAATAGAAAAGCATATTTCTAATAGGGGCTCATTGTAACGCAGTGTGACAACATGCCCCACCTGCACAACTGGGATTTAACCCCGGCTCGTGCCTTCTGCTGTTAGATCAGCATTAAAGAACTGTCTTAACTGTTAAATAACAGGTATAAGATTAATAATATCAGATATTTTAAATAAACACAAAAAACAGAGATGGAAAAATAAACTTAAAGGGATAGTTAGCAGATAGAGCAACCATTGACTACTATAGTAGGGGAAAAAAATACTATGGTAGTCAATGGTTGCCCTATCTGCTTTGTTACAAACATTCTTCAAAATATCTTCTTCCATGTTCAGCAGAAGAAAGAAACTCATACAGGTTTGGAACAACTGGAGGGTAAGTAAATGATGACAGAATTTTCATTTTTGGGGAGGACTATCCCTTTAAGTAAGAAATTTACTTTTGCTATGGTTAAATAAATGACTCATGAATTATAAGCCAAATCAAATAAAAATTATCTTAACTTTGATTTAAAAATGGATAATGTGGGAGCAGTTCTGATTTGCATAGGTAAGCCATTCCAGAGTCTTGGAGCTGCTACGGAGAAAGCCCAGTCACCCCTGGACTTTAGTCTCGTTTTAGGGACCCCTAAGAGCCTCTGATTTAAAACCTTAAAACATTGCATGCTTATGACGTTTCTACATTTTTTACAGTTTCTATATATAAAATATTTAATAGATTACACTATCGTTCAAACGTTTGGGGTCAGTCAGTTTATTCAAAAATTAATACATTTATTCAGCAAGGATACACTCTAAAAAATGCTGGGTTAAATGGACTAACCCAGCGATTGGATTATTTTGACCCAGTAAATGGGTTGTTTTAATCCACTGGTTGGGTTAAATGTTTGCTTAAAACAGCCCAAACGCTGGGTTAAAACAACCCAATCGCTGGGTTAGTCCATTTTCAACCCAACTTGGGTTGTTTTTAACCCAGCATTTTTAGAGTGTACATTTAAATTGATTACAAATGACAAAATATTTATTTTTCAAATAAATGTTGTTCTTTTGAACTTTCTATTAATCAAAAAATCTTTAAAAATGTACGGTTTCCACAAAAATATTAAGCAGCACAATTTTTAGAATGATTAGAATGATTTCTGAAGGATCATGTGACACTGAAGACTGGAGGAATGATGCTGAAAATTCTGCTTTGCATCACAGGAATATATTACATTCTAAAATATATTAAAATAGAAAACAGTTATTTTAAATTGTAATAATATTTGACAGTATTGATGTTTTTACTGTATAAATATTATTTTAACAAATAAATTTAGCCTTGGTGAGCATAAAAGACTTCTTTCAAAAACAATAGAAAATATTAGTGTAAATGAAATAAATATAACCTGTTAAACTAATATATTCATATTTAGAATGTTAAAAACATAACTGTATAAATATAATAACATTAATTATTTTATTATATTTTCATTTTTTTATAACACATTTTCATATCCTATATACAGTATATAACGATAAAGGCAAAACTAACAAGTGGAACAAATCAACATTTGGTTGCATTTACAATAGGTGGCACTAATCGACAATTCAAGTTACTTAATCTCTTTCAACAGCACCCCCACCCCATGAGTGCACATCCTATGACATGTCAAACCATTGCAGACACACACAAGATTCCTCTGACTTTGAGGATTGCTGGCACAATTTTCAAAACCCATTCACCATCATCATTTCCCCTCTTATCTCTACTCTATCAAAATGGCAAAATCAATGTTTTGACAAGCCTTTCTCCCTGTAATAGAGATTCTCAGCTGTCATTACAGCACATGCAATCAAAGTGCACATGCACATTCTCTCTCATGTCACACACACACAATGCACGTAACACGCACTCAACCCAAGCTTCTTTTACCTCAGTGTGATTCTTCTTTTATTGTCCAGCGATATAATAGCTCTTTAAAACAGCGTGATGCTCACAGTATTCAAAACTTCACTGGTGATTGGCATTGAACTTTCTGTGAGAGTACAGTTTCCATCTTTTCCTGGAAGGAAGTACAAAAATGTGAGTCAGAGCAGTCATGGGAGTAAAACAAACAGTTCCCCCTATAACTTTCACTTACAGCAGTGGAACATTAGCTGGAAATCTCCACACCCTAGTGATGAGAGTTTATAAAGGGTGTCCAATATTGAGGATGTAAGTGTTATCACTCCCTCTGTCCTTCTGGGATCCCAAACGATGGCAGTACATTAGAAGAGTATGTGAGGTTGAGCCGCTAATGATAAATGTTCTCGTCTACGCTGTCAAAGAGAGAGTTGTTAATGGTTATGTTTACTACGCCAGATGTTTGAAATGATTTGCTGTTTTAATTACATGTCAGTCGTACATAGGACATTCCTGCACAAATAAATTATGGTTTCATGGACTGACTATCAGTCTGTCTGTCTGTCTATCTATCAGTAGGTCTATCTATCTATCTATCTATCTATCTATCTATCTATCTATCTATCTATCTATCTATCTATCTATCTATCTATCTATCTATCTATCTATCTATCTATCTATCTATCTATCTATCTATCTATCTATCTATCTATCTATCTATCTATCTATCTATCTATCTATCAGTCTGTCTGTCTGTCTGTCTATCAATCAGTCTGTCTGTCTGTCTGTCTGTCTGTATGTCTATCTATCAGTCTGTCTGTCTATATGTCTGTCTGTCTGTCTGTCTGTCTGTCTGTCTGTCTGTCTGTCTATCTGTCTGTATGTCTATCTATCAGTCTGTCTGTCTGTATGTCTATCTATCAGTCTGTCTGTCTGTCTGTCTGTCTATATGTCTGTCTGTCTGTCTGTCTATCTGTCTGTCTGTCTGTCTGTCTGTCTGTCTGTATGTCTATCTATCAGTCTGTCTGTCTGTCTGTCTGTCTGTATGTCTATCTATCAGTCTGTCTGTCTGTCTGTCTGTCTGTCTATATGTCTGTCTGTCTGTCTGTCTGATCGATCTAGAAATTGCAACTCTGTTGTAAATTATGTAAGGGTACTTAAAAATTGACACACATGAAGCAGCACCATGGAAAGACAAATTAATCATCTCAACCATTTCCTCAATTTTTTGAGGAATCCACCTATTCTTATGCGCATTTTGTGATATTGCATAAGAAACTGCTAGATGGAAATACCAAGATGTGCATAAGTTCTAAAAATGCACATACAAATATTTTTTTTTTTAAATATTTAAATAAAACATGTCTTATCAGATTTTTTTTTATCTGATAAGACATGCACATAAAATACTATGGAAACACATTTACTGACTAAATCCCTTGATACGCAACAAAAAACCCACATGACTTTGAACAGTGGATGTGATTGGATAACTGGACTAACCGGTGGGCATATTTCATTGCACAGCGTCTCAAATGTTTGTTTGATCATTCTGAAATGCCTAAGCCAAAGTCTGTCATCAAAATGATTTGGTTTATTTTCCTCCCAGAAGCCTCTCACATGATTGCATTCCTCAAACACCATAAAACCATTTTTATTACAGATTTTTTGCACCATTTTCCCAGGAAGTGATGATTTTGTTTTCTTGAACACATGGAATGGAAACGGTGCTTTATTCGTGAATGTTTTATGCAATATTCCAGTTTTATGCATAACTTATATTCTCAACTTTGGATGGAAACATAGCTAGAGACTGCATTCATAAATATCAATATGAAAATTTGAGGATCTTTTTAATTAATGGGAAATTTAAGTTTATCAAACAAACTTCAAACTTCTAGGTCTTAATTTAGGTTAAATGTTATACTTACTGTATTGTGTCTTTAATTTTCTAAAACAAAATCTACTTATGAACTACAGTATTTAGACATGTCCTATATTTTAGTTACAGCAAAAATATAAAATTTATAGAAAATAAAATCCTGTAATTTGACCATCTGAGTTTAATGGCTAACCTTTTCTTAAATTAGACAGCTCTTTTCTTTTTGTTCAAAAAGATAACACATTATTGTGTTGCATTACTTTCACACATTATTTATGGATCTGTCATACATTTTGAAAACATGTTTATCAGCAAGCGTTTCATGTGGAGCAGTTGGTGCTTGTAAATATCACACATCTACTATATCAAATGTCTAGTTGTTAACAGTTTTGTCTTTGTGCATATTTTATATGGAGTCATCACAGATGTTCTGTGTCTCTGTAGGTGGAGCGGCGGGTACGCCCGGATTCACGCGGGACCCAACCCAGCTGAAGGGGGAGCTGTATCACACGGCTCTCAGGAAGAGCCAGCAGGGGTTTGGCTTCACCATCATTGGTGGAGACCGACCTGATGAGTTCCTGCAGGTGAAGAACGTTCTCTCTGATGGCCCCGCCGCACAGGACAACAAGATGGCCTCTGGTGAGTGATGCCTAGTTTGGTGCAAGGCGTTTAGGGAAACATCCACAATTCACATTACGGATGATTAGAAAGTCAGCATATGAATGGCTTGATTATAATTGTTAAGCTGGGATAGGAGAAGTATGGTAACAATAAAGAGCTACATAGTTTACTTTCAATGATGGCTTTATTTACTCACCTTCATATTGCTCCAAACCCATTTGATATTTTTTTCTTCTGTGAGACAATAAGTTTGATATTTTTGAAGAATCTTTTTCTATAACAGTCTTGTTTAAGTATTATTTATATACTATCATATGTTTATGAATATTTTGAATTGGCTTTTAGTTTTATATTTTCAGTTTTCATTTTAGTCATTTTGTTATATGCTTTTGTCAGTTTTAGTTTTACTTCTGTTTAGTTTTTATTTATTTCTAATTAGCAATTTGAATGCTTCAACTTCAACTTATTTCAGTTAGCTGCCAATGCAACATTTCTTTTATTTAGTTACATTTTTTTATATTTATTTCAATTAAAACATGTTTTAATAGTTTTAGTTAAAGATAAACTCCTGGTTACATCGCAACAGTTTATTGTGATTACAGCGGTAAGGTACCAAAAACCTGAAAAAAGTATTCTGACGCCACATGATAACCAAAAAAGTTGTCCTTTTTGAGTGATAATGTTACTGTGACAAGCAGGGTGGGCAAGAGCCATGAGAGAGCGGCGCGAGAGGGGGATCCTCTCACAGAGGAGGAGGAGCGACGACCACGCCTGGACTTTACGTTGTGTTTTGTTATTATTTTATTATGTGTTATTGTATTTATTAAAGTGTTAAAGTTCGCCGGTTCCCACCTCCTTCTTCCCAGGTTTTGGCACCAGTGTAACAGTTCGTTGTTATGGGAAGAAGGAGGCGAGAACTGGTGAACGTTTAACACTTTAATAAATAAATTAACACAAACTGAAAGTAGAGCGGGCAGCCCCTCATGGACAGCTGCTGCGCACACACATAATAAAACAACAAAACACAACGTAAAGTCCAGGCCTGGTCCTCTCTCGTCCTTCACTGTCATCGCTCCTCCTTTTATGCTTTTGAGCTCCTCCGTGAGAGGATACGAGACCGGTGTGACGTGCAGGTGACGCTCATCTGCAATCACCCGCCTCTCTCTCACGGCTCTCGCCCACCCTGCTTGTCACAATTACATTCCAGAGAGCTGCTATCTAGAGAACTGCTGTGGATCATTGAGTCAGTGAGTGAACAAAAGAAAAATCTGATTCATGTACTGGATCAGCTGATTGATTGAAAAGAAACTAATTTAAAAGAATGATTCATTCACTAATCCCATTTAAAAAAAAATCCAAAAAAAGTCACTTGGTGTTTTTCTCAGCTTATCAGATGTGTATATAAAAAAAAGATGTGTTTGTAAAATTCTTCAAAGATTGATAGAGAAAAATACAGGTTTGGGACAACATAAGGGTGAATAAATAATGAAAGAATTTTCAATTTTGCATTAACTATTTCTTTTATCTATTATCTTTCAAAAGCACAAATGGATGAGAAAAGTTGTTCATCCACTTTGTAATGTTTCTTTTCTTCAGATCTTTCCTTACTCATTCTCATGCTGTCAAATTTCCTCTCTTCTAATCCAAGGTGATGTTATTGTGGAAATCAACGGCAAACTTGTCTTAGGCAAGACGCATGCTGACGTGGTCCACATGTTCCAGTGCATCCCAATTAACCAGTACGTGGACATGGTCCTCTGTCACGGATACTCGCTCCCCCCTGACGTGGATGCGGACAGTGAGGACCTACCTCCTCCCCCTCCACCTCCGACAGGAGAGATCGTAACCGCCGTACCCCTAATCAACGGCCAGCCGCTGCTGGTCAAAGGTGATGCCCTTCACGGCTCCTCCCAAGAGCTTCACTATGTAACAACAGACGCCAGCGGGCGGCCGGTGGTCGCTGCGCTTCCCGGAGGCAGCATCAATGCCAACGATAGGCCCGAGACGGGGATGCTGCAACCGGAGCTGGTGAGCGTTCCAATCGTGAAGGGACCTGGAGGTTTTGGCTTTGCCATTGCAGACTGTCCGCTGGGGCAGAAGGTGAAAATGATCCTGGATGAGCAGTGGTGCCGAGGACTGCTGAAAGGAGATGTGATAAAGGAGATTAACAGGCAGAATGTGCAAACCCTGAGCCACGCGCAGGTGGTGGATATACTGAAGGACCTCCCTGTGGGGAGCGAGGTGAATCTGTTGGTGTTGAGAGGAGGTAAGAGAGCAGGAGGGTATATGGAACATCCCACTGATCCGTTTAATTCATAAACATGGACTACACAAGCAGAAGAAGCCGAAAGTTTACACTGATTCCCACTATGGTGGCTCTTGTGGCAATACTGAGAATGAAATGCGCATTATGACGTGTATTCTAACACGAAACACAGCATCATGTAAAATGCAGCTACAATCCTTTGCATAATCCTCCTGTAGCTAGCAACACTAGGTTTGATTCCCAGGGAATTCATGTTTATTTGTGATGCTCTTTACATAATACAGATCGTTTCAAACAGCTTTAGAGAAAATGCATGTTTCAGTGATCCTTTGCCCTTAATGACCAGGGTGTCATGCATTAAATCACAAAGTTCAGAATGAACAGAATACATGATAAAAGTGTCTGCCAAATGCATAAATGTAAATGGCCTTGTGTAGAGTATGTTTTGGGCATTTGGCCAGTTATAGAGTTAAGGTAGTGTAGCCATATATATATATATATATATATATATATAGTACACTTTCAATGCATATTTTAAACAAAAAATTTAGGCATTAGTAAAAGCCCTGCTGAAAAGACTTTAACTTTGACAAGCATGAAGTGAATATAAATGTGAACATGAATAAAAGAGTCAAACTTTTGATACTTCTTTAAACTTTCAGACAAGCCTTTGTCAAGCGTAAAGTGACAAGTTTTTCAATACGTCTTCTTTTTCTAGTAAAATTACACTTATTGCAGTTATATATAATCTGTTTATTTTATTATTTCATTAAATTCACATTCTGTATCATGTTTGCTAATTTAAATTCAGTAAAAATTTTTATGACTTCCCAATTCTTAGAAAGAGTACACTGCAAAAAGTCACTTTCTTAAGCCCTATTCAGACAGGACTAGTTTTCTAAACAACGTCTGAGTTGTCTGTGATTTCATGTACTGATTCGAATCTCCGTGTTTATTATAGAGGTGGGAGTGTGTGTTTTCTAGATAGGGGCGTTACAGAAGGTCATCCGCTGTGCTTACGTGCATCACGTATGATGTACATGTCTTTTAATTTATTATTTGTTGATATAATTTTAATTCATTATTTAAAAAAAAAAAAAAAAAAAAAACTATTTTAGTAAACTTCACGAGTTTATAGCAGTGACTGTTTATAATAAACTTGCATAAATGAGCAGATACATTTAGACAAGTATCTTACTCTTACCTGACACTGATATTAAAATGGGCAGTCTTTGCAGGTTCCGCGATTTGGCTCTATTTATTAATTGTATAATGTCATTTTTTTCATCAGATACCATCCATATTGAAACAAAAGGAAAGCATGCCAAAGATTGGTGCACAAACGATAGCTCAGGTTGGTAAAATAAAAACCTGCATGTGAAGCGTTAGGATAATACAACATCACAGACATTCACATTTAGGCGGGATTAGATTTCTCAGTTTGCTGAAAAAGAGTAGGTTACTTGCGCAGACTTGGGAGATTCTGACAGGATTCAAATCGCAAAATATATCTGTGAGACACAAATTTCTCTAACATCCCCAGGAAAACTAGGATTTTTTTTTCAGCACAAATATTTGAACTTCATTAATTCAAGATACATTTATATGAGATGCATATGAACTGTATATGTTATGGATGCAAGTTTTCTGAGAAATACATCAAAATTATTGTGATTTGTGTGTTTTTAACAAATACATTTTAAAATGCATACCAAGTGGTAAGAAAAATCTACTTATTTTCTCTTTAAATTAAGATGAATTGAGTTCTAACCCTGTTGCCAGTTTCGTTTTTACTTATTTTAATCATACACCTCACTTAATTGTGATACATTTCTCGGAAAACAATTTGCATCCATAACATATGCTGGTGAGCAGCTCCAGTATGCTGGTCTTTTCAGCAGGGAATTGCACAAAGGCTCTTTTCCCTTTGTCTCTCTTTTTTGGTTATCTCTCTCCGTTCTTCAGCAGGTGAGGAATCAGTTCCATTCTTTTCCCCACTTCATAATTTTACATTTTAGCCACTCTTGTTCTCCTCTCCTCCACTCTCACTGATCACACTCAAGGTGTGTTTCTGTCTCTCAGGGGAACGTTATGTAAGAATGATGGACTGTTGCTTCTGACACTGTTGGCAGGAGAGGCCCCTTTGCATTTTGTGCACCCACTCTGTGGGGTTGGCTGGGAATTTGGGAAATGAGTCTAGATCATAGGGGAATTTCAGGATCTGTCTGCGGAGAGTTTTGTGAGGATTTATTGTCTGCTGAGTGAAACAGGGAGGGGAGAGAGAGAGAGAGAGAGAGAGAGAGAGCGAGATAATGCTTTAATCAGTTCCATTAACTCTCAAAGGCTGAGTAAGTTTCGTCATTCATTGTTTAGCCATTAAATTCACTGGAAATCACACCAATCAAGAGACAGACAGAGAAAAAAACAAAGGGAATGAATAAACGGCGTGGGTTCTGAATTGACAGATGGAAGCGTAGCTGCGTCATTATTTTATGCATGACTTCTGTCATTTGCAATGTCTCTCTCTCTGGAGGATTCATGTGTAGTATCCATCATCATTTTCTCTTATGTACATTTATTTTATCCATCTTTAATGGCTCCTAGATGACGCATGTGTCATGATTAACTCAGCTCAGAATTGGCCCAGGAAACGCCCCACTTTGAAGCACTTGAATGACGCTTCCTCTTTGAGTAGCTTTTTTAGTTAGATGGATGAGAATTAATAATGTAGCACTAAAACAATGTATTCTCATGCCCTTTTCATGTCTGAGAGGCAACGACCATGAAGCGCTGTCATTATAATAAGGCTAGAAACTTTCTATCTCAGTAATGAGTTCCTGTTTTTTGTTGATGAGTGCCTTTTCTTCCATTTTTCCCCCTTTCAGTGCTACATATCTCTCATTTGCCTTTTTTTCTGTTTCTAGGTCATACATCACCTGTGAAGAGTTTAAGACCTGTGAGTATGATGATAGATTTTCAAGGTGATAATGACATTCTAGAGCTGAGGAAATATATTTTTCGCAGAATATTTTGTTTTGATTTTCTTCCCAATTATTGCTTGCACTTTGGGTTTGGGATTTGAACAAATTCCTTCCTGTAAGTACTAAAGTTCGATAGCTAAAATAGCTAGTCCCCCACAATTTGTACTGCAGACATGAATGAATCCTGTGTCCTGAAATGAATCCTAAAAATACTTTTTAGGTGATCAGATTTACAATTTTCACTTTAGGATGATGATAAAACAGGCAAATACAGGAATCAGAATATCATGGAGACTTGACTCTGGCCTGTAAACAATAACCTGGCAACCACCCAGAAAACCCCAGAAACGACCTAGCAACACTTTAACAACCTTACGTCAACATAGAAACACCCTAGCAACCACCCAAAACACAATATAATTAAGTTAACAACGACAAAGGACACCCTATAAACGACTTAGCCACCACCAAAATGCCCTAGAAATAACCTAACAACCACCCATTTCATAGAAACAGAACACCCCAGAAATTCCCTAGCAACCGCTCAGAGCATCCTGGAAACCAGTTAATCAACCACCCAGAACACCCTTGAAACAACATAGCAACGCTTTGACAACCACCTACTTCAACACAGAAACCACTCAGAACACCTTAGAAACACCCTAGCAACCTCTTAGATCACCTTAGAAACAACCATAGAAACCACCTTGTAGTAACCACCCCCCACCAAAAAAAGAACACCCTAGAAACCACCTACAAACACCTAGCGACCACACAGAAAATCAAATCTTAGAAATGTATCAAACACCCAGGACACTCTAGAAACCACCTAACAACCACATTTAGAACACCATAGAAACTAGAAACAACCTAGCAATGCTTTGACAACCACCCACTTCAACACAGAAACCACCCAGAACACTTTAAAAACACCCTAGCAACCACCTAGATCACCTTAGAAACCCTAGAAAGCAGTTATCAAACACCCAGAACACTATATAAACCACATTCTAGTAACAACACACACACACACAAAAAAAACAAGAATCACCAAGCAATCACCCAGAACACCATAGAGATGCCTTAGCAACACCCTAGAAACCACCTACCAACACCTAGCGACCACACAGAAAATCAAATCTTAGAAATCGTTTATCAAACATCCAGGACACCACCTAGTAACCACTCAGAAAACCACCTAGCAACACCCTAACAACCCCCCAAACCCATAAAAACCACCCAGTAATGCCCTAGCAACCACATTGCAGTCCTTGGCAACCCTCAGTTGCTAAAAATATAAAGACCAGTAACTTGACCAAAAACAAGCTTACAAGAGGCAAAGCGACAAAAACATTAAATTGTATGGGCATGTTGGGCTTCATTTTCCTATGGGTTTCCTGAAAGACATCAAATATATCAGCCTCAAATACAGTTTCACTGTATTTGCATAGGAATTGAAGAAATCTTCCCTTTTCTGCTAACCAGACCATGAAGGCATGATCCAACGATAATAGTGTTTCTGTTTATATCTATCTGTACACACTTGCTTGCATTCTCTCAGAAGACACACCTAGCAAACTGTTTTAAATGTTGCTTCAAGTCCATATCTATGTCCACTCTGCAAGTCACTGTGTGAAGTGGTATTAAAACATATTTTTTTCCTCCTTGTATTCCAACAGAGAGCGGGAATGAGTGCCAGTACTGAGACTCTGGATCGTTGCCATGACATCATGGTTCCCCAGGCTTTGACCTATCACTCAAACACACTGCCATGTAGCTCTCCAAAACAAGACGCTTCCCTCCACTACAGCAAGCCCAAAGCCTTGCCGGAGAGCATAGGTGAGTCTCTGCTGAGCTGATACCACAAGGAGGAAACTCTTTTATGTTACAGCACCATGATGTCGAAAACATTCTGGTAGGTGGGTCCCTGGCCAGGATTGGAGTTGAGAAACACTGTATAACATATATAGTCTTAGGCATGTTAGTATTTTCACAAAAACAAGTTTTAAGCCAGTTATTTATAACTTTTGCTGTAGTGTCAGTAGGAAATATCAGTTTGCATTTCCAAACATTCGTTTTGCCATTAATTGTAACAATCCAGTGAGATTTTTGTATGCACAAGGAGTCTGACAACAGCCAATAATCTGATCTTACCATCATTGAGTCATAAAAAACTGAGACTGCCACAGTTCGTCTGGATTTAGTCTATGTCTCCAATGTCTCTTATTCGGTTTTAAATTCTGTCATCATATACTAATCTTCATGTAGTTCACAACCTGTAAGATTTGTTTTCTTTCTTTGAGCATAAAAATAAAATGTAGCATTTGTGGTCACCCTGGTCTTACAACGAAGGTGGTGATAAAAAGAACAGAACATAAGGCTATCTTTGATTTTCTGTGTGGTCGCTAGGTGTTGGTAGGTGGTTTCTAGGGTGTTGCTAAGGAAATAAGGCTATTTCATGGTACATTTGTGTGTCTTTGGAGCTTTACAGTCACCAACCATTGTTACTGCAATGGCAATGACATATTTGGGGAACTATTCTTTTAATTGATTGGGGGCTTTCACACCAGTGGAAACTTTTCATAGTTCCTAAATCTAATGGCGGAAGAACCCGCTTTATGGTGTTTTTGCACAGCAGGTACTGGGAACAGATTTAGTTCTAGTTCTAGGCCTTTTGGGGGAACTAAATTAGCTCCTACTTCAGAGTAATCTAACCCAGCACAATAGGAACTACCAGTATGTTGATTCGCCAAACTCATGCCATATGAAACAGCACCCACCATTTTTAAAAATCAATGTAAAGTATTTTAAAGTGTTACAAGACATAAACATACAGAAAGCTAATGTTAATGGCATTTACCTGTTGCCTTTGTCTGCGGCATTGTCTTCTTTTCTCAGCCTCAATGATATGTAGCATTGCACTTATACATCTACATTCCATCTCCATCATCACGACTCCCATGACACACAACAAAAACACAGCTCCAATCATGGTGTCCTCCATTCTCCAGTTGTTGATGTTGTTGAATGCCGCATTTAAATGACGTAGCTGTCGGCCGACTTATGTCACATCAGACTTCGTACTGCCGGTCTGAATGCAACCAGAAAAATGGCCCTAGGGGAACATTATAGTTATAGTTCCTATAACTAACTGCTGCAAAAGCCCCTATTTTACTTTTTTGTGATGAATTTATTTATCACACATTCATGTAAATCTGTCTATTGTTATGCAGTACCTCACTATAAAGAGTTGGACGTGTTCATTAAGCGAGATCAGGACACGGGCTTTGGCTTCCGTGTGCTTGGAGGAGAGGGCGCAGAACAACCAGTAAGTCCCTGTAACCATATTACTAAATATTTGTATACTTGGACTGTATTTATGGGATTTATTAGCAGATCGACTTTGTGTCTTAGCTCTAAAATGAGCTATCCATCTAATTTCATTAGGTCTACATTGGTGCCATCATTCCCCAGGGGGCGGCAGAGAAGGAAGGCCGTCTTAGGGCTGGAGATGAGCTTGTTGGCATCGATGGCATCATTGTAAAGGGGAAATCTCACAAACAAGTTCTGGATCTGATGACTAATGCAGCACGTAATGGACAAGTGCTCCTTTCAGTGCGCAGGAAGGTCATTTACAGAGGTGAGAGCTGCTGACTGACAGGTCTTAGACATAAAAGCCAATGCTGGAGTGTAATTAACTGCCTGAATAGCTTTCATTAAAGGTCAGTCCGTGTAATCTTCTGCTCTATAGATGTCCCAGTGGATGTTGGGAGCGGGGCAATGACACTTGTGAATGGCTCACCTCGGCTTCCACGTATCCAGGTGCCAAGCATCAAGGACCAGGAGTCATTTGATATCACACTCCATCGTAAAGATAACGAGGGATTTGGATTTGTCATTCTCACTTCAAAGAGCAAACCACCACCTGGAGGTAACAGCAGATTCACTGATGCACCAGCAAAGACATTATTTACATAAACATTTTATATCACTGGGATATCACACAACATATTATGACACTGTTTCCTGCACCAGAATTTCACTGCTAATGAATATAATGGTTGTTTTTAATAAATTGTTCAGAAAGAACATTCAGAACAGTTTTTTTGGCAATTTACAAAAAATATATAACTGACAATTTAATAAAAAAATATATATATATATATATGGAAATTTAATTTAGAATTTTTAATATTTGACCTGATTTTTTACATTTTATTTTATTTTATTTTATTATTTTATTTTATTTTGTTTTATTTTATTTCAACTTTAATCAACAATTAGTAAAGTCAGCTATTTCGTATTTATTTATTTTTGTTTCAATTTAATAATTATATTTTACCTTAATAGTGGTGGTTTAATGTCATGTTGACCGTGTGCTTTTCTTTAAATGTTTAACATTTTGAATTTAATTTTTTACCTTTTTATCACACCTACAGCCATATAAATATAAATGGAAATCAGTGGCAGTTGCATCCAAACTTTGTTTGTTTTTTCAGCATCTTGTGTCATAAGCACTGCATTGTATGTTAAAAATACAGTAGTTAAAATTTTAAAGAACGTCTTGAGACCCCTTTGCTCTGTTCCATTCCACTCCATCTAGCAGTTTTTTTTAGATTTGTACAACCTCAGAATTGTTATATTTCCTGCGATTTAATTAATTATGATTATAAATAAAACACAAGCCATTCCAATTCTGCTAAGTGATTTGCCTAAGTGTGTGTTGCAGTGATTCCTCATAAGATCGGTCGAATAATCGAGGGCAGTCCAACTGACCGCTGCGGGTTGTTGAATGTGGGCGACCGCATATCCGCTGTGAACAGTCAGTCCATTGTGGAGCTCTCCCACAACGACATTGTTCAGCTTATCAAAGACGCGGGGAACTCTGTCACGCTCACCGTGGTTCCTGAGGACGGTGAGTGAGATAATGAAATATCACATAAATACTGCCGCAGTACATATTCATGCTTTCTCAACCTGTGCCTCATGCTTTGATTAGTCACACTAGGGCAATGATGTAGCTTCAATTAAAACGCTAATATCCACAGAAATATAATTTGATATTAATTATGCATGCATATTTAAATTGAACGCTTTATAAAGGGCACTTAGACCAATTATTAGCTTATTTCAAATACAAAGCACGAAAATACTCGGTTCATTTTTCTCTGTCATGTTTAACACGTTTTCGTTCGTAGGTATAAGGTATGAATATCATACAACAAAATAGCATTAATTGGCAGAGGCTCTTATTTATTTATCATTAGTCACATTACAGAAATAAAAATGCTGTTCCACGAGGACTTCAACACTTGGAGATTTACTAAACAGGGCAAATTAGCACGAGAGCTCAATTACAAAAAAGTACTGATGGGAGTGTAAAGTTCTACATGTGATCTACTGACGAAAATTAAAGAACACAGACGCAGCCGATCATTTCCATAATGACCAATGCAATCTACCAAGAGCAGCGCAAATCAGCGTCTGGTTTAAAACATGCTTTTTTGGGGCGGTAAATAATGGTGCAAATACCAGTACACTGACTAGCACAAAACTTTGTAAATCAACTTGCATGATTCATTTAAATACTCTCCCTGCCATACATTTTGTGTCTGAAACGAAAACTCCTAAAATGCATATGCAATAAGGTAACTGAATAACTGTCCACGCAAAAATAACTGTCCACGCCTTTTCAGCGCTAATTGATCACTGCATGTCTTTAGTAAATCCTGACAGTATTTTTTTTAACCCCAAAAAAGAGGGTTTGTGCTGGCGCAAGCTATCAGTAAATCTGGCCCTTGATGTTTATCATTTCATAACAATCAATCTGTTTTGATTGGATGTTTAGAGTACAAAGGTCCGCCCTCAGGAGCGAGCTCGGCCAAACAAAGTCCAGCGCCGCAGCACAAGATTCTCAAATCCACTCAGGACGAGAGGTGCAGTCCACTATTACATATTTAAACCACTATAACCACTATAAACCATATCCTCTGTACATTTGTTGTTGTACTACAACCATATTGCCAATCTAATCACTTTTGAAGGATTTAAACCACACTTCTGATCTATAATATGTGTTACTTATGTGCAGATATAATTTGGATATGGATGAGATCAGGGATGAGCTCATCTGGACAGAGTATAAAGCTCTTCCCATGAGTGAACAGGGAACGTTGTGTGTCGCCAACTCCAAACAGGCAAGTCACACTTACATCATAAACTGTACCTAAACCTTGTCTAAAGTCATCACATCCAGTGTAATTTATGATGCAAAATATATATCACCCTCATGTCGTTTCAAACCCGTAAGACTTGCTGTCAGATTTGGAACACAAATGAAGATGTTTTTGATGAAATCTGAGAGCTTTCTGTCCCTCCATTGACTGCTACACAATTAACACTTTGACGCTTCAAAAGGTTTATAAAGAGATCATAAAACTAACCCATATGAATTGAGCGGTTTAGTCCAAATTGTCTGAAGAGACTCGATCACTTTATATGATTGAACAGATTGAATTTAGGCTTTTATTCACATAAACATTGATCAGAGAGCATAAACAGAAGCTCAACTGAACGTTCAAGATTCAAGATTCAAGATCACATACACGTCACATACACAGTTATATACAGAATATACAACCGGCAGTGAAATGTAAACAGGTCCGCTCCATGGACAGTGCAAATTCAGTTAAAAACACAAGGGGGAAATTATAATATATATATATATATATATATATATATATATATATATATATATATATATATATATATATATATATATATACATATATATGTAGAATTATAAATAAAGTAGAAAAAATAAAAATAAAGAAGTGGAATAAAATAAGTGAAGTAGACTGTGCAGTGAGTAAACTGTAGACTTATAAATATGTGGTTAACAGAAATGTACAAAGAAGTATAATGTGCAAACAGGTTTATAACAGGTTGTTACACAGTAACAACGAGAACAGAAAGTGCAGTGCAATGTCAGTGTATCGATGGTCACGTGATGTTAAGTGAGTTCAGGAGTCTGATGGCCTGGGGGAAGAAGCTCCTCCTGAGTCTCTCAGTTTTGGCCATCAGGCTTCGGAAGCGCTTACCAGATGGCAGCAGCGTGAAATGAGGGTTTGCAGGGTGATTAGAGTCCTTGATGATCTTAGTAGCTCTGCCTTTGCAGTGTTTGGTGTAGAGAGCTGACCCTGAGATACGCTCGGATAAGCGCACGACTTTTTGCAGGGCTTTCAAGTCAAGTCAAAGTCATGTCAAAGTGTTTATTGTCATGTGTACAGACAGAAAGCATGTTTCCCAGTACAATGAAATTCTTGCTTTGCCGTCCACAATAAATGTCACACAAGTAAGTTAAAGATAAAAAATAAGATAAGATAAATATATACATAATAAAGAAAGCAAAGATATAAAAAATATAAATATAAAAAGGGCAAAAGAGTAAAGTAATAAAGTGAGGTAGTGCAATTCTGGCAGTGTAAAGTGAGGTAGTGCAGTATGTAAACAATTGTCCATGTGATGTTGTGATTGTAGACTCCTATCTGCTGTTTAGGAGTCTTATGGCAGAGGGAAAGAAAGAGTTCTTTAGTCTGGCAGTCCTGCATTTCACACTTCTGTACCTCCGTCCTGAGGGTAGAAGTGTGAACAGTCCATGTTGGGGGTGGGAGGGGTCTTTGAGGATGGCAGCAGCGCTCCTGTGGACTCTGCGGTGGTATATGCTCTGCAGAGAGGGCAGTGGAGTCCTCCTCTCTTTGCAGTCATGACTGGTGCTGTTCCCATACCACGCTGTGATGCACTGAGTTAATACACTTTCTTTCGCCCCTAAATAGAAAGTTTTCAGGATAGCTGGTGAAACTCTGAATTTCCTCACAGTCTTTGCCTGGCTTTTTTCACCTGTGTCTGAATGTGAGCAGTCCAGGTCAGGTCCTCGGAGATGTTTACACCCAGGTACTTGAAGCTGCTCACTCTCTCTACTGGTGACCCGCTGATCATGAGAGGGGAGTATGTCCGTTGCTGTCTCCTTCTGAAGTCCACAATCATTTCTTTGGTCTTGCCAACATTCAGAGATAGACAGTTGTCCTAGCACCATGATGTTAGTTGCTCCACCTCGTCCAAGTATACCGTCTTATTGTTGTTGGAAATGAGGCCCAGGACAACAGTATCATCAGCAAATTTGATGATAGAGGTGGAGCTGTGTGTGGACAAACAGTCATGTGTGTAGAGAGAGTAGAGCAGGGGACTCAGGACACAGCCCTGTGGAGCTCCCACACTCAGGGTGATGGAGGAGGAGGTGGACTGGCCTATTCTCACCACCTGAGGCCTGCCAGTGAGGAAGTCCTCAATCCAGTGGCAGAGAGAAGGATTCAGGCCGAGATCCAGGAGTTTGGAGGTTAGCTTGGTGGGAACTATGGTGTTAAAGGCTGAGCTATAGTCAATAAATAGCAGCCTTACGTAGTTCCCACTTTTGCTGTCGATGTGGGTGAGGGAGGAGTGGAGGACATGTGAGATGGCATCTTCAGTCGATCTATTGGGACGATAGGCAAACTGAAGAGGGTCCAAAGTGTCAGGAATGAAGGAGCAAATGGTGTTTTTAATGAGTCTCTCAAAGACCTTCATGACTATAGACGTGAGAGCCACTGGACGATAGTCATTTAGGCAAGAGGGTTCACTGTTCTTAGGGACAGGGATGATAGTGGATTTTTTGAAGGAGGTGGGGACCACAGATGTAGCGAGGGACTCATTAAAGATAGATGTAAACAACCCGGCGAGCTGATCAGCACAGGACCGCAGAACACGACCTGAAATACCATCCGGCCCAGCAGCTTTCCTGACGTCCACACGCTTGAGTGCCCTCCGAACTTCATCCTCCGAGACAGAGATCATGTGGTTGTTGCTGCTCTGAGTGATTCCCTCTGACGCGTCACTTGGCGGAGTCGCGTTGCCGCGGTTACAGTCATAGCGAGCGTAGAAAGAGTTTAACTCGTTCACAAGCAACGGATCAGCTCTGACCTCTGCAGAGGATTTAGATCCAAAAGCACTGATGGTCCTCAGTCCCTGCCACATGCGCCGGGAGTCGTTGAGTTGGAAATGAGACTCCACTCGATCCTTATAACGGAGCTTTGCGGCTTTAACTGCGCGTCGGAGAGCATAGCAGGATGATTTGTATTCATTCCTATTCCCCGATAGGAGACCGGCGTTGTATGCGGCAGTGCATGTGTTCACTGCAGCGCGGATTGAATTGTCCACCCACGGTTTCTGATTTGAGAAGGACGTTATTGTTTGTGTGGCTTGCTCTGTAAGCATGTTGATGAAGCAAAGCTCCACATCCGTGAACTCGCTGACGTCAGATGAACTCGCCCGGAACATGTCCCAGTCGACGCCATCAAGAGCTGCCTGTAGCGCAGTCTCTGAATGGGGTGACCAGCGTTTAACTTCCCGCTTCACCGGGGGTTCCTGAACGAGCCTTTGTTTGTACAAATGTGCTTGATGCACGAGAACAAAGTTCTTGAGAAAGCTCAAACATGCTGTGTAACACGAGAATGAACATTATTGGTTCTTGCTAATGATTACACATGCTGCGTAACACGAGAATGAACCTCATTGGTTCTTGCTGAAGCTCAAATGTGCTGCGTAACACGAGAATGAACCTCATTGGTTCTTGCTGAAGCTCAAACGTGCTGCGTAACACGAGAATGAACCTCATTGGTTCTTGCTGAAGCTCAAACGTGCTGCGTAACACGAGAATGAACCTCATTGGTTCTTGCTGAAGCTCAAATGTGCTGCGTAACACGAGAATGAACCTCATTGGTTCTTGCTGAAGCTCAAACGTGCTGCGTAACACGAGAATGAACCTCATTGGTTCTTGCTGAAGCTCAAACGTGCTGCGTAACACGAGAATGAACCTCATTGGTTCTTGCTGAAGCTCAAACGTGCTGCGTAACACGAGAATGAACCTCATTGGTTCTCGCACGTCAAGCGAACATGATTGAGCTTCCGTTTACCACAACTGATGTGTGAGTTGATTCATGTTTATATGTGGATAAAAGCCTAAATTCAATCTGTTCATCATATAAAACGATTGAGTCTGTTTAGAAAATTTTGGATGAAACCACTCAATTCATATGGATTAGTTTTATGTTCACTTTATGAACTTTTTGAAGTGTCAAAGTGGTTGTTGCGTAGCTGTCAATGGAGGGACAGAAAGCTCTCAGATTTCATCAAAAACATCTTCATTTGTGTTCTGAAGATGAACAAAAGTCTTCCAGGTTTGTAGCAACATGAGGGTGAGTAATTAATTGACTCACCAATTAATTAATTGAACTATCCATTTAAGACTGAAACCACAAGACTAAAACCATTTAATCCAGGGTTATACTTCATATATTCATGCCATCACTGGAATAAATTACATTTTGTGTGTATTTTCTACCTAGGGCTGTATTGCGGTTGAGTTGGAGCGTGGTCCTCGTGGTTTTGGCTTCAGTCTGAGAGGAGGAACAGAGTATAACATGGGCCTCTACATCCTGCGGCTGGCTGAGGACGGCCCCGCTCTACAGGATGGCAGGATACACGTCAGTACAGCATACCACACCACTCTTTAATAACTTGCATATTGCGGATGGAATGTGCAGGCTTTTTGCATTTTCTGCAGAGTGCATTTCAATTTTTACATTTTAAGGAAAGCTGAATACTACACCTTTTTTAATCAAAATTGTCAAAATACTTGTTTACAGATGTCTTGAGAGGTGCTTTTTTAAGTGCTGTGAAGTACAACCTTATAAGGTGACAGAGTCTTTTTCATGGGTTTGATGATACAACACATAAATTATCTTACTTCTGAATGTGCCTTCTGTAGGTAGGAGATCAGGTAGTGGAGATCAATGGAGAACAGACACAAGGCATCAGTCACACTAGAGCCATTGAGCTGATCCAAGCTGGAGGAAACAAAGTGCTACTGTTACTGCGACCTCAAGCCCTCTTATCAGAGAACAGTGAGTTATGACACAAACACAGGATGATGCTGCAGCTGCTTTATAAGCATACTGTGAGAACATCAAGACCCACATAAGTTACTTGCTAACTTCAACTTTCTTTCTTTCTTTCTTTCTTTCTTTCTTTCTTTCTTTCTTTCTTTCTTTCTTTCTTTCTTTCTTTCTTTCTTTCTTTCTTTCTTTCTTTCTTTCTTTCTTTCTTTCTTTCTTTCTTTCTTTCTTTCTTTCTTTCTTTCTTTCTTTCTTCTCTATGCAGGTTGTGTAAGCTCATCTGCGGTGTGTTACTGCCCCCAGGAACATCATCACTAACAGCCTCTTTTCCTTTAGGTCTTTTTTCTTTGGTAATGGGACTTTCACTACACTTTCTATGCTCCTTAATTGCTAAACTTTTCTCTGCTTTATTGTGCAAGTTTATATATATAGGGCATTATATATATTAGAGCTGCACAATAAACCGTTAAAAGTTTGTGATCTCGATTCAAACACCCACGCAATCTTATTCCTAAATGACAACCATTCACCTGTGTCTATTAAACCTTTGACAAAATCATACTGGAACATTCAGATCTGCGTTGGCGCTGCCGCCGATCCAGAGAGAGCAGTTGTCATGTATAGCTATAAAAGATCTTCACAAACTGTATTTTCATCAGTGAAGTGTTTATGAGTCATTGAATCATTCATCCAAACAGATAAAAAAAAATCATTCAGATTAATTAAACATTTTTAAATAGACTGCAGTAATTAATATTTTGCCAGAACTTCTAGTAAATTACATGTTATTTTGTTTAGTTGTCTGTTCAGAATTGTGGGAGAATCGTGATCTCTATTTGAAACAAAAAAATTTAGATTCTCAATTTATCCAGAATCGTTGCAGCTCTAATATCTCTAATATATCTAATATATATATATATATATATATATATATATATATATATATATATATATATATATATATATATCTAATATATCTTTCTAGCCATTTTGACACTCGAAATCCTTATTGGCTTATTGGATATATATATGTGTGTGTGTGTGTGTGTGTGCGTGTGTGTGTGTGTGTGTGTGTGTGTGTGTGTGTGTGTGTGTGTGTGTGTGTGTGTGTGTGTGTGTGTGTGTGTGTGTGTGTGTGTGCAATCCCTAGTTGCTAAGAAATTATTCTCAGACATGACTATGTTTTGCATTTGGATACATGTTTAAATATCAATGACTACTTTTTGCCTTTGTCTATTTTTATTTAGATGTTTTTTAAATGTTGATTTCAAGTGCCAATTTTTGCATTATTATTACAGTCAAACCTATAAAACCATTTTACTGCAAACTATGTATAAAAGCTTGATAATTCACATGAAAGTAATAAGAATAAATACTGATTCAGTATGATCTGTTACACAACGCTTGAACTTCCCCTTTAAATAACGTGACACTGTGCCCTCTGTATGACACTGCTCGCATTAAGAACTATTACAACTGAATGAATCGATTGAGCATTTCGACACCATCCGTAAAGATCTGTTAAATTCGACAAATCAGTTTAATAAAAGATGTAGTAATGTTGTGAATTAGCACATTTTATTATGCCATTTTTAAATTGGCTGTTAAAGTTTTATATGGAACAATTACAAAACACACTGACGCAAAAACGCCCACCTTTTGGAGAAGAAAGCTTTATGGAGCCAACATATAACTGCAGCATGAAATGCTGCAGTTAGTACATTTCTTTTTACGACCGCCTATTATGCCTGTATTTTATAACAACCGCCTATTTTGCCTATGCCCTGTATACACTAGCAATTACCTAGCAACCACCCAGAACTTTCTGTCAATTACATAGCAATGCATTTGCAAACAACCACAACAACCTAGCATCTGGGATTTAGCACAGGAAAATCCACTCAAAAATAGGTTATCATGGTAATTTTTTATAAGGCTTTAATTAGTTGCAAATCTTTTCACCCTTAGGTTCTGCAGGAGATGTTATCATTCCTGATCCACCGGGATCCAACACTTCCAACATTCCTCTCAGTTCTCCTCTCCTTCATCCATCATCCACCTCAGCGAAGAAGGGAACACCAGACCTGACAAGCTCCTTTGCTCGCTCTCGCGGCTCCTTGGATCTGGCCTGCGAGGATCCTCGCTCTAAAGACAGCAAGAGGGAAAAGAGTGCCAAACCACGAAACACCAGCTCTTCCAAAGTCTCGCAGCAACGGCGCATCAAGAGTTGGTCCACAGAGAATCTCCTTGATCTCGGAGATACAGAGAAACCCAAAAGCCCATCCAAAGCCAAAGACAAAGCTCACAGCTACAAAGAAAATCTGAAACAAAGCTCTCAAGACTCCCACAAGAACAGAAAGTCCTGCCAGCACAGTCGCTCAGTCAGCCCCCAGAAGTCAAAGCGTGAAGGACAGGAAGTGGTAATTGGCGAAGCGCAGGGACACAAAGATGTACGCCGTGCGAAGGGAATGCCGAGCATGGAACAGAGGAAAAGTGATGCTGGAAAGAGAAAAAAACAGGAATCTAGAGGAAGGAAGCAAAATGATGCCCAAGAACGGGATGAGAGATGGAGAACTGAGAGGAAAGTGAGGAGCAAAGGAGAGGATGAAGCGGTTGAGCCAAAAGGGGAAGCTAAGCTCAAAAGCACCCAAAAGAAGAAAAAACTGAGAGATGGAGACATGCAAAATGAAGACACCCACATAGCAGAGAGCAGAGAGGGAGACAGGAAGAGCAAAACAACAAAGGAGAAGGGATCTTTGAGGGATCAAAAGGAAGAAAACAAGAAGGAAATGAATACAGACATGAATGAAAACAAAGGAAAAGGAAATGATAGCGAAAACCGGAATGACGACATTGTCACCACAGATGCAGCTTTAGTCACCACTAGGGCGAGTCTAGTGTTCGACCACCCAGGACCCTTAAACGATGGCCTTTGGAAGATCCCTAGTTATGCACGCATTCTCACTCATGAGGAAGTGATGCGTGATGTTTGTGAACAGATTGAGGATGCTTGGGAATAGAAGGTTTAAGACCAGAAACATATGCATATACGTGAATGCAAACACTGCTAAGATTATAACAGGGATTAGTGCAAACTATCTGCTGTCATGGCAGAGAAACATCTGGAAGAGAATCTTGCTGAGTAAGTTAGTAAACTTTCAACATGTTTATAGCTAGCTACCTGAATTACAACAACTTTGATTTATTGGCACAGACATTTGAAGAAAACTATCGGCCCCTTGAGTACAAGACTAAACATCTTGTACTCAAGAGTTTTCTTTATACGTCTATGTCCAACAGGTCAGCGTTTCAAGCACACTTGTGCAGAATGTTATAGTCTAACTTCTCTTAACGTGTTGCCTACACTGTAAAAAGTTGAGAAAACTCAAATGTATGCAACCAGCTTCAGGACTTTTTTGAGTATACTCAGTAATATTATCAGATAACTGAAATCATGCATCATAGAAAGCAAATGGTCAGGGACTTGGTTCTCACCATCAACTTTTGATTGGATGGAGGCAGATTTGAATGGGAGCATGAAGTCGATGCATTGTTCAAAATAAACACAATAGACAGTGAATTTTCATTTAATGCCAACTTTAAGCTGTTGACTTGTTTAAAGCTATCTATCTGAGTAATAAATGATCTGGTTTAAAGGCACAGACATCCCAAGGTCTTACCTTTATCACCTGATTGAATAGAGATGTTCGTAACCGGCACAATAACGCAAGCTATGTATGTACAACAGGACCTTCAGTGCATAGGCCAAGCATTCACAAGTATGTTTTTGGCCTTACACCTTGTTTTTCTCCAGGGGGTCTCCCACCCAAGCTTACGACTGTTTAGCTTATGATGTGAACCGTGTTCATGTCCTTCTCTTTGGACAGTGGTCAGCATGAGCTTCTCATTGAGATCATTTATAAATGTTTGTAATCAGCAGCCTCGCTGATACACAAACAGACTGATTCGGCATGAGGTTTCGTCCAAAATGCTTTATGGCGATCATTGCTTAATCATCTTGGACAGGCAATTTCTGAGGCTTTGTGGTCAAACGCATGGAGCTCCATTTTAATTTCCTTCAAGCCAGCTGACATTAAACAACACAAGGACTCTCTTGACATCACAATGCAATCCTTCCTTATGCAATTTAAGAGAACATTGCACGCCCCATCAATCACCAAAACGACAATGCAAGTTTATGTTGCGGTCAAAAACAGCACGTCCTTACCCCAAAGAATCTTTTTTTTTCCCCTGCATGCAAAGTATAACACACAAACTCCTTGTTTTGTTGCATGCCTTTTAGACCCGTGCAGTTTGTCTCTAATGTTTCCAGACCTTGTAAATAAGAACTGTTATGAAGATTGGGGGCTTTACCAGGGACTTTTCAGACTGTTCTCTCTCTCTTCCATGTCTTTGACTCCCTGATCTCCAAATATTATAACTGCAAATGACCAGAAACTTGTGCTTTAATATACCAAGAAGATGATCAAATGTTTTATTTATTGAAATATGTATATGAATAGATACATGTAGCTATAACAGATTGTGACATTGATTTCGGTGTAGAGATCCAGGCTCTTGCTAAGCACCGTGGTAGTTTTACCTTGTAGCAACTGTTTTGACTTGTCACAAAACATATGGTACATGCAAATGTATTTTTAAATATTCTATGAAATTAGATTTAATATGGTAAATATTTATTTTAGTTTTTCCCTGGACATGCATGTCCAGTCTGCTCACGATGAAGGCAAGCAGTGCAAGCAATTCAAGCCCTCGGTTATGAGGCTATACTTTACTTTACGCTGGTCAAGCATCGATTTATGACCAATGTACATGAAGGAAGGGGTCATATTTCATCTCAAATGCAAAAGAAAATATGGTAACAACTTACTTAAAGCCTTTTAGTATAATGCATTATTAAAGGTATTCATAATGTACCTTATAATGCATGCATTATATATTTTCTCATAAATAATTGTAATCAAAGTTAAAATGCATTAGGTTAGCAGATTCCTTGTTACATCTGAAATTGGTTGTTTGTCATGTGTTCTAATGCATCATAAAGGTGTGTTCAATGAATAGATAAGTGTTATAATTTATTATAAGTGTGGTGGTTACAATTATTCAAAAGACCATGCAATAAAAATATTTTATAATTTTATAATGCATATATATATATATATATATATATATATATATATATATATATATATATATATATATATATATATATATATATATATATATATATATATATACTATAAGTAAGGTGTTACGAAAATATTTAGCATTAAGAAAATGAGGCCTGTTTTACCTTTGACTTACACTTAAAATAAAAAGACATACATTTTATATATTATATATATATATATATGTGCTGTCAAATCGATAAATCACAATTAGTCACATCCAAATATAATATAATGTTTACATAATATATGTGTGTGTACTGTGTATAATTATTATGTATATATAAATACACACACATGCATGTATACATTTAAGATTGTTTATATTTATATATAGCATATTTATATTTATATATAATATAAATTATACCAATTTATGTACAGTATATGCATGCAAATATTTCTTAAATATATACATGAATGAGTCTATATTTATATACATAAAAATTATACACAGTACACACATACATGTAAACATTAACTTATTTTTGATGTGATTAATCAATTTGACAACACTAATTAAAATTAATATAAAATTATATATAATTTATATATATATATATATAAATGAAAATTAATATTAAAATAGACATTTAATATTGCACTGAATAATGAGAATATAATAAATATTGCAGTCAAACAGTGTGCATCAATTACAGAGAATTTTGTTTAGGGGAGAAATGTGCCTAAATTATATGCAAGTAATATCACAATGCAACTAATCCTAAAAAGAATAGACTTCGTTAGGCTTCATTGTCTTTATGCAAATTAAGATTTATTTTTTTTTTCTCTCTTTTGATTTGGAGGTGAAATATGACCCAGGTGAGGTTGAGTGTTTTTGGTTTTTTTTGTGAGATTCACCCTCATGTGAAAAGAATCACTGTCTATGAAGTAGGGGAAAAAATATCCCTCCTAAAAATAGGATTGTTGCGGGTATAATGTCTTCTATCTATTTGATGATCATCAGCTAATTTTGTCCATGCTTGCATCACATGGTCAGTTGTGGGAGGTTTCTGAAAGGGCTGATTTATTGGGGTTTTGAGGTCTGATATGTGGCCAAGATAAACGTGTAAGGTATGAATTCATAGGAAATGACATGATCTATCAATACCAAAGGACTGGTGGCCATTCCATATGTTGTGTGGAAAGTGATTATGACCTCAGGGTTTGGATATGTAATGTAACTAACAGCTGTGTGGCACAGCTTTGATATAAATGATGAGAACGCAAACTAATTACAAAGACAAGATCATTGCTCACGATAAATTGTGGTGGTGTTACATTGTGTTTTTGTGCATATGACAAACTTTGAAACTTTGACAACATGTGAAGAATTGTCATAAAAGCAATGTTAGCATCTGCTGTACATAACTCATCTCAGTGTTCATATTTAAAAGTGAGGCCTAGAATCACCTCATATTAGACTAAATACATATGGTCTTAATATAACGTGGTCTGATTCATGTAAATGTTTAAATATTGTACAGCACCTTTTTAAAAAAAAAATAGCTCTCTCAGAACAAAGAATAGAAATATGTAAATTTGTTCCGTTATTTTTATAAGTAATTATTTAAGTATGGGGGAAAATATTTAAAGTCAGTGCAAAAAAAAAATAAAATCATATCCTGGTGTTCTGGTCATGTAAAGTTTTATGCAAAATGAATTTTATCAAAAATCTAATGAGTTTCTATTATTTGATATGGTCTTTTAAAGGTGCAGTAAGTGATTTCTGAGAAAAACTTTATATTTGAAATCGACACCCAAACAAACATACCCCTACCCAATAGGAACAAACAGCTCTCTTCATTGCTCCGTCCACAAAAATAACAAACACTCTAACACAGGTCTTCAACCCTGCTCCTGGAGACCCACTGTCCTGCAGAGTTTAGCTCCCACCCTAATCAAAGACAGCTGAAGCCAATCAAGATCTTCAGCATGACTTGTTTAAAATACACAGGCAGGTGTGCTGAAGCAGGCTGGAAATAAACTTTGCAGGACAGTGGGTCCCCAGGAGCAGGGTTGAAGACTACAGCTGGCACATCAGACAGCTCGCTCAAGTATGGGTGAATCAGCTGTGATTCAACAACAACAACAGCATATCTTGGTTCTGTGAAACATCAACAACCAATGTGACTCACGTATGAAGCAGAAACAAAGCAACATCAATGTCTGTTTTCAGGCCTTCCCTCGGTGCGTCACACCGGAGCAGAGCGAGTGTTTTCAGTTCATTCCTATGGAAGTTGAGCTTCTCGCTCGCGTTTGAGCGTGAAGCCCAACTTCCATAGTAATGAACTGAAAATGCGCCAGTGTGCACGCACAGTAATGTCTCTCCAGTGCTGGAAAGCTTTTCCAAAATGAACACGTCTTTGCCTGATCATAACCGTTCTTCTTCTAATTATATTCCTCTGACCTTTTCCCCTAAGGTAATATCCCAGCCATCTCTCTTTCTACAAAAGATCCCACACTTGCTCACTCTCTCTCCTCCCCTATCATAAGCATATACACCCCTTATTGCTGATTGGCTACAAGAGTGCTGTAGTGCTCAGCGAATACACTTTGTTTTTTCTCATATTTACAGAGCATGTACACAATGGCCTGGTTTCACAGACAAGGCTTAGATTAACTCAGCATTAGGCATTAGTTCAATTAGGGTATTTAAATAGCTTTTATAAACGTGCCTTAGAATGGCTTTTTTGGGCCACTTTTAAACAGAACATTTACATTTACGCATATACAGCAAGACAATATAATTTCACTCACCTAGTCCATTCCTGTCCTTTAAATGTCCGTGTTAAAAGAGCACGTTAAGCCGTTTAGTGAAGCGGATTGCTGTAGCCGATATCTTAGCTTAGCCTATAGGCATGGGGTCTTCCTTCATTTTGAATTTGTAGCTGTTGTTCGATAGTAATAAAATAGTTTGTGAACAAATATTCAATATCTCTACTCTGCATATGTAGTTGGTACATCAGCGGTAGCAGTCCGAACTAATATCACACACCATATTGTTCTGAATATAAGACGATGAAATACATCGGCTACACAAACGGGTTTGTCTTATATTCAGGGTCTAGACTTTTACATGGCAATAATACTACACCAGCAACAATAGGTGGCGCCAAATCCACGTAAAACGAGTGTGCCAAGAACTACTGTGTGTCAGAGTGTAATGCTAGAAGATCGCAAGTCTTAAAAACGCAAACAGTCAAAGAAAAGCTTACCATCTAACAGCCGCGTGGCTGTCGTGTTTGCGTGCCTCGCTGGCGGGACCAAACTTCCCCCGAACGTGATTTTAAAATACATTACGCAGATTTTCACTTCCACTGTTAATGAAATTTTGGTAGGCTACATGAGATGGATAGCCTAATTGTTATATAGTTCAAATGGGCTACTGGTCAATTTTATGTTATGCCAAAAAGTGTTTATTTTTAAATGTGATCATTGGTACATTCTACTAGTATTTACCATACTTTCAATACAAATATTTCAAAAAAGGCCTTTTCCCAAAAGGCACATAAGGGGGTGTAACCCCTCCTGTTCAACCAGCCCGCTCCAAGCGGGACTCGAACTCGGGTCAGCTGGCATGAGAGTTGGACGCTCTAACAAGGAGGCTAAAGGCTGCAACCTCTAGCATCAGTCGCTAGAGCGTCTCTTGAGATCAGAGGAGTGAGGTTTACTTACACAGCAACTACTAGCTGGCCTCCATTACACTCACCCCCCTAAACCTCACTCCCATCCAGGTCACGGCACCAATGTAACCCCTTCTGTTCGAACCACCCCGCTCTAAGCTGGACTCGAACCCAGGTTTGCCAGCATGAGAGTCGGACACTTTAACAAGGAGGCTAAAGGCTGCAACCTTTAGCGTCAGTCGCCAGAGCGTCTCTTGAGATCAGAGGAGTGAGGTTTCCTTACACTAGCCTCCGTTACAGGGGTACATAATATATACCATATTATATTTGGAACAATATGGTAATTTACATCTTTTTGATGATTGGTTGATAGACCTACCAAGGAAGACTAGCCTCCCCTGCCATGTTCCTTTTCTCAACACTCCTAATCGCTGAAAGTGAAAGACTTTCCTTCTGAGACATGAGATGAATAACTGGGAATTTTATCAACTTTAAATCGTCCCTTCTCCCATTTTCACCCCAAATGTTGGGTAAGCGCCAAAGTTGCTTTCAGTTAAAACAGCTCAAACATGCATTTTAGTCTGGGACTAGGTTTAAGCCTGGTCTGTGAAACTGTCACACTAGCATATATTCACACAATAATTTGATTGAGTGTCGATTTCAATTTTCAACAGTCAACTGCTTTTCTCATATCTCGCTTACTGCACCTTTAAGGGTCCCTGAACTGCCCTCTTTTACTGAAAATGAACTTCAGTCAAGCACCCTGAAAAATCTAAATTATGTGACTTACCTCTTCAGAATAAGGATGTTATCGGAGTATGTGTATAATTGCTATATCGTTTATATTTAACATTAGCGTGGTTCAATTCCTATTTTAATTAAGATCATTTTCTGCTGAGTTTTGGAAAAGAAAAGGCAGTGTGACAAAGCCGAACGTACAGATAAGACATATGTTTGACTAATGTCATTATTTTAAGATGACTTGAAGCCATAGCCTACGATTTAAAAACACAATGACTGTGACCGTGACATTTATTATCCCAGCTCAAGTTGTCTCCAGAAAGTCTTATCCCGGTCTCTCACGCCTACAGCATTGTCTAGATGATAAAACCTATGGCCTGTCACACACAAAATGTAGACTACTTTAATGGCTTACAGTAAAGAAATGTGCCAGTCTAAGCAGCATTTGTTCTGCTGAGTTAAGCAGAACACAGCTGTATCATTTCATGATTGCTCAGCGATGTGTAAAAGTACTCTGGGCCGTAGAGACTGGAGGAGGTATTTTAGGCGGTAGCCGAGATATAAAGGAGCAGATAAATGTATCGCAAACCATTGAAGCAGCGGTGGGAATGGATAATAAATGTCTGACAGGAGAAATGTATTAGGATTATTTAACACGCAGTCCTTGCGGATTCTGTGAACTGCCACCAGGTGTCACTAACGAGTCATTTCCGTATAGTTTACACGAATGAGCATGCTAGTATATTACAGTGGGCCTAATATAATGATTACACAGTTGTATTCTTGTTAAAGTTGAAATGTTTACCTGTGCTAAAACACCTGCACACACACACACACACACACACACACACACACACACACACACACACACACACACACACACACACACACACACACACACACCTCATTTTAGGTAGGCTAAATCCAACTCTTTTTTTTTTTTTCAGATGAATTTGCAAGCCACACTTTTTCTAAAAATCTGTTTTCTAACTTTAACATATACTGACAATCTCCATAACACAGGAGTTCATCACACATAGGCCTATACTTTTCCTCAAGATGAGGTAAACACCATCATGGTAACCAGTGTTGGGCTAACACATTACAAGTAACACAAGTTACGTAATCAGAACGGTGAGATAGTAATGCATTACTTTTAAATCAAACAAAATATCTGAGTTGCTTTTTTTCAAAAAAGTAAAGCAAGTTACTTTGTTGTCCCATTTATTGACTGACAGCTTTCCTGCCGCCATGCTGAGAGAACTCATGAGTGCTAGACTTTGTGTGCGCCGTGAGAACATGATGATTGCAGTTCTAGACTAAATGTGAACAGGCATTTACTCATCTCACTCACTCAAAAACAGATTCAGTGTTACTCAAAATTAATAATTAACTGTGAAATGCAAAATCAGACTATTATGCAAACTTGCAATAATTAAATGTTAAATGACACGAATACAGCCTACTTTATGTATTTAATCTCACTTTGCATTTCCTTCAGCCCGAGGCTTATTCATTCTCAATTCTGGTGTGAAAGGGCCTTTACATTTGCCAAAAATAGAACTTTTTTTGTTCCCAGCCCAGGTGGGGAAAAAGTAACATTACTTTTCATAAAAAGTAACCAAGTAACACAATTAGTTACTTTTAAGGGAGTAACTCAATATTGTAATGCATTACTTTTAAAAGTACCTTCCCCAACACTGATGATAACGCACAACATTAAAATAATGCAATAAGCATTCATTTAACAACATAAGTTACGTTTTCCCTTTAAGGGTAAATGCAACAACAACAAAAAAGAGAGCAAGTCCATGGGGAACATCTCATCTCAGCCCAGCTCTAAAAAAAAAAAAAAAAAAAGAACAATGCCAAAAAAACAAATGGAGTGAAATAGAAAATGTAAGGGGAACAAAAGCTTCAGGAGGAGCAAAGCCAAAAATAATAATAAGACAATAACTGAATTTTAATCTTTTAAAAATAACTATAATAAAAAGAACAGGTTCAACAATTCAAATAAGAATTAACGGTAACACTTTACAACAATAAGGTCTTATTTGTTAACATGTATTAACTAACAGGAACTAATGACCAATACAGTCGTTCATTGATTGTTCATTTTACTTAACAATGCATTAACTAATCTTAACAAATACAACTTAATTTTAATAATGCATTAGTAAATAAATGTTGTATTGTTCATGTTAAAGTATTTAACTAACCAATGAAACACTGAAAAAAAGTGTGTCAGATTTACATGATTTAATTGTGTACATCGGTCCCACATGAATCAATCAAGTTAAACAAACATAATTTGTTCATGTAACTTCAACTTCATGGAATGAATACATTTTAGGTGACCCAATTAAGTAGTCTCAAAGTGAATTTTATATGGCTCCCTGACATGATTCATCCACTTCAATTTCATTTATTTTAATGTTACACAACTTAATTATAATAGTGCACTAGCTAGTTGACAAACCTTTAGCTAACAGAAACACATATTAGCATATTAAATGCCAAGCATTAAAAGCTCCTTCAACAAAGCCATTATGACATTAGCTGTATTAGTCCACAGTCTAAGCAAATGCTCCACTCTTCTCCACATTGGAAGCCCACTGTCATTTAAATTCTTCTAATAATTCTAACATAATTGAATACTAAACACTATTAAACACAATCAAGTCTTCCCCTTTCTCATCTTGCTCAAAAATACATAAAACATATCAAATAACAACATTTACTCTCTGTTGATTTAGCCATGTGCAAAGCATGGTGGGAACTAACAAGCCCGGCCCCGATTCTGTTAATGCAACACAAATCATTCAATCTCAACACAAACAGATTAAGTAAACTTCAATTTGACACATTTAAGTGGAATGAATACAATCAAATTATGATAGGACAAAATGTATAGCAAGTTAGTTGCTTTAAGCAATTTGAACAAGCAGTGCAATTTTTTTTTTTCAGTGAACCTTATTGTACCGTGTTACTGAATTAATAAATTGAACTGTGAGCAAAAGGTACACCAAAGCAATTTTCTTTTTTTTTTTTTTTTTTTTTTTCTTGACAGAAACAGTCCAATACTTTTCAGTTCAACAAACACTTAATATCTGATTAACTGATTAACACCAACGCAACAGCTGGCAAACTGAACAAAAGAAAAACAGCCAATAGGGAGAGAAACCTCCAAATCTCTGCTTGATGTGCTTCTGGCTGCTTGGGCTTCATCCTGCAGGATCCACTGTGTGCGGCGCTAGTTGATAACCAGGTGAAGGCTATCAACACCTGTAGAGCAGCAGAATAGAGGAAGAGAGAGATAGCACGACAACACAGTTTCCACAGAACTGATGTAACATAAAACCCTTATGTACATAACTGATTTAAAAAATAAAAAATTAAATGGAATGTCAGTTTACGGCTTTTCACTGTAAATTATGAGATGTTTTATTCGTTTTTACTCCCAAAAACGGTACATGTTACTGCAAAATTAAAGAATTAGTTCACTTTAAAATAAAAATTACCCCATAATTTACTCACCCTCAAGACTATGGAAGCATATGGGAAGCAATATTCAATTTGAAATGTAATATGCAAAATGGCAATGTATTTGCGGATTTAAATGTACTTTTTCCATTCCAAATGTGCAACGTTTGGAGCAAAATGCTATTTTGCTATTTTCTAGTTTTAACATATAATTTAAACACATATTTTATGTATTACAGAATGTAGTGCAGAATGATTAGATATGTTTGACATGTGTAAGGAAAAGATTGTATCAAAATGACTTAATTTTCAGTAAATGTCCATAATGAATGTAAAAAAATTCAATGTGGAACTGAAGATGCAACTAGTGTATGTAAAATTATATTATTGAATTTTAATTAGCATTTTTCTCCAAACGTTGCACATTGGGTATGGAAAATGTCAATTTAAATACAGAAATACATTGCCATTTTAACATTTTAACATTTTGCATATTACATTTCAAATTGAATATTGCTACCCATATGTTTCTATACAAGCCATCCTAGGTGTATATGACACAATCTGAGTTATATTAATAAATATCCTGACGCTTCCAAGCTTTATAATGGCAGTGAACGGGGCTCACAAGTTTGAAGCTCAAAAAAGTGCATCCATCCAACATAAACGTACTCCACACTCCGGGGGGTTAATAAAGGCCTTCTGAAGCAAAGTAATGTGTTTGTGTAAGAAAAATATCCATATTTAACATGTTATAAAGTAAAATATCTAGCTCCCGCCAGAACGCCTTCTGTATTTTTTGAGCTTCAAAGTTGTGAGCCCCGTTCACTGCCATTATAAAGCTTGGAAACATCAGGATATTTATTAATGTTACTCTGTGTTCATCAGAAAGGAGAAAATCATATACACCTATATGGCTTGAGGGTGAGTAAATCATGGGGTCATTTTCATTTTAAAGTGAACTAATCCTTTAACCAAGCTTTTACTGTAGACATTTTTTTACAGTCAAAATTCCAATCATTTTTTGACAGTGTTCAGGACACGACAGAAAGAACATCTAACCACTTGCCATTTTAGAACTTTACTTGAATTGCTATGGACAAGCTGATGGAAAACAGAGCAGGTTCTGCTTTAAATAAGAAAAGAAGAATGAGGTTTATCTCCATGCTCAGACCAGGAGAAAATGGGTGGGGTGTGCGCTTTTGAGATAAGAGCAGAGAGCACATTTGAAGTCTGTTTTATAAGTCTAGCCCTTCTTCTGACCGTTTTAAATATTCCCTAAGGGAAAGGAGTTGATTTTATAAAGGTTATTCAGACCATATCAGATTCACTGATAAAAGAGGAAGAGAATACTGCTGAATACATCGTTGGTATTTCACAGTTTCATTGGTATTTATTTTACTTTGACTTTCTGGAAAGATATTCAGAAGAAATGATCGGTCTTTCCGAAGGGTCAGCAGCAGTTCAACTGTGTCCGGGTTCCCTGTTTGAATCATTAATCTTTTTTGTACAGTTACCATCGCAATCAAAACCACGGTTTCTATGGAAACACATACACTGCAGTTAGCCATGTGTAACCAAAACACAGCAAGATGTCAAAAAAAAAAAAAAAAAAAAAGTAATGCTGATATTAGCAATTACACATATAGTAAATAGGAAGGAAAACATCTGTGTAACTATAGGCACTGGCCAACATCATCTCATTATAGTTCGAGGCGGGACGCTCTTGCTGGGGAACACCCTTACACTGACTCACACATTCCATTTCAATCTGTAGATGGAAAGTGGAGACTGCCTTCAAGACCTCACCATACTGGATTCATTTGATTTTCTACATTGTTGTTGCGTGCATGCGTGCACTCTATAGCAACAGCATTCATTTATTTATGCTGTAGACCAGTCGTTCCCAACCATGTTCCTGGAGTGCACATTTCACGTCTCCTCAATCAGACACACCTGATTCAAGTCATCAGCTCATTAGTAGTGACTCCTAAATGTGATGTGGGTGTGTCAGACAAAGGAGACATGCAAATTGTGCACTGTTGGTGGGCCTCCAGGAACGTGGTTGGGAACCACTGAATACTCTTAGTCATGCACAGCTTTTGGAGATGTTTTGCATCTCAAACTCATCCACAAAGTAAAACATGCATGTTCATTTCTCCTGTACCCAGATATATTCCATTCAAGTCTTTTTTTTATTTTTTTTTTTTTAATGTTTTTTGATTAATATAAAGTAGGGGAGAGAGCGGGGCACAGCCTAACGCTTTTTGACTGTCTCAGTTTGTGTAAATCCACTTGGGGTTCAGAGTATTTATTTTTCCCAACATTCATTTTTATGTGGTTTTGTTTCATTAACACAGTGTATACTTTTTTCTTGATTTACCCCGAAAGAATGGAAGTGAAATGTGACAACGTGCCCCATAGGTGGGGTACAGTGTAACATGACCAAATGCAGCTTAATATGTTACCTGATATAATCAAAAAAATATATATATATATACAAGACAAACTAAAATATTTTGTCAATAAAATACAATTATTAACTTTTTTTAATCATTAAAATTACAAACCCGATTCCAAAAAAGTTGGGACACTGTACAAATTGTGAATAAAAACAGAATGCAATGATGTGGAAGTTTCAAATTTCAATATTTTATTCAGAATACAACATAGATGACATATCAAATGTTTAAACTGAGAAAATGTATTTTAAGGGAAAAATAAGTTGATTTTAAATTGCATGGCATCAACACATCTCAAAAAAGTTGGGACAAGGCCATGTTTCCCACTGTCCCTTACGAAAATTAACCATGGTTTTACTACAAATAAAACCAAAAAACCATGGTAACCACAAATTAGCCATGGTTTTGCTACTCTAACCATAGTTTAACCGTGGTATTTGTGGTAAAACTGTGGTTATATAAATGGTAATCAATTAGCCAAAAAAACATGGTTACTACACTTTTACTACAATAAAACCATGGTTATTTTTCGTAAGGGGTGTGGCATCCCCTCTTCTTTTTCTAACAGTCTGCAAACGTCTGGGGACTGAGGAGACAAGTTGCTCAAGTTTAGGAATAGGAATGTTGTCCCATTCTTGTCTAATACAGGCTTCTAGTTGCTCAACCTTCTTCGGTCTTAGAATATAATATCATAGTTGTAATAGGGGCTCATTGTAACGCAGTGTGACAACATGCCCCACCTGCACAACTGGGATTTAACCCCGGCTCGTGTCTTCTGCTGTTAGATCAGCATTAAAGAACCGTCTCAACTGTTACATAACAGATATAAGATTAATAATGTCAGATTTGTCTTATTTTAAATAAACACAAAAAACAGAGATGGAAAAATAAACTTAAGAAATTTACTTTTGCTATGGTTAAATACATGTTCAGTGATATCTTCCAAAATTTTTATTTTGAATTTCTCTCTCTCTCTTCTCTCTCTCTCTCTCTCTCTCTCTCTCTCTCTCTCTCTCTCTCTCTCTCTCTCTCTCTCTCTAAATAATGTTGATATGGCAACTAGTAAATACACTAAGTTTCGTCATGCTGGCATGTGTGGAAAGTTTTTTTTACAGCTAACCTCGTGTTAGGTCGTAACCCAGCAGAATACGATTCTACAGGTGATGGGTTTATTTCAATTTTATCATACTGTCAAAAAAATATTTGCTTAAAAGTGTATATTGAGCAACAGCCAATTGTTGATGTCAGGGGTGGAGAGGACATTTTGGTGGGAGGACTGCTGATGAACGACACAGAATGGGCGGGTGTCTAATATGAGTGGAGTGGAATAAGTTCCCTTCCGAAGTTTAGTCGCACACGCGAATCTATGAAGCGCTTTTTACTTTTACATGACAACTTTTCATATGAACGGAGAAAAGTGAACAATGAACGTATTATGGGGAATATCTTTGTCCGTGTAGTTCTTTTCTGTTATTTCATATTTATGCCTTCACCTCGTTAAATGTTCTGTCAGTTGTTGTAGGCTATTATTCACGACAAAGTGTTTAAGATCTGCTTAAGTGACGATGACAAGTGTGAAGATTTGTCCACTGCTTCTGTTGTCGTTTTCACTGCTTTCTATGGGGAAAGGTAAGCTGATTTTCCTTTCCATAAACGTCTTAGTTTATAGTTTTTTTTTTTTTTTTTTCTTTAAACTACACAAACTTTTCAGTGCATTGAAATAGCCCGAACAAGTTATTAAAACGATGTTTCTGAGGTAAAGTATTATGTAATTGAGTAGACAATAACAATAATAATAGTAGCCTAATGTTTCTCTCTTTTTTTTTTTTTTTTTTTTTTTTTTATATGAAAAAAAAAAAAATAAAATATTGGATAAACGGTCTAGTGCCATATTTCGTTTGAATTTTTTTATTTTCTTTCCTTTTTAATAATCAAGTGGAAAAATAACGTTCTTCATAAATATGTTTCTTGGAGGAACTCTCCTGCAGGTGGAGCCACAATACAACTGTCAAGTGCATAATCGGACTGCTCTCAGGCTTTATAATACACATAACATACAATTCATTACTGCTGTAATTTTATCTTTTTAAAATATATATCTTTTTGAAAGAAGTATCATTTGCTAAATACAGTAACACTGTGAAATAGTATGCCTATTACAGTTTAAAATAATTTAAATACCCTTTTCAGCATCATTACTCCAGTCTTCAGTGTCACATGACCTTTCAGAAATCATTCTAATACGCTGCTTTGGAGCTCAAAAAACATTTCTTATTGTTATCAATGTTCAAAACTTCTGTGCTGCTTTCAGGATTCAGAAGAACAGCTTTTGTCGACATCACACGTGTGTTTACTGGCACTTCAAATCAGATCAAATACCGTGTCCTAAATATAAGAATTTATTTTTGAATGTATTTATTTCTTTAAAATAAAGAGTTTTACTGACCCCAAAACTTTTCAACATATGACTAAAATCTAGTATTTTAGTTGATCATCTGTCTTGTGTCTGTGGTTGATTTAGCAGATTGTCCGTTTCCTCTTATGAATGGCAAAATTATCTTGTCCCCGGAATCCATCCTGAAGAATCATTTTCCAGATCATTCAAAAGCGTCTGTGGTCTGTGCTAAAGGATACGAGGTAGAGAAAGGTTCAGATTCCATCACCTGTGAGAATGGGACTTGGAGTGCTGTGGAATTAATCTGCAAAAGTAATTCATTTTTTACTTAATTTTTGCTAAATAAAATGGTGTCAAATAAAATGGTGTTTGCTAAATAAAATGGTGTCAATAAGATATGCGTTGTACACTTCTATGTTTGCACCCATTTCAGAGATAGACTGTGGATTACCTAAAGCTTCACCACATATGAATTACTCCATCCCGAATGGAACGTTGTTTGGTGCCCTGATAAAACCCTATTGTGAGAGGGGGTAAGAACTGCTGCGGTCCATATTTCACTCATAATGTAGCAAATGATTGACTTGTTTCTTTTGTTTCGAACCCAGATATGACTTGGAAGGATTAAGTTACAGCCAATGTCTTGTAACTGGCTGGAGTGGAAAATCTGAATGTATATGTGAGTGCTCATCTTTGGATTGTATTTATTTTATTTCATTTCAGTTAACATTTATTTTAAGAAAAATTGGTTTTTAGTTTTAGTTAACTATAATAACCCTTATGCACATAATTCAATATTAACATCAATGTTGTCTAGAGCAACTTCACAGACAGCCCCTGTGTCACCATGTTTCTTTACAGTGATAGTGTGTGATGAGCCTGCATCAATTGCCCATGGAACTTTCTCCAAGCCCAGGAATATTCCAGAGTTAGATGATGTCATTGAATATTCCTGTGATGATAACTACACCCTCGTTGGAAACAGATTCATTACCTGTGGGGAAAATTGGGAATACAATTCATCACCTCCAACATGCAAAGGTTAGTTTAATTGGAATTAAAGGTTTTAGTCCAGTAATCATCAAATGCTCAACACTGCTGCATTCATGTCACTCAAGCAGTAGCGCATGGCGCTAGTGATGCTAAGGTCATGGCTTTGATTCCCAGGGAATGCATGAGCTGACAGCATACCTTGAGTGCAATGTTAGTCACTTTGGAAAAGAGTGTTTTGCCAAATCCATTAATGCAAATGATTAACCTAATCAACTGGACTGAATGACAGTGGCAAGCCATTTAATTGGTCCAGCATTCAGCTCCACATTTCTGTGTATTCAATATCAAATATATTCTAAATGGCTGTGATTGTGTGATTTCACTTTCACTGGAAACCTGTTGTTAAAGGCACACTATAGTGGTTGAAAAACAAAACCGCATGCATTTTGCGAAAAACAATGAGTTTTGAGACAGGCAGGTTGGACATCGGACCAAATGCAATGATTGGACGAACATTTTTGGTCCTGAGACTTTCACAGAAGATATACACCGATCAGGCATAACATTATGACAGGTGAAGTGAAAACACTGATTAACATCACAGCACCTGTTAGTGGGTGGGATATATTAGGCAGCAAGTGAACATTTTGTCCTCAAAGTTGATGTGTTAGAAGCAGGAACAATGGGCAAGTGTAAGGATTTGAGCGAGTTTGACAAGGGCCAAATTGTGATGGCTAGATGACTGGGTCAGAGCATCTCCAAAACTGCAGCTCTTGTGGGGTGTTCCCGGTCTGCAGTGGTCAGGATCTATCAAAAGTGCTCCAAGGAAGGAACAGTGGTGAACCGGCGACAGGGTCATGGGCAGCCAAGGCTCATTGATGCATGTGGGGAGCAAAAGCTGGCCCGTGTGGTCCGATCAAACAGACGATGCTCAAGAAGTTAATGCTGGTTCTGATAGAAAGGTGTCAGAATACACAGTGCATCACAGTTTGTTGTGTATGGGGATGCATAGCCGCAGACCGGTCAGGGTGCCCATGCTCCAACAGTGGGCATGTGAGCATCAGAACTGGATGACAGAGCAATGGAAGAAGGTGGTCTGGTCTGATGAATCACATTTTCTTTTACATCACGTGGATGGCCGGATGCGTGTGCATCGCTTACCTGGGGAACACATGGCACCAGGATGCACTATGGGAAGAAGGCAAGCCGGCGGAGGCAGTGTGATGCTTTGGGCAATGTTCTGCTGGGAAACCTTGGGTCCTGCCATCCATGTGGATGTTACTTTGACATGTACCACCTACCGTAGCATAGTTGCAGACCATGTACACCCTTTCATGGAAACAGTATTCCCTGGTGGCTGTGGACTCTTTCAGCAGGATAATGCTCCTGCCACAAAGCAAAAATGGTTCAGGAATGGTTTGAGGAGCACAACAACGAGTTTGAGGTGTTGACTTGGCCTCCAAATTCCCCAGATCTTATTTCCTGCATTTGAGGGATATGCTGAACAAAGGCCCCATCTCTCAACAAACAGGACTTAAAGGATCTGCTGCTAACATCTTGCTGCCAAGATACCACAGCACACCTTCAGGGGTCTAGTGGAGTTCGCCTTGACGGGTCAGGGCTGTTTTGGCAACAAAAGCGGGGCCAACACAATATTAGGATGTTGTGATGTTATGCCTGATTAGTGTATATACATGTTTTAATATTTAGACCACATCTACTATTGATTGCTATTAGGATGTGAAGAGAGTTTCAACCAGAATAACAAAAAGTGTTTATTAAAATACCTTTAAGGAATAAAGGTGTCCCAATCCGACTCTTAAATAGTCTGAACATGTACTTAGACTCGCCAGCACTGGTGTTGCAGCAGCATCGGGGCACAGCGTGTTTGAACTGGTGGAACTTCTCTAGCAGCCTGCTGAACTCATCTTGCTTTTCTTGTACAACACAGTTTCATTGCCCTTTCACTTTATTGTATTTCATTGTTTGGTTCCCTTAGCCTTAGCTTGCATCTCTAGGTATCCTTCTACCTGAAGGTCGTCTTTTTCTTGTTTAGCAGGTCCTTCAGGCCTTTTATGATTTTTTTTTTGTCTTAGTTATAGATGTTGATGTGCTCTGTAGTGTTCAGTGACTCACTGCTCCCAGTCTCTCCTCCAAACCCTACAGAATCATCTCAGCCTCATGTTTCCACTTCATCATAGTCCTGGTGGCGACAGGCAGTTTGTGTGGAGGAGATGTATTCTTCTGTGGTACGATCAGAGCAGATTGGGAGTATCAATTCGCTGTGTGTAGCAGTGCTGGAAGAATATTATACAAAAAAAAAAAAAGAAGAACAGTGGGAGTAGTAATAGTGAGAAGAGTAAAATTGGTTTATTTTTTATTTTTATGAACAATACCAAGCATTTTTGTTTAAGGTTCACTTAACCAATAGACAGATCTATTTGATAACCATTAGACTAGATTAACAATAAAACTGTATGTTAATTACTATTAATTATCATTAATATGCAAATCTATCTATCTATCTATCTATCTATCTATCTATCTATCTATCTATCTATCTATCTATCTATCTATCTATCTATCTATCTATCTATCTATCTATCTATCTGTCTGTCTGTCTGTCTGTCTGTCTGTCTGTCTGTCTGTCTGTCTGTCTATCTATCTATCTATCTATCTATCTATCTATCTATCTATCTATCTATCTATCTATCTATCTATCTATCTATCTATCTAGTTGCAACATGCCTTGCATGTGCTGCACTTTATTTATAAAAATTTTATTAGTATATTTTTATTTATCTGTTTACCTTTTCTAGAATTTGAAATATAATAAAGATATTGTTTGATGAGTGAGATCTCTGAATGTAGTGAAATAAAAGCAGTGCTTGAAAAGTCCTTGAAAGTCCTGGAATTTCGTGCTACAGTTTCTTTATGAACCCTGTTCCCAGTTGACACTGTTGTTTCCACTCAGTGGATTAATGGGTGTGATTTGTTTTCTATGATCCCACCAAATTGAGCCGTTTATTGGCACATCTGATATTGAAGAACTGATAAACATTTCAGTAATGTTTAAAACAGAAATCTTTCTGTGAATGTTTCTTTCCAGAGAAAATAACCACATTTCCAAAAACGATTTGGAATCTTGTTTTGACATTTTATTGAGTTCCACTTCACATCACTGAAATTCCATGCATGCCGCAGGGTGCCAGACGCCCTGATATGGTTTCAGTACTATATTTTGCATATTACATTACATCACATCTGTATTTACCGCTTTACAGAAAAGTGTTTTACCTTTGTTTAACTTTGCATGTTTTATAGACTTAAATCCAGTTTCCCTTCTATTCCCAGAAATTCAATGTCCAGCTCCTGAAATCAGTTTTGGTAACCAGACTGAAGGAAATCCTCCATACTTTTATAAAAGTAAAGCCACATTTACATGCTGGCCAGGTTACACGATGAAAGGTTTAGCTACGTCAGAGTGTGAAGAGAGTGGCTGGTCTGCCCTTCCTGTCTGTGTTAACGGTAAGCTTAACCTTCTGAATGTTTAGTGGATGGAATTTTTTTCCCATTGTGTGCATTCATGATATGAGTGATAAGTACAGAATCTGCAGCGTTTCTTGCGCTGATTTCAAGGGAAACTCTTCAGCATTCTCCACTGCAAAATGTGTCAAACTGAGCTGATGTTAGGGCACACGACAATAGAGAATACAAAGAACAAGCATTAATCACAAATACTTAGGAAACTACATGGCAAACCACATTGATATCAACAAATAACTGATTGAACTGAAGGCTTAACTAGTTTTCACTTTTACTAGTTTAACGACGGGAAAAACGGTTGGTGTGCCAGGCGCATGGTCCAAAAGGGTTGTACCTAGTCTCTTAATGAGTCACGGGTGTGTTTTGGGTGTAACGTGTAATAAACCAATCAGTCTCATCTCCCATTCCCTTTAAAAGACAGTTGTGCTTGCACCATGGGGGATTCACTATTTGTTGTAATCCACTAATTGTGGATTTTGCTAGCGGAAAGAGTGAACGCTTCTTCAGAGAGGAATCCTTTTATTTTTAATATTTAATATTTAATTGCTGCTGCTGCTTGTGTAATAAGCAAATTGTACGCATGTGGTGGACCCGCCTATAGGTGCATATTACTAACACACTCTTTAAATAACAAAAAAATTATTGGACCAGGTTTTATCAAAATAGCAATGCTACAACAATGCACCTGAACACACCTTGTTTTCAGACCAGCACACCCATGGGCGAACAGATGGGCGCAAATGCATTTGTTATTTAAACAGCGTGCTGCTGGATGTGAAAATGATAACTGTGTCGGGCTGAAACTAGCAAAAAACACTTATGATAAGTGTGTGATAAGGCCCTTAAAGTTAAAGTATACTTTTATACACTAGAAATTGGGCCAATTTAGTCTCAAGTAGTACTGAAATAGTACACTTACAAGTATACTACTAGTATTTTGATATTACTATACTTAAAAATATACTTGAACTTTACTTAATAAAATGAACTTGAAGTATACTTATTTTTAAGGGTTAAGGGATAAGTGTTATGTTCCCATCAACTGAACTGCTGAGATGTTTACAACATGTGGATTGTTGTATTGGAGAAGATTGCAAGAGTAGATGATGGCATGCTAATATTTTCTTTCAGTCATCATAACACAGACAACAGCAAGCACTACCCCAATCAAAGCCACAACAACAGCTACATTCACAGCCACCACCCATTCAAATGGTAAGGAATACAGCCCATATCCTTTAATCTGATGCCTGTCTGCAACATATTGTTTTTTTTTTCAGGTTTCCCCACTAATTATTTGTTATGGTCATGCTGTAATAGTTATTTGTTGTCTTTTATTGCAGGAGGTTATGGAAAACAGCTCATTACTTATTCACTGAGTGAGTCATCCTTTAAAACCAATGATACATACTGTACTGAAATAAATGTCTGACTGCACCACCCTCAGGGAAAGAAATGTGGTTATTGTAGTCGGAGAAGGGTTTGATGTGCAACATATGTCACCATATAATATAACAGCCAGTGATGATAATGAGTTATTTTGTCTTGTTTAAGTTCCATGTAAGAGGCGTGATCACTACTGTAACTGAAGGCCACATATCAAGTAAATGTTTATTTCCTTTTGTTCTTGTATTTCACTGTTTCTAATAACACAACTGTTGATCTTTCAGTTATGTGCCTTGTGATTTCGGGTAAGCATCTGAATGATTTGGACAAAACTATAAACTTTTATATAAAATTCTGTTTATTTTTATACATATTGTTGAAAAGTTTGGGGTCATTACATTTTTTTTTTTTAAATGGACAATGGACAAATATTTTTAATGTTTCAAAAGATTTCTGTTTCAAATAGATGCAAATCTTTTTTTTTTTTTTTTTTTTTTACTTTGTATTCATAATCCTGAAAAATGTATAACAGTTTCTAGAAAAATATTAAGCAGCACAATCAGAATGATTTCTGAAGGATCACGTGAGACTGAAGTAATGGTGCTGAAAATGTAGCTTTTCCATCAAAGGGTTAAACTATATTTTAAAATATTTTACATTGTAATAATATTTCAAAATGTGTGTGTGTGTGTGTGTGTGTGTGTGTGTATATATATATATATATATATATATATATATATATATATATATATATATATATATATATATATATATATATATATATATATATATATATATATATATATATATATATATATATATATATATATATATATATATATACATATATATATATATATATATATATATATATATATATATATATATAAATATAATGCTATATATATAGCCATGCTATAGTAGATCTATAGATCTATATAATGCTATAGATCTAAATATAATGCTATAGATCTAAATGTAATGTCATAGATCTAAATATAATGCTATAGATCTAAATATAATGCTATAGATCTAAATGTAATGTCATAGATCTTAATATAATCTTAATCTAAATAATGCTAGATCTAAATATAATGCTATAGATCTAAATATAATGCTATAGATCTAAATGTAATGTCATAGATCTTATATAATGATAGATTAAATATAATGTCATAGATCTTAATATAATGCTAATCTAAATATAATGCTATAGATCTAAATATAATGCTATAGATCTAAATATAATGCTATAGATCTAAATGTAATGTCAGATCTAAATAGAATGTCATAGATCTTAATATAATGCTATAGATCTAAATGTAATGTCATAGATCTTAATATAATGCTATAGATCTAAATATAATGCTATAGATCTAAATATAATGCTATAGATCTAAATAATGCTATAGATCTAAATGTAATGTCATAGATCTAAATATAATGCTATAGATCTAAATATAATGTCATAGATCTTAATATAATGCTATAGATCTAAATATAATGCTATAGATCTAAATGTAATGTCATAGATCTTAATATAATGCTATAGATCTAAATATAATGTCATAGATCTTAATATAATGCTATAGATCTAAATATAATGTCATAGATCTTAATATAATGCTATAGATCTAAATAATGCTATAGATCTAAATATAATGCTATAATCTAAATGTAATGTCATAGATCTTAATATAATGCTATAGATCTAAATGTAATGTCATAGATCTTAATATAATGCTATAGATCTAAATATAATGCTATAGATCTAAACATAATGCTATGATCTAAATGTAATGATAGATCTAAATATAATGCTATAGATCTAAATGTAATGCTATAGATCTAAATATAATGCTATAGATCTAAATATAATGCTATAGATCTAAATGTAATGCATAGATCTTAATATAATGCTATAGATCTAAATATAATGCTATAGATCTAAATGTAATGCAACACTTTTCACAAGTTAAGAACTGTAATAGTAAAAACACGCTAAAAGAGAGAGTATTACTATTTCAAATGGAAAGACGTTAGCCAATCACAGCAGTGGCGTTTACACTGAACTCTCAGCAGACACGCCCCTTAAAAAAAAACAGAGCGTTCAGAGCAGAGGGCAAAAATCAGGGTAGGAAAAATGCCTTTTATTTATAAATCATGACAATTTTTGATGTAAAAGCATTCTAACATTATAAGTGCACACCAGGAAACATAATAAAACAATAAAACAACGCAGTTCATGACCCTTTAAAAATCTTACTGACCCCATACTTTTGAACGAAAAAGTGTGTATATACACCTTTTACTGTTTATTACAATGTTTACTTAAACATTTTAATATTTTCTTAGCCTTTTCTGCAGTCTTGTGCATATGTGCATTTGTGTATCATAAGTCTAAACAGAGAGGGTGAGTATATCTTTTAATCTGTCAAATGCTTTATAGTCATTCTAGCTCATCTGACCGAAACATGGCAGGCTTCTTCAACTGCAGGCTGCTTTAGACATGCATTGACTTGAGGCTTTCTTTTGCATGAATCCCATCTTTTCATATGCTGCTCCTTCATGATGAGGGTAGACAAAAATGCTTCGCTTTTATGCATGATTTCACTATCAATCAGAAAGCTAGCTGTCCTTGATTTGTGGCTGCAGCTCAATTTTAATGTGCCCCTATTATGCTTTTTTGGATATTACCTTTCATATTGTATGTAATATAGCTGTTTGTGAATGTAAATTTCTGAAAAGTTTCAAAGATCAAAGTGCATGATAAATGGAGTTATTATCTACTAAAAGAAAGAACCAATTCTGAACTGCCTGAAACGAGTCGTCAGCAGGGCCGCCATAATGGTGGGAGGGGGAGAGATTAGGACGATTCTAAGGGCCTTTGTCAGAGAAGGGGTCCCTTCGCCGCTATTGGATGTCCCGCTCCAACCCCCGCCACCCCACTGACAAAGAAATTCAGTGTTCTGAACCCCAACCCCAGAAAAAGTTTGTCTGCAATTCAAGTCTTACTTCCTGCTCAAACCTTTTGTAACAAATTTGCATAATGCCAGCCATGGTCTTCATTGGCTGCCCGTGAACAACGTCTACTTTGACCCGCCTTCAAACACTGTAGCTGAGGGTGTAACTCTCTGTAGCTGAGGCCTGGAAGAGTTTGGTATGTTTTGTTGACATGTCGATGAAAATCCACTTTGCATGCACTTTCAAAAGATGAGGACTGTGGTTTAAATTTATATGGTAAAACCGACAGCATTGTTAAAGGGATAGTTCAACCAAAAATGCCCTCAAGCCATCCTAGGTGTTTATGGCATTCTTCTTGCAGACGAATATAATCAGAGGGATTTTTTTTCTTACACAAACCCATTGAATCGCTTCAGAAGGCCTTTATTAACCCCCTGGAGCCGTGTGAAGTACGTTTATGATGGATGGATGTGCTTTTTGAGCTTCAAATTTTGGGCTGCCATTCACTGCCATTATAAAGCTTGGATTAGCCAGGACATTTTTTAATATAGCTCCAACTGTATTTGTCAGAAAAAAGATACCTTAGACATACTGCCAGTCTCTGTTCAGGATCAATTGGTTCACGGAAATTGATGCTCTTCTTTTTAATATGTGGCTCCAGTATTGCTAGCAAAGCATCAAACTGAGCCACTAACATCCTGAAGTAAACTTCAGTCACTTGGGATTAGGGCTGGGCGGTATATCGAGTTTGTACAATATATCGATTTTTTTTGTTTTGTTGAGACGATATGAAATTAGGCAATACCGTTTATATCAATATACAGTAGGTTAGGCTATATACGAGCGCATCTGAAAAGATGATGCAGGGAAAGTGCATGCTACAATTTGTCCTCAACATGACACATGCTTTATATTAAGGTCTTCATAATTGGTAAGATATAGTTATATGTATAGTTTAAATCAGCTTGCCCTGTCAGATGCTCTGAGAGAGTGCGGACAGACAGATAAATAGCTACTTGCACTGTTTAATGCGTTTGAAATGTGGTGCTTTCCTCAGTGCATAACTTGCATTTCACAGGTATATTCTCCATCTGTAAATGTTAGAAAGTCATGCAAATATGTCAATTTTTCTGTCAGGAGAGGACGAGCCTTCTCCATGTGAATCTCCGTTAAAATCCAGGCTTCCGTGAACGAATGTGCCATATGTGTAATTATATTTTTATGAACGTGACCATTTTAAAGGCCTATATGCTTTTGTTTTTATTTTCAATTTTAGTTTATTGAATTTAAAAACAAAATTATTCATTTAGTTTGTACATAATGTATTGCATAGCCTACATTACATTCAGTGTATTTGTTTATAGCCTCCAAGATCAACACTGTTTTTAGGACATCACTGGGCAGGATGTGAAATGTATTATTACAGATTTTTTAAAACAGATTCTTTTTTCCTTTTTTTATCCAAATAGAAAATACCAGGATATATACCGTGTATCGCCATTCAACCAAAAAAACAGAGATATGTTTTTTTGGCCATATCGCCCATCCCTACTTGGGATAATCCCGCAGCTCCTCTGCGCAGTCTCAGGATTGGATGGACCTAATATTTCCTCTTTCATTTTCTCTTTTTTACAACAAAATCATCCTCACTGCTTGAAGACTCTTTTTTTTATCAATGAATGAATGAATTAATTACACATCGGATGTGCACAGTTTCTGTGGGTGACAAATTTTTAGGATGATGAATATGGAAAAACACATAAGAAAATTTCGGACTCAGGTGTTCAAGGACCTTTACTGTTTGTTTCACTGTGCTGAAATTCAGATATGGTAATTGAGCGTTTGTTTCAGTCGACCAATCACAACAGACTGGGCCGTCTGACCAATCAGAGAACTTTAGGTTCTCTAAAAGGAAGGGTTTAGAGAGACTGAATCCTTTATCAAACCGTTTCAGACACAGTGAGAAATAAGTTGATGCTGCAATGTATATTATGAGAAAAATAATGTTTTTTGACCTTTGATGCAAAATCAGGAGCCTTTAAAATAGCATAAAATGGGCACTTTAAATTCTCAAGTATTAATTAGTGTCTGTTGTACAATGACCGAAGCACCTTTAAATTTTTCATAATTTCCCAGCATGTTCACTCGGATACTAATTATTGGCAAGCAACCTCAATCTCAAGAAATGATTGCTGATAAACCATGTGAAAAAAAGTATTACAGTGTGTCTGGGCACATACTGAGCTGCAGAAAGTAAAAATAAAAATGAAAAGGTCTGCTGTCACAAAGAAAAGATTGGTCTGGTGCTATTAACAAAATGACAAAAATAACTATGCAGAGCATGTCTGACCAGATACTAATGACAAACAGCATGCAGAGCGGATGGCTAATTGAATATTAACAAAAAATTAATGTCCAATAAATAATGTATTATAATGACTCTATCTCCTCATTTGACAACGCTGCATAGTTCATACAATACTGGTGAAGAATGGAGGACAAAAGAGGATTTATTGCTATATCAAAGTCTGTAAACAAAAGGTATCTACCCATGTCAAACTCTTCATATGCTTAATATGAGGGGTTTTTGTTGTTGACTTCATCTCAAACTAATACACTAATTAGTTATTAGTTAGTTCTGGCATTAGTTGCAAAATATTCTAATTATTCTTAATGTGTTCTTGTGTTGTATAACAGCAATGTTTCATTCCCCTGAATGTGTTTTCTCTGGACTCTCAACCGCAGGGCAGACAATCGGACGGCTCCTTTGTTCTAGCGTTGTTCCTGCAAGTGGACTGCTTGAAGTTTTAAACTTTAATGTTGTATTTTATAACCTAGATATTTTATTTATTTATAATTGCTATAAAATGTTTTGCTCAGTTACAAGATGGTATTTTTGTATGTTTTAATAAAGATTTTTTAAATGCTTGTGTGTGTTCTCCTCCCTCAGTATGACTAAGAACTAATGACCTCAGAATTCCCTGTCTTGTTACCAAGGATTTCTGGCACATGTTTCCACTCATGTGTCCTTTTCACAGTTTAAAAGTAAAGTTTTTGGCCCAATCCCAATTCTATTTGATACCCCTTTGCCTACCCCTTTCATCTTGAGTGGTAAGGGGTAGGGTTGAAACTATTCCCTTAGTCTGACATTGTAAAGTGAGATATTGACAGTGCACCACAGCCTGGAGCAGGTTTTCTTTGACCATATGGTGGGGGAAACCTGATCCTGAATGAGCAGACTTTCTTGATGTGTTAAAAAAAGAATTTCTTTTACAACAGCAGCAGACCAAACAGCAATGTGGTTACCAGGACAATGGCAGAGATAGTTGCTGCTATTCAAGTCAAATACTTAATCAAACGAAGAATCATTTAGACAATGTGCTCTATACAAAACCTTGGCCTAACCCATGAAAGTTACTCAATGTTCAAGCTTCTCAAGAAGCTGTAATACGATTTAAAATAATAATACTTGTTTTTCTTACAGCTGTTTTATTTGAATTGTTTTTTTTTTTTTTCAAAAATGTATAAAATCTATTTTAGTTTTTTAATTGTTGAAGAGCAAAACTTGCTGCTTGGCAAGTGTGGAAAACTGGGTGGACAAGATGTTGTTATGTGGTTGCTAATTGCTTCCACCCATTTTATTGTTTCCTGGTTTAAAATTGTTAGTCAGATCGCTTAGAAAAGCTTCTCATTATGTGTAGCACAAACATTGGGTCGAGGTACGAGCTAAAGTTTGTAAAACTATAAACTTAGTCATTTTTTGAAATCCCCAATCTTATTTTGTTCAATAATAATAGTGATTCTAACTCTTTTTTTTTTTATAGACTGTTATAGACGCTTAAAGGGATAGTTCACCCAAAAATGAAATCATTTACTCAGCATCAGGTTGTTCCAAACCCATTTGAATTTCTTTCTTCTGCTGAACACAAAAGATGTTTGGGCCCCATTGACTCTGAATGACTCTGGGTTACCCACATTCTTCAAAATATCGTCTTTTGTGTTCAGCAGAAGAAAGACATTTTTACAGGCTTTGAACAACTTGAGGGTAAATAATGACAGAATTTTCTTTTTTTTTTTGGGGTGAACTATCCTTTTAAGAGTTCTGTCAGGCGCTTCATAAGGGTTCCCATCATGGGACCATTTTAAGGATTTAGTTTTAATTAATTAATTTTGTTTTTTATTTTGATTAAATTTTATGAATTAAACAACACATAAATATACTTTATTACTAGAAAAATGGAAATAACTTGTTAAACATGAAAGTATCATGCAATCATTTAGGACATTTCTCCTTATATAGAACCTTTTTGCTTTAAAATTCAAAACCCAAGTCAAAAACCCAAGGATGCTGTAGCGAAACCCAAAAATCTAGTAAAAGGTTTCTAACATACTAACCGTATTAAGAAGAGTAAGCAGGACAATGCGCCTTCACAAACTGCAATGGATGTGGTGGTTTCTCAAGTTCTGGTGCAAACTGAATTTGTAAAATGTAGCTATTGCTGATCACATACAGTAGGTTTATTCTCAGTCTTACTTGGAAGAATGAACCCTTTATCAGTGTTAAATCTTCTCAGTGGGTTTTGCTATCTCTGTAATCCAGGTGTTTTGGTATATGTTTGAGTAAGCCTCCTCATTATCTCCTGGATCATTTTACACTGCAGTCTGAGGACACACAGCCAATAACAGTCAGTCAGTCATCAGTAAGGAGACTGCAAAGTGAAGAATTACAGAGAGGCCTTTAACCATTACATCATTGTAGTATAATTAAGGATATCATGTACGTCATCTTACTGGGAAGGCCCCGTGGAGCAATACTGCAGATGATTCATTGTTTAGGGTGTATGCTTAGCCCTAGATTAATGAAGGGATATTGAATTGAGGTGTGTTTGCTCATGCTGTGGTACTAACAACCACAAGGACACGTCAGCTCTGACCAGACCACTCAGAACAGTAAGCTGTTTTATTTATAGGGTCATCCAAAAACAAGACATTTAATAAGCTTGCGGTTGCCCGATTCATGCATATAAAGTTAGCATGTTGTTACGAGATTCAGGAGCGTTATATGGTTCTTTTTCTTCTATGGTGCTGCTCTTAAAATTGTATGGTAATGTGAAAGATCTCTCCCAGGCAGAAAGCAAATGCACATCCCTTTTCAGTCATTTGACCTAAGGTTATCCTTTTGAAGACAAGCATTTGCCATTGATGAATGCAGCACATTTCCTGGTGCCTCAACCATACAACGAAAACACATTTAGCACAATGTCCCTCATATTGTGGACAACGCACTTTTAAAAGACTTATAAAAGAATGTCTGTCTAAAGTGAAATTTAGATGTTAGTGCTAACTTAACACCAGCTAAAAATAGCACATACTGTTATAGGGTTCTCACAGTTGCTGGGATCCCTTGGTCAATCAGCTTTGTCATGCTCTATCAAGACAGCAGAATACATCCTGTTTTAATAGAGCCATGCAGTAGACCATTAAATTCAATCAACTAGCATCAGTCACAGATGCTGGGAAAGTGATCCCAAGTTTAAGGTTATAAATGTGCGTCGGTCTTGAGAGCCAGTTGTTGAGCTTTCTCTCATTACATCTAAAATGATTAGCTCTGGGGAGTATAGTTCTGAGGAAGAAAAAAAAAAAAAAAAAGGTGTTGCTAGATCAGATTGGATTGAGTGACTCGTTTGGGTTCAGATGAGCTCTTATTGAACCGTTTCCAGGCATGCGTGTTTTGGATCGGCCTGTCTGCGTGCTATAACGCCGCACTTTCGAGGGCACACAGTGCCATCCAGTGGTGAAGGATTGAAACTGAGTGACGTGCGAGTGAGCGTCAGGCGCTTGTTGATGACGTCACCAGTCCCACAGTCCACAAGCAGATTGATCTCACTGAAGGTATTTCTAGGCTTATTATGTAAGCTACCTCGATACATTCAGATAATAAAATAAATAAGATTATTGATCAAATAATACTGAAATTTTTGTGGAAAATCTGTAATTGTTTGGCTAATTCATATAAAACGCTGGGCTTGATTATTTAGATTTTTCTATGTTAAATAACAGAGAAAAATTAACTGGTTGAAATATTTTCTGAAACACTAATTCTGTGTGGAATATTATTTCTAAATCTGTTTCTGACCAACTTGGTGGCCTTTCATTTTTGCTTATGTGCGATTAGAAAATCGAAAAACTTCCAGTTAAACTTTCAGCTTTTCACAGGCAAGCACTTCTGGAGTTAATTTACGAGCATTATTTTTCACCACATCATCATTACATCTGGAATAATTGTTTTTTGTATAAGCATAAGAGTATATTTTTAAAAACTGGGTTTGACAAGGGTATCCCTTTGGTTGTTGTACAGATGTTGAGTTATCAAGGGTATTTAATGACTTTCATACTTCAGCTGATTCCCCTAATGAATTTGCCTCTGTAATTGGTGCTGTTTCTTCTTTATGTAGAGGTAGCCTATTTCATACTCCAAACGTGCATCTTTATTGCATCTAGCTGATACAATCTGTGGTAAAGTTTGTTTTTCGGCAAGCAAAAATAATGGCTAATAATAAGTCTATACGTTCCCCTCTTCAAAAAGAAGTTGTGAGTAAAGCACATTTACTGGTTTACTGTAACTATTACTTGGAGTAAAGTCTAGCTGTTACCTAATAAATTGATTATTACAAATAAGGTCAAGGAAATTTCATTTAAGATATTGCACAAAGTTTACCCTGCTAAACATTTTCTATCCAAGTTTAACAAAGACATGGATGTAAATTGTTCATTTTGTTCTTTGCGACCAGAAACTGTACCTCATATCTTTTTTTGGCACTGTCAATATACAAAGAGGTTATGGTGGGCAGATTCTAAATTCATTAATGACAAATTTGAATGCAATTTTCTTTTGTTATAAGAATATGGAATATGGATAAGAAAAAAAAGAAGAAAAAAATTTGTTTTACTCCAATATATTTTTTTCCTTGTTTGTTTTGTTTTATTTGTTCCTGTTTTGTAACTGTTGTTCAAGCAATAAAAAAAAAAATCTCTTTTTTTTTATTTTTATTAAATATTGTATATTATTAATAGCCTATGCGGTTGTACGACATTTGCCAGGTTCTGAGATGGCAGTTAGGGTGAACAAGCTGAATGTATCGGGTAATAATGTAAAGATAATTAACTAGTTACAGCTGCTCTAATAACATTTTGGCTCGAATAGGGGAGAGCGGGGCACAGCCTAACACTTTTTGACTGTCTCAGTTTGTGTAAATCCACTTGGGGTTCAGAGTATTTATTTTTCCCCACATTAATTTCACACGTCTAGTACAATTGTGTGGTTTTGTTTCATTAACACAGTGTATACTTTTTTCTTGATTTACCCCGAAAGAATGGAAGTGAAATGTGACAACATGCCCCATAGGTGGTACAGTGTAACATGACCAAATGCAGCTTAAAATGTTACCTGATATAATAAATAAAAATATATACAAGACAAACTAAAATATTTTGTCAATAAAATACAATGATTAACTTTTTAAAATAAAATAATGGCTTTTTAAAAATATTAAAAATATACAAATTTATGAGTTTGGCAACAAACACACCTCTAAACACAGTTATACAGTTCAAAACATAATAATGAATAACCTCTGAACATTGACTTCAGTCTTTATTCACCCTTTTCTCGTGGTTTCTCAACAGAATTCATAAAAGTATAGAATATAATATCATAGTTGTAATAGGGGCTCATTGTAACGCAGTGTGACAACATGCCCCACCTGCACAACTGGGATTTAACCCCGGCTCGTGTCTTCTGCTGTTAGATCAGCATTAAAGAACCGTCTCAACTGTTACATAACAGATATAAGATTAATAATGTCAGATTTGTCTTATTTTAAATAAACACAAAAAACTGAGATGAAAAATAAACTTTGCTTGCACTTTTGCTATGGTTAAATACATGTTCAGTGATATCTTCCAAAGATTTTTAATTTTGGCACTATTTTTTCTCTATATAGTGTTGATATGGCAACTAGTGAATACACAGTTTGTCATCCTGGCATGTGTGGAAAGTTTTAAACCATGTGTGTTACAACTAACCCTACGTTAGGTTGTGCCCCGCGCTCCCCTAATAATAAAAAAATATTCCAAACAGTTGTTCTAAATAAAACATAAAAATAAACAACTGATTTTTGGAAACGAGTTTCCATCACTTTCCAAACATTTCCTTTTTCAAACAGATAGTTCCCAAACTCACGTCACTGATTTAGATCGGCAGAGAGTCAAAGTTTTCTGATTGGCTAAAAATAATAGCCTATGTTTACATAATCTAAGAACATGGATATCATCATATTTCCATGATATTTATTACAAATATCACGGCTTATATTTGCACATGATATTTTAAAAACCTAATTAGTCTTAGAAATTAGTTTATTTTTTCCATCATGTATCATTGTGTAATTCTTTAGGTAATATTACATTTATTTTGTTTATAAAACCCCAAACACTAATTTGTCTAATTCTACAACATTAAATTGTTTAAAAATAACTTTATCTTAAAGTAAATAGAAATCTTGCCATACTTTGCCTTTAAATTGGTGGAATTGTCTCCCACAATTATGCAAGATTCAGGAAATGATGTCACTTTTCCTCACTGACAGGTATGTGTGCTTTCTCTAAGAACATATTGTAATCTAAAAGGTTATTTAGTAAAATATCAAAAGGAAAACAGAATTTATGATGACACAGTGGGTTGTTTAAAAGTCTTTTAATCATGATTTCATTAGTGCATTATGCATTAGCATTTATGCCAGCAAGTTGAGTTTTTGACTAAAGGTTTAAAATTGTCAATCCTGTTACCGTCAAACTCTGTTACCAATGTTATGTCTACACATTGCCTAATTTGTCTGTAACGGAGTTGACCATTAATACTATTAAAAAGGAAGTAACTTGTGTTTGGCAAGCACTGAATTATTAAAATTTGAACGTTTTCAATAAGATACTGGAAAGATGCTTTTTCTTACCTTTTGTAATGCAAAATGTATCTCCTATTATAGAATCACTCATATATCTTAGCACTGCAGGTGCTTACAACACAATGACTAACTATTTGATATCGGGTAGGCTAATGTTATACCAGAGACATATTGCCTGCTACATATAGGCATTGTAGAGGAATTACAGGAACTTGTAGAACTTAAAAAGAATGCGTTGTTTTTATTTCATTTCTAAAGCTTGTGCAAATCAGACATGGATCACAAATGTTGTAGTAGAATTTCAGTAGTCCACAGAATGTAGGTCTCCCGTCCCATGCGATGCCAGGACCGACCCAAGAACACTGATTTCAAATGGTGCTAGACGCCATAAAGTACTCTATGGCACCATTTGAATCCAGCTTCCAGGAGCAGCAAAGGAGGAGATGCCACTGCAAAACAACATACAAAATAGCCAAATGCTAAATATGCTATGCTGGAGCTTTTAGTCCTCATTCTGTAAAGATCATTTTGAATAGTTTGTTCTGAACCATACATGCTTTTAATATGATTTATTTCCCTGAAAGTATAGCTGTGAGTTTGTGTGCACCTTGTCAATACTGCGTATACCCAAGAGTAGAGGTATTAAGTTTGAACTACTGTAGACAATAGAATAAGTACAATAGAAAAGTATAGGGAGTGGCCTAGAGCATTTGTTTACAAGTGTCTTTCTCACTCAAGTGCATCAGTTTATTCTTGGTTTGCTGCAACTGCGCACCTGACCGCTTGTGTAATGCTGATCCAGCTCTTAAAGGGAAAGGCGTCCTTATTGAGGCTTAGAATCTGTCATTGCACTGGGGTGGAAAAGAGAAAATACAGCAGTAAATATACAGTTAGCAAATTGCGAACAGTTGAGACATGCAGTATATTAAAAGATTAAAGACTTTTTTTTTCTTCTTCTTTTTTTTAAGCATATGGATTTTCTTTTTTCAATCTTGCAGCATTGAACTACGGGTCAACAGGCATTATTCCCATTATAATTTCATATTTGTTGGGTGACTGAAAAGATGTGCCGTCGGCTTAGGACTATCTAATGTTTATCGTTATCACTAATTGTACTGTTGGGTCTATAATTTGGCCTACTTTGTTTATAGCAAAGGATATGAAAGAGGCCAATGCATCTTTCTTGGACAACAGTCGAGCCAGGGTACTAAATATAACATTATGTTTTGAAGTCATCTCTGAATTACTAATTCAGGGGGGTTAAAGTGATTTTAAAATAAGAAAAAAGTTGTAAAAGTTGTTATTAATACATTTCCAGTTGTGTGTATAAATAAATTGGCACAAATATTGACTGGCCTACCTACGACATTGTTGTAATCTCTTCAGTACATTCAGCAAGCATGTATGCGGTCCGACTGCGCCACCTGGAGGGTGAAGGGAGCACTGCGCTAATGATTTGTTTACCTCGTTTAGTCAAGTGCGCACTAGCAAATAACTACTCCAAGTTTATCATTAAACTCGCTGAATAAGATCGATGATATCGCAGTTTGACGTCTTACGCAGTATTTAATTGAAATGAAGTCTATCCTTTAAAAGTGTCGGTGTTAAGCAGGCAACCAAAGGTATGTTAAGCCCCTTCTCATTTGTGTTCCACTATTATTTCTCGACAGTAACACTTAAAACCGATTTGCTTGTGGTCTGAATCGACAAAAGTGCGCACTTTAACTACTGACGCACGCAACGCATCTCTTGCTCGCGCAGCATCCCGCTCCAGCCGTCGTCTTGAAAGCGACGCATGAGACAGTGGAACACTGTTATTCTGTCATGATAAGACGCGACGCGTTAATATAAATAAGGAGCGATCCACGAAATCTCTACGCAGGCGAAATTCCCAAACGAATCCCCATATTCTGGTCGCAATAGCTATGACGCAGTAATATATCTTAACGAATGACTGTTGGAATAATTATCAGAATATTCCAGCTCTGAGATTTTAAGTGATGAAATCAACATATTTTTTGTTTTTGTCAGATAATATTTATAAACTTGTATTTATACTAAATAATATTAAGGCATTTGAAAGGAAATAAAGATTGTAATAACGTCTTGCAAAAGAATAAATAAATAAATTATAGACTACATGTCAAAAAAAGAGTTCTTCTACTTACATGGATACATTCAAACGACTGACTTCCAATGGATTATTTTACTAAAGGATCTGCGTGTCGTGGATGCCAGCACTCTTCACTTGTTTCAGTCCGACCCAACTCCTCAGTTTCCATTCTTGAGACATAGTCTCCTCGCATCATTACAAGATCCCCGATCGATTTTCCAGGGCGCAATACTCAAGCCACGCCCCCTCCAGACACTCCCCCGGCGTCTGATTGGCTGCAGCGCGTTACACGCACGTTCCTAAACGCTTCGGGATCACATGTGCTTGACGCGTGTTTACAAACATTGGCTGAGGTCACATGGTACAGGCGACCATTTAATGCGCATCGCTGGACAGTGTCGCAGCGCCTCATAAAAGAGAACAAAAGGACCGAGCTTACATTAAACAATCTGTTCCATCGTGTTTAAAAAGACCTGGAGCACTATTTATCTCGTTTATTTGAGCTTATATAAGGAAAATTGGCAATAACATTTTTCTGTTGAACTCACAAATCTGTCCTCCATGTTTTAGTATTAAAAAAAAAAAAATGCCAAAAGTATAACTGTGCTATTAATAGAAGTATATTGAAAAATATGATATCATAGTATCAAATTTAGTAAGAGGCCTAGGCCTAAATATGACTGCATGGTGAGAGGGAAACTGCAAACATTTGAACTAACTAAATATCAAATAAGAGCGCGTGCATATGACATTATTTGATCACTTTCTGCTTGTCAAGCGTTAGTGGAAGATGTGATGAACTGTGGTTACTCCAGAATAATAATATTATTGTTTTAATACGTCATGTTACAGAAGAGTTTTTGCATTATTAATAATATGTTTAAAAGCCTAAATGAAATCCACATTAGGCTATTGTTTATACACTCACCTAAAGGATTATTAGGAACACCTGTTCAATTTCTCATTAATGCAATTATCTAATCAACCAATCACATGGCAGTTGCTTCAATGCATTTAGGGGGGTGGTCCTGGTCAAGACAATCTCCTGAACTCCAAACTGAATGTCAGAATGGGAAAGAAAGGTGATTTAAGCAATTTTGAGTGTGGCATGGTTGTTGGTGCCAGACGGGCCGGTCTGAGTATTTCACAATCTGCTCAGTTACTGGGATTTTCACGCACAACCATTTCTAGGGTTTACAAAGAATGGTGTGAAAAGGAAAAAACATCCAGTATGCGGCAGTCCTGTGGGCGAAAATGCCTTGTTGATGCTAGAGGTCAGAGGAGAATGGGCCGACTGATTCAAGCTGATAGAAGAGCAACTTTGACTGAAATAACCACTCGTTACAACCGAGGTATGCAGCAAAGCATTTGTGAAGCCACAACACGCACAACCTTGAGGCGGATGGGCTACAACAGCAGAAGACCCCACCGGGTACCACTCATCTCCACTACAAATAGGAAAAAGAGGCTACAATTTGCACAAGCTCACCAAAATTGGACAGTTGAAGACTGGAAAAATGTTGCCTGGTCTGATGAGTCTCGATTTCTGTTGAGACATTCAGATGGTAGAGTCAGAATTTGGCGTAAACAGAATGAGAACATGGATCCATCATGCCTTGTTACCATTGTGCAGGCTGGTGGTGGTGGTGTAATGGTGTGGGGGATGTTTTCTTGGCACACTTTAGGCCCCTTAGTGCCAATTGGGCATTGTTTAAATGCCACGGCCTACCTGAGCATCGTTTCTGACCATGTCCATCCCTTTATGACCACCATGTACCCATTCTCTGATGGCTACTTCCAGCAGGATAATGCACCATGTCACAATGCTCGAATCATTTCAAATTGGTTTCTTGAACATGACAATGAGTTCACTGTACTAAAATGGCCCCCACAGTCACCAGATCTCAACCCAATAGAGCATCTTTGGGATATGGTGGAACGGGAGCTTCGTGCCCTGGATGTGCATCCCACAAATCTCCATCAACTGCAAGATGCTATCCTATCAATATGGGCCAACATTTCTAAAGAATGCTTTCAGCACCTTGTTGAATCAATGCCACGTAGAATTAAGGCAGTTCTGAAGGCAAAAGGGGGTCAAACACAGTATTAGTATGGTGTTCCTAATAATCCTTTAGGTGAGTGTATGTTATCAATATATCATTATAAAATATGTTGCTCAGCCAATAAAGAAAGAACAGTCTTCAGTTAAATAATTTCATGTTCATTATGCCTAGATTTTTTTTTAAATATTTGTTTTGCGTCAGAACGTTAGCCAACATACTTGTGCAAAAAAATCACTTTCATACCCCCAAATTTTTTTTCACATTTATTTTTCTTGATAGAGAGAAAACCTTACCAAGCGCATGTTGAGAAAATCTCATCGCTGTATCTTATTTGTGACAATAAAAAATGTGTTATTGTTTTACCTTTGTCTACCTCTGATTATTATTATCCGTCCTTGCCATGCAAGAGCTCTTTAGAGCAGATACACACTAGGGGGCACTATTTGCCTAAAATACTGTTCACTAAATCAATTGTTGAAGTTGTTTCCTAGGTTGCCCACTAATATAAGAAATGTTGTATTTTATAATAAAAAATAGGTCAATAGGTAATTTTATTGTATTGTATTGTATCTTTATTGTCCACCAATGTGGAAATTTGGCTCACCACCACATAAAAAATAAATATAAAAATACAGTTCATGCCACTTTCATTTGGTTTGTCAATCACTTGCAGAGAATTTTATTGGCGTTTGGAATGAAAGACCCCTTAAACACATTTTTATTGGCTAGAGGGATTCTATAGCGCCTTCCTGATTTCAAAGGCTCAAATTGACTAAAGAGAGGATGAGAATCTGCAAGAATACTTCTCGCCGCCTTCTTTGCCCTTTCAGCATAAAGTTGTGTTAAGGGCTTCTGTGGTCTACCGGCTATTTTACTTGACACAATTATTGTAAGTTTGTTCTTAGATCTGCAGTTTAAGTGATCATACCAGGAAGGGAGATGAAAAGTTAATACACTGTATTATACACCTTAAAATTTTGAGTTCATTGAAATTAAAAATTTGAGTTAATACAATGAACAATTTTGAGAATTGGCATCACCCTTTATTCAAATAGTATTAAAAGATTTTGTAAGCATATTGCATAATTGTGTTTTATTTGCTATAATGCAGTGAAACATGATTTATTCAAAACAATTTTTATTTATGTGGTTCAGATACAATAATATTTTGAGTTTCTATTTATTAAACCCATTTCCTTCATTGTATTAACTCAAATTTTTAATTTCAATGAACTCAAAATTTTAAGGCAACCAGGTTACTTACTTTTTAAGTTAAACCAACAATATTTTTTTACAGTGTACACTCTCTACAATGGATTTGTACACGTTCTAAAATATACTGACTAACCCCAAGGCCACTGAGTTCTCCAAGAAGAAATAGTCCCTGCGAGCATCTTTAAAAAATGTAGTGAGTCCAGAATTGAGCTATAGGTATTTCAAATTCTCCACAATTTCAACTTCAATAAAACCCTATGCTTTTGGATATGTGAGATGTTTTGCAACTAAGCAGGGTCAGTACAGCATCATCTGTTACTCTTATATGCAAACTGAAGTGGATCATATACTCACTCATAGTATACTCACACCTGGCTTTTTTGCCACAGGCCTAAATATTGAGTATTTTTATAGTTTCAGCACTGTACATGTGTCCAAAAGAAACTGCAACAGCCTCGCAAAAACTCCTTTTATTTGAGGAGCACATAAGAAGGCAGGCTTTTAAACTAGGCCAGTGGTCTTGTTCGTCTTCAATTTACTACACTCTCAGAAAAAAAGGTACACAAGTTGTCACTGAGACGGGACCCTGTCAAAAGGTACAACTTTGTATATTATTTAATACATATTAGTACCTTTTTGAAAGGGTACCACCCCAGTGATACATTTTGTAATTTTTTTTCTGAGAGTGTAAGACTTGCAATAGCATCAGCCTCAGTGATGACTGTTGATGTTTCTAATTAATAAAAGTTTGGCTTTTACTTACAAAATCATCCTTTTTTTATTAGACCTACCCATTGATGTGTTTAAAAGCCATATTTTAACACATTAATGGGTATTATGCATTCTCTATGCAATCTAATATAGACCCCAGCAGAGACAGAGGCATGGTGATTTACAGTATACACAGTAGTATGTGAAAAAGCGGTGGAGGGAAGTGTCTGGGAACAGAGCATGAAGTGTACATGTGTTGGTCGTAAAAAACCGAGCAGAAGGGGACGTGTCTGAGTGAAACAACCCCTCATGTTCATTCTCATAGGGATTACATAGGTGACAGGTTTATCTATGTGTGTGCGTGTGAAATGAATCAGTGTATCCCTATGCCTGGTTAGGGATGTTGATGCATTCTTCTGGAGAACGAGGATAGCTGGTCTTGGTTATTAAATATTACTCTATACAAGTTTTTCATGTGGCGACCACCTAAACCCAAGTCAGTGTTGCTGTGTCGCGCTCATACAAACAGATCATGTTTTGATAGCGCCAGTGTTTACATTTTTTCCCTCTTGGAAATCAGTCTATGAGTGGCATACTCAAAGTTGTCTCTGATTATTTTGTTTAATAATTAAACCCTTTGTTTGTTGCAGAGCAGATCTGGTGTGTCACTGAGCGTGCCAGTGCTATCCAAACTCTTACACTGAACATCTGAAGCTTGCAGCTGGCTCTTACTAAATGTCTATATTTAGCTCCATGGTATTAAGACTATTTGCAGGAGTGTCTGTAAAGGATCTATAAATGAAGGGAATGTGCATCTACAGTATGACCTGCATCTGCACAGTAATTTGAAATATTATGTATTTAATGGATAGCAAATGTGTATGCAAATTTTAGCATAACAGTACCATCCTCCATATGACGGAAAAATGGGGGAAGTATGCTGTTTATTGAAACTAGTATTGGGGAAAGTTACCCCCTAATTACTGCTTATTAATAGTTAGTAAGGTAGATGTTAAGTTTAGGTATTGGGTAGTATTAAGGGATGTAGAATATCATTAGGCATTAATACAGTATGTGCTTTATAAGTACTAATAAACAGCCAATATTCTAGTAATATGCATGCTAATAAGAAACTAGTTAATAGTGAGAATGGAACCCTGAACTAAAGCGTTACCAGAGATACAATACCATAGTACAAAATGTTCAACTGTGAGGCTCCACAGCGGGTTTAACACAGTTCACTTGATCTCATGACCGTGTGAATCCACTGAAATTTTAACGCATGAAGCAAGTTTGATGTGGCCCAGGGGACATTATTACTGCCTTCCTTGTGTTTTCTTACTCGTTTACTTAACCATTCAAAGCCAAAGATTTATATTATTTATGAATCCTAAGTGACTATATTTTTGTATGTTGATTCAAAACATTAGTACATGTTGATTATTTAATGAACTGTAAAATGAGCAAGATTTTGTATATTCATGAGTTTTTTTGGAATTGGTGGAGTTTTGCCCCATTTTGTGCGTTGATTTTGGAGGTAAATCCTGTGAATTCAGTGGAATTGATTTAAATATAGTTCTATCATGACAACTCTCAGGAAGATTTTTAGCATGGTAATGGATATGACAATGTTAATGTATTTGGTCTTGGTGGAAAAGATCTGCTACGCTGCTGCTGTTGATTATTCCTTTTGTTGTAGAAACCTGATTCCAAAAAAGTTGTGACACTGTACAAATTGTGAATAAAAAAGGAATGCAATAATTTACAAATCTCATAAACTTATATTTTATTCACAATAGAATATAGATAGCATATCAAATGTTGAAAGTGAGGCATTTTGAAATGGCATGCCAAATATTGGCTCATTTTGGTTAAATGTACATATAAGTACACATAAGGAACAGCTGGAGGACCAATTTGCAACTTATTAGGTCAATTGGCAACATGATTGGGTATAAAAAGAGCCTCTCAGAGTGGCAGTGTCTCTCAGAAGTCAAGATGGGCAGAGGATCACCAATTCCCCCAATGCTGCGGCCAAAAATACTGGAGCAATATCAGAAAGGAGTTTCTCAGAGAAAAACTGCAAAGAGTTTGAAGTTATCATCATCTACAGTGCATAATATCATCCACAGATTCAGAGAATCTGGAACAATCTCTGTGCGTAAGGGTCAAGGCCAGAAAACCATACTGGATGCCAGTGATCTTCGGGCCCTTAGACGGCACTGCATCACATACAGGAATGCTACTGTAATGGAAATCACAACATGGGCTCAGGAATACTTCCAGAAAACATTGTCGGGGAACACAATCCACTGTGCCATTCGCCGTTGCTGGCTAAAACTCTATAGGTCAAAAAAGAAGCCATATCTAAACATGATCCAGAAGCGCAGGCGTTTTCTCTGGGCCAAGGCTCATTTAAAATGGACTGTGGCAAAGTGGAAAACTGTTCTGTGGTCAGACCAATCAAAATTTAAAGTTCTTTTTGGAAAACTGGGACGCCATGTCATCCGGACTAAAGAGGACAAGGACAACCCAAGTTGTTCTCAGCGCTCAGTTCAGAAGCCTGCATCTCTGATGGGATGGGGTTGCATGAGTGTGTGTGGCATGGGCAGCTTACACATCTGGAAAGGCACCATCAATGCTGAAAGGTATATCCAAGTTCTAGAACAACATATGCTCCCATCCAGATGTCGTCTCTTTCAGGGAAGACCTTGCATTTTCCAACATGACAATACCAGACCACATACTGCATCAATCACAACATCATGGCTGCGTAGAAGAAGGATCCGGGTACTGAAATGGCCAGCCTGCAGTCCAGATCTTTCACCCATAGAAAACATTTGGTGCATCATAAAGAGGAAGATGCCACAAAGAAGACCTAAGACAGTTGAGCAACTAGAAGCCTGTATTAGACAAGAATGGGACAACATTCCTATTCCTAAACTTGAGCAACTTGTCTCCTCAGTCCCCAGACGTTTGCAGACTGTTAGAAAAAGAAGAGGGGATGCCACACAGTGGGAAACATGGCCTTGTCCCAACTTTTTTGAGATGTGTTGATGCCATGAAATTTAAAATCAACTTATTTTTCCCTTAAAATGATACATTTTCTCAGTTTAAACATTTGATATGTCATCTATGTTGTATTCTGAATAAAATATTGAAATATGAAACTTCCACATCATTGCATTCTGTTTTTATTCACAATTTGTACAGTGTCCCAACTTTTTTGGAATCAGGTTGTAGATTGCTGCTGCTGTTTATTATTATTATAGAGTGTCTGTTTACTCTAGCGTGCCTTGTTGGCAAGTGCTATTCGCACTAACTCCAGCTAACAATGCCTGTTTGGAAAAATTATATATTTTATTAAAAAAAAATTAACGGGTATATCAGGGCATAATCAGTAAAGCATAAGGCTTAAATATATAGGTTTTGACGCGATCAACTTGAATCTGCCTTTTGCAGAGCTCGCTCTTCTCTCTTTTCTTATCACATATCACATCGGACAGGCATTTACTTTAAAAAAATAAATAAAAAAATAAGACAATGTTCTAAAAATGGAAATAAAGTGTCTAACGAAATGTTTAATAATAATAATAAACATTTATTGGGTAGGGTTAGGGGTAGGTGTAGGGAGGGCTTTTATTGTCCCATTAAGGTGGCATCCATTTAATCATTTTAATAAATATAATAATTTACACTCTATGTTATTATTGCATCCTGTTTATGTATGTGGCGAGGTGGACGAGCGAGAGACGTGGGACGAGCAGGCCTGGACTTTATGTTGTGTTTTGTTTATGTTTTATTATATATGTGCATGGCAGCCGTCTGTGAGGGGCTGCCTGTGTTACTTTCGTTTTGTTTATTTATTTATTAAAGTCTTTTAAATGTTCACCGGTTCCCGCCTCTTTCTTCCCATATCTACATACAACAATAGAGGTGCAAATAGTATGTATCTGTCAAAATAAAGTATAAATAACATCCAATTACTATTTACACATATGACAAAGAACTACTTTTACATGGTGTAAATAGAATATATCGCTAAGAAATATGTTATTTTCACTGAGTGTGTTGCAAATAGCTGCTGCCTTATTATTATTGCTGCTGCATAGCAAGTAACTTAATACTGCTAATACATACACGACACGCTGCTGTGAGCATGTAAGACATGCTGCTGCTGCACAAATAGCATATATCAATTATCCTATGGCAGATCTATGCAGGTGGAGCTGGGGAAGGTGAAGGGTTTTAGACGAACTCTGAAAGCATGCTGCAAACTGCTATAGAGAATGGTAACCTGCCATTTAAATGTTGAACAGCAAGCTCATTGGCTGCAGATGCAACATGGACCAATCAGCTGTGCAAAGTAGTTAACGTTGTAATTATCAGCTTGTGTTAAGGACCCATCAGCCTGCGCCATCTAGAGTTTCATGACAGAACTAGGCATTAAAATGGGACGTAAACAGAAGTTTATAAAATATTTCAAGATTTCTCAGCATGTGAAAATAATTACAGCAAATAAACATATACTATACTAATCACTCTAAATCATTGATATGGTGGTCAAACATTATGAAAATTCAATTTATTCTGTAGCAGTTTAGAACTTTGGCTTCTACAGTAAATGAAACGATCCAAACAATACAACCATTCACTCATACATATACACTTCTACATGCACAAAACAACAATCCTACATATTCATGTCCCCACCCCCACAATGAGTAACTGAATGTCTAGATTAAACACCAATTCAAAAATGTATAAAACAAAATAGACTTTGTATAAAAATATAGGCAATTACAAAAAACGTATCTGGTCAATGTGATGACAGTGATTCCTCAGTCATTACCATTAAGATCTACACACAAATGTGTTTTAGTGAGTGATGTCTCACACTCAAGCTTTTTAGCAGCACTTGTGATGTCTGCCACTCAAGCTTTTTACTTATTACACAATTTTCCATAGTTCAATTGGTAGATCATAATGCTAGCTTAGCTTCCAGAAAACATAAATGTATAGCCGAATAAATGTATTTTGTATGTATGAGTTGCTTTGAATAAAAGCATCTGCCAAATACATAAATATCTGAAATGCACAAAAATCCTGAACATTAATGAAATGAATCAAATCAAGAGTAGCAAGTGGAAAACATTAACATAGGCGATTGACTGCATTTGAATCAGAGAAAGGCTAGGGTTGATAACCAAAAGCCCTGTTCTGAAATACCTGGTAATTTAAGGACAACACAATGAGGTTCAATTCATTAACATTTATGAATTTGATATCATGAACAAGTTTTAAATTTTAAAGCATTTATTAATCTAAGTTGATGTTCATTCGTGAATACACTCATTGTTCATTGTTAATTCTTCATCCATAATACTTTAATGTTCATTTATACAACATATGTTAAAATATGTGCTGTATATAGTATATGTTGAAATCAGCATCAACTTAGATTAGCAAATGCTGTAAAAGTTTATTGTTGTTTCATGATACTTTATGTTAACAAACATACTTTATTGTTAACCATTACTACTGTATGTAGAGCAGCAGTTGTAGATTTGAGATTGCTGAAAATGCGTACTTTGGCTCATCTAAACCGTTTTACGAATTCCTTAAGAGAAGCTTTTGGCATGGAAGATCTCTAAAGAATGTTTGCAAATGTTTGTTTTTTGAAAGTGTAAATGTTTGATGCTTATATATAATAGATGTGGTTTCTGAAGGGTTATTCATATGCTGCTAACATTTCAGGCTCATCTGGAGCAGATTTAGTTAGTGTTTTCTCACGTTGTGTCTTCTCACGTTACAGTTTTTTGTTTCTCTCGGCATCATCTCAGCTGTTGTTTTCATCACACCTAATGTTGTTGTGTATGATAACCCATGGAGTTTGTTGGTCATTGGATTGATGTTGACTCCGAGCCTCTTACATCGGAGTATCGGCCACCTGTGTCTGGGTGGCGGAGTGTCCATTGGTGGGGGGTGAGTCTGGAGACTCTCCGTTGATGATGGGCTTGTCCAAAGGCTCCTGTTGAGGCAGAGGAGCCACAGACAGCAGTGTGTTGCCTTGATTATCTTGATCCGCTTGGAAGGAGTCCTCAGCCTAGATAGAGACAAGTAACATTACTTAGTTATATATACTGAGCATTGGCGCTACCCCAAGCCTAATTTTGATTAATTTGGTATGTGATTGGACGTCACACTCACCAGGCGTAGCCCTTTCGATTGTCCTCGATGAGTCTTTAGAAGGTATCCAGCTATTAGCAAAGCAGCGAGAAGCAAACCCGTAATCAGAAGAGAGATCAGGACAATTTTCGAGTGCTGGCCCATGCGAGACACCGCCTCATCGACTTCCACCTATAGACACAAACCATTACCAATACATTAGGAAGGCACATTACCTGGAAGGTAGTTTTTACAGCATTGTGTTCCAATGTTGTGTGAATTAAGTTTATGTGTAGCTATAGGGTGTGTTTATCTGATTTGTCAGCATAGCTATAATGAGTTGCAGCCTTACCTCACCCTAACTTAGGCCTAAACTAAACCACATGGCAAAATATGTAGTGTTTCTGATTCAGAGGCCTAAATGGGTGTGTATTATTCACATGGTCTGGAATCTGGGAGTAACGCTTTATTAAACCACTGCTATGCAAAATCCCAATAGCAGATGTACCAGGCTACATTTACTCTTATTTCATACTTCATTTAAATGTAATTTTCTTTTGGATGTGTATGTGCATTCTCTAATTTTCATCCTGTATATTTGATTACATGACAAAGTTTTCAGTGTTGCTGACCTTATCGGTAATGTTGTCGTTGTTGAACTTTCCAGCCATTTCTTCAGGATCAGCTTCATGAAAAAAAAAAAAATAAAGAAAAAGAACGTTTAGTCTGATTGTTCAGAGCACTGGAAAATATTTAATATGCACATAAAAATATAGTCACTTATTTATTATTATTTGTATTTTTTGGCAGTAAATGTAGTCTGTAGAGCAGAAAAGAAAGATAAACTTAGATTGGACAGATAGACAGACAGACAGATAGATAGATAGATAGATAGATAGATAGATAGATAGATAGATAGATAGATAGATAGATAGATAGATAGATAGATAGATAGATAGATAGATAGATAGATAGATACTAATTAAGGTCATTTAATCTGAATTTTAATTAATTTTAGTTAATTTATATTTGGGAATACATGGGAATATTTTGTAATAATATAAAACAAGCAAACAAATGACAAGAAGACAATACAAACCTTCAATGCTGTCTCCATAAACAATGATCTCATCTGTGTTGTCTTTTTGATAGATTTCAAGTTTGCAATCTTCACCACAGAGATGTTCTAGAACACTCTGTATCCTGGCTCTAGTCTCTTCCTATTGGATGAAAGGGTTTTTGTATTAAAAAGTGTTTGTAATAAATATTGGACACTTAAAATACATGTGATGGCTATATTGTGAACCTGGGGAAAAGAAAGCGGAGTGATGCATTAAGCCAGTGGTCGGTAAAACTCGGCCAGCCAGCAATAATATCTGGCCCACGCCCACAGACAGATTATTTTGATAGCGGCTGGTTCTGAAATAGTTCTGTTATTATAGTGTAACGGAGGCCAGCTAGTGAGAGCTGTTCAGGTAAACTCCCCTCATGTCAATAGAGCGTCAGACTCCCATACGGAAAGACCCGGGTTTGAGCACCGCGTGGAGCGGACTGTGCGAACCAGAGAGATTACAACAACAGTTACTCACAATCAATTTGTCTTAGTGATTTTGCCTTCAAAAAAAGTATGAGAACGGTTTTGCAGCAATGTTTTATTTTGAGATGAATTGAGAGCTTTTAATTTGAAAAGTTCTGAAAGACATTCAAAAGAGTCTGTGGAATGGATCGCCAGACACGCCTCCACCAGTGAAACTTTGCTTATAACGCGGGGCCTCAGCACCAACACGCGAACAATAACAACTTTAGTACGTAAGGATGCCAAGGAATAATTCTGTGTAAAAGTAGTCTACATCAAATATTATTACAATAAGTTAGGCTCCACTGTGTAACAAGCAAATTAAAACACACATTTATTATTCACAATGTGGAAAGAGGAAAACATAGTTCCTTAAGAGCATGACTCAAACATGCCATAAATGGGCTTATTCAATTTATTTATTTATTTTTTTATCCATTCCGCATCTCCCACATATGTGTGTTTTAGCAAGGCGTCTGTGTTGCAAGTTGGTGAATGAAGATACTTGTCAGGTTACATGTCACTACTGCTTTATTAATTTATCAGATTTTTTAACAGTAACAGCTCACTACCAGTTACAAAAGACACTGTAACAGTATGTCAGGCAATTCTAGTTGTATTTTTCATCAATTCATTTCTTAAATTATCCCTTGACTATGTTCTGGCCCGCCATCTAGTGGCGATAGTTTTTTTGGCCCATGCTAAACATACTTGCCAACCCCTGCATTAAGCTGCATTAACAGCCCCCCTTTCTTTTCTGGAATGTGGTGTAATGTGAAACCTGTATGTTCATAGCAACAGCCTCCCTTTCCGCTAAATCACAGCCTCCCTTTCCGCACAGTTCTCCAAGGGAACATTGGTGAATAGAAGAATTTCCATAAGAGCTTCATAAGAGCTTTAAGAATATGCCATTTTGAACACCAAAATATATATAAAAATACTAAAATCGATAAATATATTGCTAACGAATCTTGCAAACTTAAAAAAATAAAATAAAAAAAAGGACAATGGCTTTACTTAACTTTAAATAAGTGTGTCAAATTCCTTCTGAATTTTAGCTGAAATCATTGACATCTGCTTTAGTCACATGCACAATATCATTTCAATCCAATCCATTTACTCTCACCCTGTGTTTAAAAAAAAAAAAAAAAATTACTCTTTACTGGCTCTGAAACTGAACCTAGAGGCCCGACTATGTATCTTGGCAGAGTTCCTGGCGTGAATTCCGAAATGCCGCCGCCCATGGCGTGTAATGGAATGCCATTGATGTGCAGGCTGCAAGGCCTCTATGACGGTCCAACCAATGAGACCTGAGCACATGGCATTACACACTTATTAGGGTCTCTAAAGGCTGACTTATAAAAAGTCTTCAACATCTCAAGGCCAATTCACACTGCACAGACAAACACCAACCAACACATTTGTTGGGTTTTGTTGGATCAGTGCGTTAGCCCAGTTGGCGTCTGTTGGCAGTGGTCTGGGTTTGTTTTCACTCGACTGAACATGTTCAATCAGAGTTTGTTGGTGTTAGTGTGAACATGACAGTTATTTATTATAAAATTCGAAATCCAACGGCCAACTTGTTTGTTGGCGTTTGTGCGATGTGAATTGGCCTTTATATAATGTCAGTTGGCAGAAAGAAGACTCATCTTGCAGTTTGTCTAAAATGTGTGGCAAACTAAAAAGCTCTGCAATGATGACTTTTTAATCTAGATTATGCAGATCACTCTTTGGTGTGGGTTTCCTAACATTTACAGGTGTGTGGGAATGTCTGAGTGATTGTTGTGTATGCTAAAAGGGTGATTCTCGTGAAAACATGGCCAGGTCACATTACGCTACAACATTCTCTTTACCGTAATGCCTCTGGAAGTGTTCTTTTTTTTTAATGAAATAAATAAATAAATAAATAAATAATCTTACCTCGACAAAGAGGGTGCAAAAAGGCTACTTGCAACCTACTTGCTAATTGGATAAACACTTTTAAAGGGATAGTTCACCTAAAATTCTGTAATTTATTACTTACCCTCATATCGTTCAAAACCTACACCATCTGATCTCACTCAGTGACTCTATGCTACATAGGACGGGACAGAACCATGCAATTTCTGTTACATTACTACTAGTACTGTTACTGCTAATAAAACTGATCTCTGAGGGCCCCAAAAAGTGCGTGGGCTCTTAGAATTGTCCTAACTCCCTCCAACCCCCCACCCCTTAGTGGCGCCCCTGGCCACAACTGATATAGAGTCAGCTATATATGTGATTTCCCTAGATTCTACCAAGTTATCACAGGATAAACACAAACCAGAACTTACACACGTGGAGGAGGCCTTTAGTTTCAGCAGCACATTATATTTGTAGCGCACTGGCATTTTATCCACACAGACCACATTGCCCTACAAAAAGAAACAAAAAATATAAGACAAGAAGTCAACTTAATAGCAACTTAATCTGGGTGTAGCCTTTGGCAAATCATTTTTTAATGAATGTTTTGACATAATATTGAAGATGTACAATATGTTGTGTCCCCACCTTTGAAGTAACACTGTATTTTTCAGGTGGGTTTGAGTGGGTCTGTGTGTTAGTGGGCTCCGCTGTGTCCGGTTGAGTTGGTTCAGTGGTCTCACTGTGTACTCCTGGTGTCTCTGCTGTCCCTGAATCAGATGATATGGTGGGGAAAATGATAATCTGCATCTGAGAACCTCCTGTGAGGGAAATGCATTTGTTGTTACTTGCCCTATTGTTTTAATCATTCTCATTAAAAAAGCAGTTTTTCTTATACCGTTTAATTTTAAATGAGGAGAACATGGTCATAGTTTAGTGAGGTAGGGTAAATTATACTTTTATATACGTTCAACTGTGTAACAAAGTCTACTAAAATTATGTTCACAAACATTTGTATGAATGGATTAGAAATTCATTTCTAAGAAGTTTCTAAGCAAGGTGTGCAAGTCAAATCAGAAAATTGTATGTATTTATATTGCATCTAACCCAAACTTGGATTGTAATTTAATTTAAAACCTGTCATCACCTGTTCTGGTCATAAATACCTAGTTTCTGGCTAATGTTGTATAATGTATATGTTAATCAGCTCCAAAAAAACAACCAAAAAAAAAAAAAAAGAAAGAAAGAAAAAAAGAAGGAAAACAAAAGAAAAGGAGCAAAATATGATTATAAAAATATATTTAATTACAAAGAATGAACAGAAGGGTATTATAAATAATTGCACCTTTATTGATTAACTTTAGTCATAATTCATTCATGCATTTATTTGTTGAATTTAATATGTAAATATTTTTTTACCTTTCCCGTGCACCTTTTCTGTTGGAGCGACTAAATCACCATCCCCACGAATGATGCTTCCCAATTCTTTGTACATCTTTTCATATTCATCTTGACAAATCACAGCTGAAATATAAGGTAAATGTTGTCAGAGCGGCTCATAATGTCATGATATATTAATCTTGATGATGAAACCTGAATATCATATGTTACTTAACACGGCCCCACTTTATATTAGATGGTCTTAACTACTATGTACGTACATAAAAAAATAAATAAGTACAATGTACTTATTGTGTTCATATTGTATTGCAAAACAATTTTGCTGATATTGAGGTGGGATATGGGTAAAGTTAGGGACAGGTGTGGGTAAGCTTAAGGGTAAAGTTAGGGACAGGTGTGGGTAAGCTTAAGGGTAAAGTTAGGGACAGGTGTGGTGGTGTGGGTAAGTTTAAGGGTAAAGTTAGGGACAGGTGTGGGGTGTGGGTAAGTTTAAGGGTAAAGTTAGGGACAGGTGTGGTGGTGTGGGTAAGCTTAAGGGTAAAGTTAGGGACAGGTGTGGTGGTGTGGGTAAGTTTAAGGGTAAAGTTAGGGACAGGTGTGGGGGTGTGGGTAAGTTTAAGGGTAAAGTTAGGGACGGGTGTGGTGGTGTGGGTAAACTTAAGGGTAAAGTTAGGGACGGGTGTGGCGCTGTGGGTAAGTTTAAGGGTAGAGTTAGGGACGGGTGTGGCGCTGTGGGTAAGTTTAAGGGGTAGAGTTAGGGACGGGTGTGGCGCTGTGGGTAAGTTTAAGGGTAGAGTTAGGGACGGTGTGGCGCTGTGGGTAAGTTTAAGGGTAGAGTTAGGGACGGGTGTGGCGCTGTGGGTAAGTTTAAGGGTGTAGAGTTAGGGACGGGTGTGGCGCTGTGGGTAAGTTTAAGGGTAGAGTTAGGGACGGGTGTGGCGCTGTGGGTAAGTTTAAGGGTAGAGTTAGGGACGGGTGTGGCGCTGTGCGTAAGTTTAAGGGTAGAGTTAGGGACGGGTGTGGCGGTGTGGGTAAGTTTAATGGTAGAGTTAGGGACGGGTGTGGCGCTGTGCGTAAGTTTAAGGCAGAGTTAGGGACGGGGTGCGCTATGGGTAAATTTAAGGGTAGAGTTAGGGACGGGTGTGGTGCTGTGGGTAAGTTTAAGGGTAGAGTTAGGACGGGTGTGGCGCTGTGCGTAAGTTTAAGGGTAGAGTTAGGGACGGGTGTGGCGCTGTGGGTAAGTTTAAGGGTAGAGTTAGGGACGGGTGTGGTGGTGTGGGTAAGTTTAAGGGTAGAGTTAGGGACGGGTGTGGCGCTGTGGGTAAGTTTAAGGGTAGAGTTAGGGACGGGTGTGTGGTGTGGGTAAGTTTAAGGGTAGAGTTAGGGACGGGTGTGGCGCTGTGCGTAAGTTTAAGGGTAGAGTTAGGGACGGGGTGGGGCTGTGGGTAAGTTTAAGGGTAGAGTTAGGGACGGGGTGTGGTGGTGTGGGTAAGTTTAAGGGTAGAGTTAGGGACGGGTGTGGCGTTGTGCGTAAGTTTAAGGGTAGAGTTAGGGACGGGGTGGGGCTGTGGGTCAGTTTAAGGGTACGATTCGGTGTAAGGGAAGGGTCAACAGTGTAATTATAAATGTAACTACAGAAATTAATTACAGATTACATGCAGGTAATTTTAAAAATGTAAGTACAATGTAAAATCATGTATGTACACAGTAAGTCCATGGTATCAAATTATTAATTAAAATGTTAGTGCATAGTACTTAAGGCCACCTAATATAAAGTGGGTCCCTTAACACTACCATTGAAAAGTTTTTTCTTTTCTTTTTGAAAAATTAATACTTTTATTCAGCAAGGAAGCATTAAATGAATCAACTGATTAGTAATATATTTACATTGTTACAAAAAAATATTTAAATAAATGCAACAAATAAATATTTAGAAGAATCCTGAACAAAATGTATCATGTTTCGACACAAAAGATTTTTCAATATCGATAATAATCATAATGTTTCTTGAGCATCAAATCATCATATTAGAATGATTTCTGAAGGATCATGTCTGAAGACTAGAGAAATGATGCTGAAAATTCAGCTTTGCATCACAGGAATATATATATTTTTTTAATTAATACATTTTAATAATACAGTTATTTTTAAATTGCAATAATATTTCACAGTATTACTGTTTTTGTTGTATAAATGCAGTTCAAAAACATTAATAAATCTGACCCCAAACCGGTAGTACAGTATGTACTCTAGCAACCACCCACAACAGCCTAGCATCACTTTTGTGACTTTTGCATGTGTAAGCACCACTCACATTTATTCTGAAATGTATCTAGATAATAGAAAATTAGATTAGAATGAATTGGCTTAAATTGAATTAACTAAGATGTAAATCATGAATGTCGATGTGTTATTTCAAATCTCTCCACAATTATGTGGCCTTGGCAGAGTTCCACAGACTCAAACCCAATTAGCATTTCAGGGAAACACAAGTTTTTCCTATTTAAGTTATTTTCTGTCTTTATCACCTACAAGCACTGTAGTGTAGGAGTTAAACTCACGTGTGTTAGAGCCGACACTTGTATGAATGTGGGTGATGTGAGTTTGACACTGTTGCTCTTATGCTTCTTATAACATGTTGCTAGTGCTGGAGTTGGTTATGCTGGTTGACTAGAGAGCTGAATGACAACGTAACTGACTGTGTTCAATTGACCACATCCACATTGAATTGAGTGCCAAAAGTTTAGAAAAGTGAATCTTTAAAGTACCGATGTATGTTTAGCATTTTCTTGACATGCTTAACTCTGGTTTCAAGTCGATTAAATTGCTTTTCAGAGTAATGAATACTAATTGTTTTGGCACTGAGCTACTTTAAAGGGTTGCACTGGTATGAATCTGTGAGCAGAATGTGCTGTATGCAATTTAATAGACTGAACGTGAATACATCAGCACAGACTGAGCTAATAAAACCTTAACCTTTCCCTTCCCCCCTTGCAACAAGAGGCCCTGACCTCTGACCCCGACCCTGCCTCAACACACTCCCCTCTGAACTCCTCTGAGAGAGTCAGTCAGAGGTTAAAAGAAAAGAATAGTGAAAGAAAAGGAGGCAGGGAGATGGAAACAGGACATAAAAGATCTTTCTGGAGCCATTTCTCATTTGCACATGATTATGTGCTGAAAATTGTGATTTATGTGATTTTCTGCCAGAGATGTTTTGAATAAAGGAGTGATTCTATTTTAAAAGAGAGATCTTTTTTTGTCTTTAGTCATGTGCTCAGTGCTCAGCATGATACTCGTGAAAACCTAAAGTGAGACAGCACTGAGTCAGATCAGTGTCAGTATGATTTAGTGCGATTCAAGACAGGAATGTTTAGCATTATTTGCATAATTCTTTTGAGTACACAATGCACTTTTCTCAAGTTCACAATGGGTGAATTATTTCGAATCAGTCTTTTGATTGGCTAGTTACCCACTGAATGTTGACATTTTTCAAAGTTTTGCTAGTCAGTAAACAAGATTTCCCACGTTTAACTTTGTTTTACTGATATGGTAGTCTAAAGTCTCCACTCCAGTAGTGGTATTTGAGTATTGTTTTTTTCTCTTGCATTAATTTCTTTGGCTTGTATATTGGTACGTCTTTATAAAAGTCTATTTAAAATGTATCCTGATGCTAGCCTCTAATTCACCAAGAATGAATTGGGTTTTTTTGCCTACTGTATGGTTTGTTTTGACTAAAATGCAATTTGGGTAATGGCGAAAGCACGGCTAAAAATGATCTCTGAATGCAATCTGCACAATGCGATTTCTCCATTTTTTTAAATGGTTTTGAGTGTTAGTTTGTGGAGGCACTGTTTAGTGAATTTGTTCCTCTGTGTTTTGTAAATTAGATTTATAAGGAGGATTAAGTAGCACCCCAAGAATAATACACATTCCACTTACATGTAATACACTTTCCATTTTTGTATGTGTACAGTAACTGGCTGATTTAGCGAAAAGGTTTTTTTAATCCGGGAATTTACAGTGTAAAACTGGACTGACAACTAGGATTTGTTTTAGATATAGGCTACAGCAGTGTTTAGTCCCGCTCCTGGAGGGTCACTGTCCTGCAGAGTTCAGCTCCAACCCCAATTAAACACACCTGAACCAGCTAATCCAGGTCTTACTAGACACACTGCAAAGGATATACGAGGCAAGTTGGAGCTACACTCTGCAGGACAGTGGCCCTCCAGAACCAAATTTGGACATTCCTGGACTACAGTATATAGCAATAAGTTTTCCTTAACCTTAAAGGTGCACTATGTAACTTTTCCGTCCGCTAGAGGTCGCCTATTCAAAACAAAGGCGTAGTTTGATGACAGCAAGTTTGAGCGCAGAATCTTGGGAAATGTGGTCTTCACCAAAAGAATCGGGATAGGACTCAGGCAGAAATCATGTTCATGGATGCGATTATTAACATTACTGTAGTATGAAGCGGAGCAGGACCGAGCAGGAGCAGGACTGAGCAAGGCCGCTGGAGCGATTGAACGCAACACACGCCTTTTCCGCTCATGAGTATGAGGTAACGCAGCTCTGTTTATCATATTAGATACATTTGAGTGTGTTGAATATGGATGTTATGACGTTACTCTGTGCGTTCACTCAGCGGCTGCTGTGGCACTTCGTAAACCAGAAACCGAGGGTATCGCAGATATGACGCAATTGACAGGCGACTCCCTCACACGTCCCGTTTCATTGGTTAAAATAGCAATTGGCCTTGTGGTTTTTGGATATTTTGCTGAATAAATGTTCATTGTGCACCTTTAACATCCAAGTGGTCCTTTTTTAAATTTTTTATGGAAGCTTATGTCCGAATAAAAAAATAAATAATAGTATTTGCGACTTTTTTCACAATTCTGACTTTTTTTCTCCAATTCCCCGGAGATTTAGATTTTATAACTCGCAATTGCAAGTTTATATCCTGCGATTCTGACTTTATAATTAGAAGTTGCGAGGTTATCTTGGAATTCTGAGAGAAGTCAGAAGTGCGAGATTAAAAGACGCAATTATCTTTTAAATTGTTTTATTCTGTGGTGGAAACATGCTTCCATAGCTTTTTGCACATTCCCATTTTTAAAAAAAATAAATATGTTATCTCTTTAATTTCTCAAATGTGTATCCTTGCCATGAGCAATTAGATTAAATAGAGATCAGTGGAGACTTTTGCCTTCTTTTTCCAACAATCTTATGTGTCTTTAGACCAAATGGGTCAAACTGGAGGGCCACTGTCCTCCAAAAACACCTGCCTGGAAGTTTCTAGGGCTGCGTCCGAAAACGTAGGCAGCTGACATATGGCAATGACTTTGTAGGCAGCGTTTGCACACAAAGGCACCTTACGTAAAGATTTCAGACCGATTTCTGTGGCAGCTTAATGGTTTAATGATCTAGAGCAAAATAGAGTGAATTTTGGCGAGAATTAAACTTATATTTTAGCTAGAAATGACAGAAGTGAAAACGGTCAAAAAACGAACATTGACAAACAAACCCACAACCAACCTCAACTTTCAGATGCCGTCTTTCTTTTCTAGCTCAACTGTCAACGAATGGAATGCATAGGATTTTGGGATATCAAAGGCAGCGAAGGATAGGCCTATACATCTATGCTGCCTTCAAAAATCAAATAGATGAAGGTACCTCAGGAGACAGGAAGTGAAGCTAACATTGGATTCAGGTGTGCCTTGATGCCTTCCTACCTTAATACATCCTCTGAGCATTTTTAAGCTTTCGGACGCAGCCTAATCCTGCAGACCTTGATTAGTTGGTTCAGGTGTGTTTAGGGTTGGAGCTGAACTCTGCAGGACAGTGGCCCTCCAGAAACTGATATATATATATATATATATATATATATATATATATATATATATATATATATATATATATATATATATATATATATACACACACACACACACACACACACACACACACACACACACACACACACACACACACACACACACATTCACCTAAAGGATTATTAGGAACACCTGTTCAATTTCTCATTAATGCAATTATCTAATCAACCAATCACATGGCAGTTGCTTCAATGCATTTAGGGCTGTGGTCCTGGTCAAGACAATCTCCTGAACTCCAAACTGAATGTCAGAATGGGAAAGAAAGGTGATTTAAGCAATTTTGAGCATGGCATGGTTGTTGGTGCCAGAAGGGCCGGTCTGAGTATTTCACAATCTGCTCAGTTACTGGGATTTTCACGCACAACCATTTCTAGGGTTTACAAAGACTGGTGTGAAAAGGGAAAAACATCCAGTATGCGGCAGTCCTGTGGGCGAAAATGCCTTGTTGATGCTAGAGGTCAGAGGAGAATGGGCCGACTGATTCAAGCTGATAGAAGAGCAACTTTGACTGAAATAACCACTCGTTACAACCGAGGTATGCAGCAAAGCATTTGTGAAGCCACAACACGCACAACCTTGAGGTGGATGGGCTACAACAGCAGAAGACCCCACCGGGTACCACTCATCTCCACTACAAATAGGAAAAAGAGGCTACAATTTGCACGAGCTCACCAAAATTGGACAGTTGAAGACTGGAAAAATGTTGCCTGGTCTGATGAGTCTCAATTTCTGTTGAGATGGTAGAGTCAGAATTTGGCATAAACAGAATGAGAACATTGGATCCATCATGCCTTGTTACCACTGTGCAGGCTGGTGGTGGTGGTGTAATGGTGTGGGGGATGTTTTATTGGCACATTTTAGGCCCCTTAGTGCCAATTGGGCATCGTTTAAATGCCACGGCCTACCTGAGCACTGTTTCTGACCATGTCCATCCCTTTATGACCACCATGTACCCGTTCTCTGATGGCTACTTCCAGCAGGATAATGCACCATGTCACAAAGCTCGAATCATTTCAAATTGGTTTCTTGAACATGACAATGAGTTCACTGTACTAAAATGGCCCCCACAGTCACCAGACCTCAACCCAATAGAGCATCTTTGGGATGTGGTGGAACGGGAGCTTCGTGCCCTGGATGTGCATCCCACAAATCTCCATCAACTGCAAGATGCTAGCCTATCAATATGGGCCAACATTTCTAAAGAATGCTTTCAGCACCTTGTTGAATCAATGCCACGTAGAATTAAGGCAGTTCTGAAGGCGAAAGGGGGTCAAACACAGTATTAGTATGGTGTTCCTAATAATCCTTTAGGTGAGTGTGTGTATATATATATATATATATATATATATATATATATATATATATATATATATATATATATATATATATATATATATATATATATATATATATATAATTTCTTTTTGTTTTTTATAATGTATACATAAATTTTACTTTATAGCAGCTCTATATTCTAACCAATTAAGATTCTAAGCATTTAAGCTATGAAAGGACAACCTGAGTTGTGATTGTTCCTGTGGCTTCTGACAAACAGTACATTTTCAGCATTACAGATTAATTCCTGCCAAGGGTTTTATTTTCATCCCCATGAGCTGAATCATCCGATGGGCACATTCAGATATTGTTTTCTCTCAGCCCTTGTTCCTAACATGACCTCACACCAGCGGTATTCACTCTTTTCGCTGCCCCTGGGCTCCTATACAACTTTGTTTATTTCCCTTCTCATTAATTGGTTTAACGGAGACAAATGTGTGTGGTATCAGGTGTGTGTGTTTCTGTGTCTGGTATTCAGAGGAGTATTGTTTTGATAGTTTAATTTAATTTAGAGGCACAGAGTAAACGCCTTAACCAACACAGATGTAATGATGCTTACGTTCTTGTTTGTTTTTTGCTTGAAGATTGCTTTGCACAGTAGTAGGCTTGCTGAATTAAAATATTACATTAGGTATATGCAAAGAAAACATATTAATAAACTAATTGACCCTTGGCTGGAATCACTTACTCTGCTTCACTTCCTTGCTCCCTTCCTGTAATATGTAAGACAGATTGGTTTTAGCTTATCTTCCAGCAGTACTTTTTTGGTTCATGAAAATGTTTTATCTTAAATGTTGCAACTGTTTAGTGACTTGGACACATTATATAGTAATAATGTTTAATAAACTCAAAAGTTTAAGGTCGGTAAAATTAGTTAATTCTTTGAATGTGATTCACTTAAGCTCACCAAGGCTGCGTTTATTTGATCAAAAATACAATTAAAAAACAGAAATATTGTGAAATATTAGTAACAATTTAAAATAACTGTTTTCTACTTGAATATGCAGTGTTGGCCAAAATGAGAACACCTGACAGATCTGAAAATGTTGACCTTTTTTTCCAAAACTCCAAAACATGATTTCATTTCATAATGTTCATGAACCATGCAGATGTATAGCTGATACCCTATAGTACACAGTGATATTTTCTTTAGAGGGTTCTTGAGCCATTGGACAACCTAGAGGATAAAATTGAGATGCTAACACTGGATTTCTCTGCAATATGTGACACTTGCCCGTCACAGCTGTTGTCTTGTGCTATAGAAAGCATATCTGAAGGTGACAGCAACTTGATATACAGTACACTTTGCCTACTGTCAGTCTGTTAACAGTGGCTTTTGGACTTTAGTGCAAGATAGCAAAAGTGTTTCATTCCAGAGTATGTGTTTTCTCTCATACACTCCTAAGAGATTGATATTGTCACTCTTTGGTCTTGTTTTCAACACTGCCATTTGACTTTTGTCTGATAATGGTTGTTTAGAGAATATATTGAATGATTGAATCATGTAGAAACGACTTTGAAATCATTAAAAGTTTCAGCACAAACACACTGAGACTTTGATCTGAAAGCTCTAGTATAGCTGACAGTCAATTAAATCATATCAGGAGCTCTGAATAGCAGTGACCCGTGACACAATAGAGTACATTACTCAAACAATTATATGAAAGCGTGGCTTCAGTTTGGAACCTTTTAGAAGGTACATTAGTGGCCCAGTTTTTACTCATTTTGTTATGGTACTAGCACTAACACTTTTTACTAACACATCTCAAAACGCACCATACAAGTGAGAGAACTGACAGCATCAGGGTCTCAGCAATTCATTCAGCAGGGAATACATATCTGACTAAAATAGAGCAAAATATGGATGGAAAATGCATAGTATAGTTAACCCAAAAATTAAAATTCTATAATTTTCTCATCCTCATGTCATTCCTAACTTGCATGACCTTGTTCTGTAGTACACACACACATTTTGTCCATACAATGAAAGTCAGTGGGGTCCAGTGTTGTTATATCTGTGTTCCACAGAAGAATATGGAAGTTTATTTCCACCATTGAAAAACCAAAAAAGAAAAAACCTTTTTTCTCAGAATTGCGTGATATAAAGTCGCAAATGAGAGTTATAAATTCTTAGAAAAAGAGCCCATTTTATTGGAAGATGAATTGAATTGGACTTTATAACTCACAATTGTGAGTTTACATCTCTGTTTATACATTTTTATACATTTTATAAAGTTTATAAATTCTGACTTTTTTTCTTGCAATTTGTGAGTTTATAAAAAATTAGGTTAAAGATTAAAAGTCGCAATTATCTTTTTTATTAAAAATGTTTTATCCAGTGGCGGAAACAAGTTTCCATAGAAGAATGAGAGCTGACAGAATTTTTATTTTTGGATGAACTTTTAGGAAAAATGTATGTACCCGTATTGTTCTGAATATAAGACATTTTTTTCTTGGAAATACATCTGAAAAAATCGGTTCGTCCTATATTCGGAGTCTAAACTTTTATGTGTCAATAATACACAATAATACACTGCAACAAAAGGGAGCGCCAAATACGAGTCACCAAACAACTTAAGCAGCCAATAAATGCGGTATGTCAGAGTGTAATGTTAGAACATAGCTAGCCCCCAAAAAAATGCTAACAGTAAAAAAAAGAAGCAAAAAAAAAGAAGCTTACCATGGTCCTAAAAGAAATTGACAGGCAATGTAACCTATAGCCGAAAAAGAAATGAGGGGCTGTAAACCCAGAGCCGTCATCCAGCTGAAGGCACTGGATATCACCAAAGAGCTGAACTTACCCACCAGTGAGGCCTATCATTTCTTCTTTCGGCTACGTACAGTACTGACGCCCTTGCCTGTCAATATCCTTGAAGCGGCTGGTTTGATGTGCCTTAATAGATTAGCGCTTGCCGTTTGCCCTCCAACTTTAGGAAGAAACTGCTGTGTTCCCTTTCAGTCGGTCACGTTCGACGTACGTCGGAACTGACCGACGAATTGGGATCTGTTTTCAGAGACCAATCTGCTTCGAGTGTTTCTAAACGAGCCAATATCGATTGGCATGCGGTCCACGCTCCGCCGCGCTGTGCGGGTATAAATCTGAAGTGGAATACCGCATCCTCGCTTTTTACTTCGGAGCCGAACCCTGTTGTTGATCTAACGCTGGGTACCTTGCGAAGAGTGTTCTTGCAAAAAGACGAGTCGGGAAGGATCGCCGACTTCCGGGTGCGGGTGTGACGGGCGCGATTCAGCGGGTGGTCGCTTTCTCGAGGATCAGCTGTTCTCAGCCTGCCTGGGCGTCCTCTGAGTGCTCACAGCAGGCTTGCACCTTTGAACTGCTGTGAGCCGCGCCATCTCCCTGTGTGCTTCAGCACTATTAGAGCTTTCTTTCCTCTCTAAAAGAGCAAAACACGGTTTGACCCTGCATCTCCAAGATGTCATTCAAACCGTGTGTTTCTGGATGCAGTCGCTTCCTGTCCCCAGTTGACGGTCACGATCGTTGCCTCACGTGTTTGGGCGTTCAGCACGCTGAGGCAGCTTTTGTGAATGACTCATGTTCCCACTGCGGAACATGACCATCGCAGTCCTACGGTCTGGGCTCGATTTCCTGAAAAGGGGTGGAGTCCCATTGCGCATCCCCCGATCTAGTGGTCCTCCCGCTGCAAAGCAGAGGGCTGCTACTTTGGCTGATGCCTTTGGTGGAGACCTGAGGGTAACTGTGAGGGCACCCCGACGGGACACCAAGCCCCTCGGGACCCTCCTCCTCCGCTGCGCCGGTGGAGCTTCCAGAGGAGCGTCCTGGTCCCTCCCATGGGGACCGGCCGTTACCTTTGGGGCTCCGGCTGGGGACATGATGTCGATTGCTGCATCGGGGGACGAGCTAATGGACTCTGGAGATGAAGACTCGGCTGCGTTGCCCCCTTCGGGTGTGGTAGCATTGCCCGAGCCTGATCCAGAGCTCACGGCTATGCTTTCCCGGGCCGCCGCGAGGGTCGGGCTCGAGTGGAACCCTCCACCGTGTCCCGAGCCCTCGCGGCTGGATGATTGGTTTCTCGGAGCGGCCCGTGCTGGTTCTCAGCGCCCGGCCCCGGTCCCATTCTTCCCGGAGGTGCATCAGGAACTCACGAGGTCATGGCTGGCGCCCTTCAGCGCCAGACATCGATCGACTGGTTCCTCCGTCCTCACTACCCTCGATGGCGGCGCGGCTAAGGGCTACGTGGGGATCCCCCCAGTCGAACGGTCGGTCGCGATGCAACTGTGTCCCAAGACCGTCACCGACTGGCGGGGTAACCCACGTCTCCCCTCCCGGGCGTGTAAGTTCTCGTCCGCGCTGACGGGCAAGGCTTACACAGCCTGCGGAGAAGGCCGCGTCGGCTTTGCATGCCATGGCGCTCCTGCAGGTTTACCAAGCCAAGGCGCTTAGGAACTGCACGAGGGTAGTTCTGACCCAGGCGTTATGCAGGAACTGCGCGCGCGCGACGGACCTCGCCCTCAGGGCGACGAAAAGTCACCGCGCGCTCCTGGGTCGGGCGATGTCCACCTTAGTGGTCCAGGAACGCCACCTGTGGCTGAACCTGGCAGACATGCGTGATACTGACAAGGTGCGGTTCCTCAACGCCCCTGTCTGCCAGGCCGGCCTCTTCGGTGGCGCCATCGAGAACTTCGCCCAGCAGTTCTCGATGGCCCAGAAGCAGACAGAGGCGATCAAAAATATCCTGCCCCGACGACCTGCTGCTGCCTCCACCCAGTCGTCGGCTGCAGCGCCTCCGCCTCTGCTCGTCGCCGGCGGCGTCCCCCTGCGTCCGCCTCCGCCCCTGCTAAGCCCAAGCAGCAGCCTCCACCCGGGCAGCAGGGCGCGGACGAAAGGGGGCGCCCAACCCGCTCAGGGCTCCGCTAAGCCTGCCGGCAAGCGTAGGGGCAAGCGGCCCTGAGACGGGCAGCCCAGGGATGAGAGGGACTGCTCGACGGGAGGTGGTGTCCGCACCTCTCCCCACCCCTGGGAGGAGGACCGGAGGTCTACACACACACACAACACCCTGCCGCTGGCTCTTCGGAGACTAGCGGTACCCACATACTCACTAAGAGAGCGGTTTCCTCCTCCCTGGGCTCCAGGAGGCCCAGGCGGGCAGTGTCACGGCGCCCGGGCCTTGCCACTCCTCGCCTCCCCTCCTTTCGCCAGTGGGCAGCAGTGTGGGCACCGAGGGCGCCTCAGGCCTTCTCACCCGCACTCTGTCCAACCCAGGAGTGCTCAGTCGATTTTCCGGGCCGCCTCCGGGCCTCCCGGGTCGAACTTGAGTACTCCTCCCTCCTGCCTTCCCCAGGCAGGGGGCAGCAGAGTGGGCACCGAGGACGCAACCAAGCCTTCTCACCCACTCTCTGCCCCACCTGGGAGGCTCAGACAACACTCGGGCCGCCTTCGGGCCTCCCGAGTCGGGTCTGAGTCTCCCACCTCGCTGCCCCATCCCGGGTACGTCTGTGGTGCCGATGGTCCCGCTTGTCCGGTTCCTGGGGGCCTGGCTAGAGCTCCCCAGGCCGTCTCGCTGGCTCATCCGTACCATCAGACTCGGCTACGCGATTCAATTCGCTCGCCGGCCTCCCAAGTTCAAGGGCATCCTCTTCACCTCTGTGCGGAGCTGCGATGCCCATGTCTTGCGGTTAGAAATCGAAGCCCTACTGGCGAAGGGCGCGATCGAGCCGGTTCCTCCAGCCGATATGAAGTCAGGGTTCTACAGCCCTTACTTCATTGTACCCAAGAAAGGGGGTGGGTTGAGACCAATCTTGGACCTGCGTGTCCTGAATCGGGCCCTACACAAGCTCCCGTTCAGAATGTTGACGCAGAAACGCATTTTCGAATGCATCCGTCCCCAAGATTGGTTTGCAGCGATCGACCTGAAGGACGCGTACTTTCATGTCTCCATTCTCCCGAGACACAGACCGTTCCTACGCTTTGCGTTCGAGGAGAGGGCATATCAGTACAAAGTCCTGCCCTTCGGGCTGTCCCTGTCACCCCGTGTCTTCACGAAAGTCACGGAGGCAGCCATTGTTCCGCTCAGAGAACGCGGCGTTCGGATTCTCAACTACCTCGACGACTGGCTCATACTCGCCCAGTCCAGAGAGCAGTTGTCGCGAACACAGGGACCTGGTGCTCCGTCACCTCAGCCTGTTGGGCCTCCGGTCAACCGAGAGAAGAGCAAACTCTGTCCCACACAGAGGATCTCTTATCTCGGTATGGAGCTGGATTCGGTCAATCGAACTCGCGCGCCTCACAGAGGAGCGAGTTCGATCAGTGCTGAACTGCTTGAATACGTTCAAAGGCAGGACAGCGGTCCCACTGAAGTTCTTTCAGAGGCTCCTGGGGCATATGGCATCTGCAGCGCGTAACGCCCGCTCGGATTGCTACATATGAGACCGCTTCAGCACTGGCTTCACGGCGAGTCCCGAGATGGGCGTGGCAGAGCGGCAAGTACCGGGTCTCAGTTACCCCTTACTGCCGCCAAACCTTCAGCCCGTGGGCGGACCCTTCCGTTTCTACGGGCGGGTGGCCTAGAACAGGTGTCCAGGCATGCTGTGGTCTTCACGGATGCCTCATCCACCGGCTGGGGGCCACGCATTACGGGCATGTAGTTTCGGTCTGTGGGCGGGGCCCCAACTGCACTGGCATATCAATTGCCTAGAGCTACTGGCAGTACGTCTTGCTCTGGGCGCCTAAAAAAGCCGCTACAGGGCAAGCACGTACTGGTCCGCACGGACAGCACTGCGGCCGTTGCGTACATCAACCGTCAGGGCGGTCTACGCTCCCGTTGCATGCTCCGGCTCGCCCGCCATCTCCTCCTTTGGAGTCAGAAGCATCTGAGGTCGCTTCGCGCCATTCACATCCCAGGTGCGCTCAACCGGACAGCCGACGAGCTCTCACGGCAGCCGACACCTCCGGGAGTGGCGACTCCATCCCCAGGTGGTCCAGCTGATATGGGGCCTCTTCGAGCCGCACAGGTAGACCTGTTTGCCTCTCCAGAGTCGACCCATTGCCAGCTGTATTACTCCCCTGACCGGGGCACCCTCGGCACGGATGCACTGGCACACAGCTGGCCCCCGGGGTCTACGCAAGTATCGTTCCCCCAGTGAGCCTTCTCGCGCAGAGACACTGTGCAAAGTCAGGAGGACGAGGAGCAGGTCTTGCTAGTTGCGCCCTACTGGCCCAACCGGACCTGGTTCTCCGAACTAACTCTCCTCGCGACAGCACCTCCCTGGCCCATTCCTCTGAGGAAGGACCTACTTTCTCAGGGACGGGGCGCACTATGGCACCCGCGTCCAGACCTCTGGAAACTCCATGTCTGGTCCCTGGGCGGGGACGCGGAGGTTCTAGGTGGTCTACCACAGGCAGTGGTGGACACCATCACTTCGCTAGAGCCCCTCTACGAGGCGCCTCTATGCATTGAAGTGGAACCTGTTCGTTGAGTGGTGTTCTTCTCTGCCGAGACCCCGAAGGTGTTCGGTTAGCGCCGTGCTTTCCTTCCTGCAAGATGGGTTGGAGCGAAGGCTGTCTCCCTCCACCCTTAAAGTGTATGTCGCGGCAATAGCGGCATATCACGATGCAGTTGGTGGTAAGTCCTTAGGGAAGCACGACCTAATCGTCCAGGTTCCTCAGGGGTGCGAGGAGGCTGAATCCTCCTCGTCCCAAACCCGGTACCCTCTTGGGACTTAGCTCTGGTGCTGAGAGCGCTCCAGAGCCCTCCCTTGAGCCTCTGCAGTCCATTGAGCTGAATATCCTGTCCATGAAGACAGTACTCTTGGTTGCATTGGCCTCCATCAAGAGGGTAGGGGACCTGCACGCACTTTCGGTCAACGAATCGTGCCTAGAATTCGGGCCAGGTAACTCTCACGTTGTCCTGAGACCCGGCCGGATCGTGCCCAAGGTTCCCACCACTCCTTTCCGGGACCAGGTGGTGAACCTGCAAGCGCTGCCTTCGGAGGAGGCAGACCCAGCCCTGGCTTTGCTCTGTCCCGTCCGCGCTCTCCGTGCCTCACGTGGACCGAACTCGAAGCCTTAGGACCTCAGAACAGCTCTTCATCTGTTACAGAGGCCAGCAGAAGGAAAGGCTGTCTCCAAGCAGAGGTTAGCCCACTGGATAGTGGATGCTATTGTCTTGGCGTACCAGTCCCAAGACGTGCCCTGCCCGTTCGGGTTGCGGCGCACTCAACTAGGAGTGTAGCCTCCTCCTGGGCGCTGGCTCAGGCGCCTCGCTAACAGATATATGTAGAGCTGCGGGCTGGGCGACACCTAACACGTTCGCTAGATTCTATAGCCTCCGTGTAGAGCCAGTATCTTCCCGTGTACTCGCCCCAGTGGCCAGTAGCGTGAAGTGCCCGTTCTAGTGTCGGCTTGTGACGCCATTCCGCCCCCTGGGCGGATGCGTCGTTATTATTTATCTCCAGTCGTGTTCCCCAGAAAATGGCGAACCCTGTCGAGCTCCTCCGTCACCCCGGTGTCCGGTGTCGGTCGTTGCGGCCGTCTGGCGCCAGGCCTGCACCGTATGCTTGTGGAACGTGTGTGTAGGCTGGGTTCCATATGTAGCGGTTCCCTGACGGCAACCCCATATGTGTGTTCTCCACGGTACCAGCTACCCTACCCGGCTAGCCCGTGTCTTTCCTTGACAGAGCTTCGCTCTGTCGTCTCTGGCGATGTTCTTCCCCTGGGATCAGGCTGGATCCACCCCAGAGACTGCCATATGTTGTACTACCCCTGATAGGCTAGTCCTTATGCGCGTAATTTGCCACCTCTCCCTCCGTTGAGGCTCGTGGCCTCCGCAGCGTTCCGTTCCCAAACGGGCACGCTTTCCCAGCGTTATCCAATAGTCACTCTGAGTGGGTCTTGCAGGAACAGCAGTGACTGTCCTTCCCTGCCGGGAGCCCTGACTTCCTCTCCAATGAAGGAGCGGTCCAGTGAGCTCAAGCAGGGTGCTGGAAGGGCCAGCATCCTGGCGTTTTGGTAGGGATCCCAATTCGTCGGTCAGTTCCGACGTACGTCGAACGTGACCGACTGAAAGGGAACGTCTCGGTTACGTATGTAACCCTCGTTCCCTGAAGGAGGGAACGGAGACGTCGTCCCGTCGCCAGGTGCTGTGCTGTGCTTCAGCTGAAGGCCGAGCCACTTGTTTCGGCTCCTCAGTTGAAAAGCGAGGATGCGGTATTCCACTTCCGTATTTATACCCGCACAGCGGGCGGAGCGTGGACCGCATGCCAATCGATATTGGCTCGTTTAGAAACACTCGAAGCAGATTGGTCTCTGAAAACAGATCCCAATTCGTCGGTCAGTTCCGACGTACGTCTCCGTTCCCTCCTTCAGGGAACGAGGGTTACATACGTAACCGAGACGTTTTCAGCACTATGTGATTGGCATAAGGTAAAAACATTCATATCCCCCCTGGATCAGATGGGTAATGCGGATCAAATACCTTTTTGAAATGCCAGCAGCTATGCCGTAAAGTGTGTATTTCTGAATGGGGTTGTTGTTGGTACATTTTACCAGTCTTATATTCGGAACAATACGGTATGTATTTATTTAGTTATTTAAAAAATATATTTTTTTGTGTGTGTGTGTGGAAAATTTCAGTGACATTTTGCATGGTACTAATTGCCTTTCCGTTTTTCTTTCTGTATAATTGCTCCTGGACAAAGGCCAGAGAAACATAGTTTTATCAAACATGTTTGTTTTAGAAAGGAATAATGAAGGTGAAACACTGTCCAGACACAGACAAACATGTTAGCTGTGTCTTATTTCAAAGAGGTCACATTGGTTGGCCGCATGCGTCAAGGAAGTCTTATTTCAGAACAGTGTCCATTATAAAATGAACCATTATTCATTGTAAAGTGTAAATTGTAATTTCCTCATGACTTTGGAATATAATGGTTACTTTACTGAAATGCGACAGCCTCCATGACGTATGCAGCCGAAAAATGTGACCTCCGGAGGACTATATAGACCAATTAACACAATGCACTAGCTCCACCTCCAGCGTTACAAGTGAGCCCCTTACAACCATAGGGAACATTCCTACAACCCCCTTCCACACAGATGTTACATCTATTCGCCCTCCTCAACTCATCTTCACCCCATTCCCTCCACTTTTCCCATCACATAACAGGAAGTTACATCCCTCATTCGCTTACCATCTCTGCCATTCCCTCAAAGCCTCTGGGAATTCCCAGTCATAGAATGTTTTGACATTCCAACCCCAGGAATGCCTGAATAACAGGATCGGATGGATTCCTTTTAAGCCGTAAAGTAAGAAGGAATTATAAAGGAAGCTATCATGCGCGAAAAGAAAGGCAGAAGGGGTGGGGCTGTCAACAAAGTGCTATGTATTTGTTCTACATCTGGACTGTGATCCTCAAGGCTGCTCACGCTACTTGGCGATGTCCCATGTCGCAGCTTCTCTGTGAGTCGACAGCACGCTCGATACATCATGCCCTGCTTCACACTTGATAACACTGACAGTTCGTCAGCTGCTATGAGAGATCAGTTTTACTACAGCAGATGTATGAGCATATGCCTCCAACCCCCATCTCAAGTACATCTGTCACTTTTGACTACCGAAGGCAAAGAAATTTTCCTCAAATCTCATTCATAAATTAACTTTTTTTTTTTTTTTTTTTTTTTTTTTTTTTTAAGTGACTAACACATTTTTTCCCCAGGTGGGGATTTTTTCCCCAATAGACTTGCATTGAAGGGGGACCAGAATGTCAAAGAGGCTTGTGGATTGGCTCTTTTGACATAACAATCAAAAGAATAAACAATCATATAAAACCATTCGGAATACACTAACAACTCAGAACACCCTACAAATCAACAACATCTAGCATTAGCCGAGTTTTACACAGGCAAACATCACATTTTATTCAGTAAATGTTTGAATCTAGTTTAATTATTTTAGGCGTCATGAACTAAAAAAAAAAAAATGTGTTAATCTAGTTTAATTAATACATTTTTTTTTATGATACATTATTACCTGTTAGACAACTTTAAATGTTAAGCATGTATACACTGTTCAAAGCTGTATTTGATCAAAAATACAATAAAAACCGTAATACTGTGACTGTCTTTGGTTCATTGTAGTTTAAGGAGAAAATACTCAGCAATGGTGTTGACTGATGAATTTGTTTTAAGCACATTAAAAACACCACATAGACATATAAACAACATTAAAAGCTTGATTTTCACCACAGGAAGTCTTACGTTAAATGGCAAATTTATTTAGCGTTTTTCGCATACAGACTAAAACTTTGTCAAAACGATCCCCATTCACACGGATCTGCGGAAACTACAAAAAAATACTGTATTCTGCTGCCAGGCCAGTAGTTGGCGACGTCACTTTGTAAAGAAACGCTAAGCACCTATAGACTGAACACATAATATGCATGCACATGACGTCACCGGTTTCGCAAATTCACTTTTTGTAGTTTACACAGAGACGATAATGGTATTGTTTGGTAAAAATGGTAAAAATGTGCACTTTCAATCCTGTTTTCAAAAGTTAGCATTTTCACTGCTGTTGTTGTGTAAATGAACAGAACAGAACAGAACAGAACAGAACTGAAAAAATAGGACCTTATTGAAATTCATACTGTAATTCATCATCTCTCTCTGCTGATGACAAGGCAATATAGAACATTTTGTTCAGTTTTGCACTGCTCGTCCAAAAGATGCCTGGTCGTCTGCTGCAACACTGAGCGTTCCCTTAGGGATGCTGGAATTTGAGACTCAAACAATCCAGTTAAAGGGAAGGAGGAATGTAACTTTGGACCCCCTCTCTCTCTCTCTCTCTCCCCCCCCCCCCCATCTCTCTCACTCACAGCATGCCCCCACCTCTGACCCCTCAGTCTCTCTCAGTAAATGAGTGTGGGGCCCACAGTGTCTCCACCCAAACAGGGAGGGCAGCAAACATATGGAGGAAAGACAGACTCTTATGTTTCTAATCAGACACTTCTTGAACAGCCCAACCCCTTCACTCTCTGCCAAAGCATCATTATCAGCAGAGCTCGTACACCCTTTAAGCTACAATAACTGAATTATGGGACCTAAGCCAATGAGAACAAAATCTGTTCTTGGTTGTCGTGAGTAAGGGAGTGCATGCTTTGCCCCAAACCTGCCTTGGAAAATAAACATGATACTGAATGACTAGAATGACACGATGACTTACAAATGCATGTTTCTTCATATTAATGCATAGTTAAGTATATTTTCATAAATTTTAAACATGTTATTAATGGACTTATAATAACTAATATAATTATTTCACTCATTTTCTTTATTTAAAATGGTTTACTTGAATATTAAAAAAAGTATTTGAAACCTTTTTAAATACTTAATATTCATAGAATCTTTCATCAACAACTATTGGGTCATATCTGCAATTTAGCAGGATTTACTTTTCTTAATTTTCTTAATTTGTATTTTGTTTTGTTTTCCAGTAATAAACTATATTCCTAAAAAAAAAAAAATATATATATATATATATATACATTAAATTGAGAAGTACAATTGAGTTCTTTTCTGAGTTTTTGTTAGATTTTTGTAAATCTTTGTTAGATATTGGCTTAAAACAATCAAAACAATGAATATAAAGTAAAATAAAAGAAAATAATCTTAATTCTAACCTAAAAGAAAGCTAATCGAAATAATTCATGCAGTTTTGTAAACTGTTTGAACTTTTCAAATAAGCTTAGATATTTTACTGAAGATTAAGACTTATTAATAATGAATAAATATAGATTCAGAAAATAATTTTGCACCCCTGCATTTGCTATTTGCAGTTATGCTAATATAAACATCAGTGTTTGTTTCCAAGTGTGAAATGTGTATTACATCATACGGTCCACAACTTCTGCTGCCCAGGGTCTTTGAAACACCTGGATGCTTCATAACAAACATTAACAAAATCCTCTTTATGCCTAATGGAATAACAACAGATGGACTTTTTATTTCACATAAAGACGCACACACGGCCACCTGGTGATATAATTTATGCACAGATACACTGAGTGGAAGAGAGCGATTCAATTGATCTCAAGCCATTAACTTGAGAGGAAACTCAACAACTTTATTTAAAGCGTATTACTGTGATGCAGAGGGGTGTGGTAGCCTCGCTGGAAGCCAACCAGTGGAATGGATTAGAGAAATGCATGCATGATTGCACGCACTGAAACTCTACACTAGTTACTTTCTAATCGCTACTAAAAGTTTGGAGTAGATCAAACCTTTTTAATAGCAAAATGTTAATGTACAACACGCCCCTCCCTTAAAGCTGCGCAGCATCTTGAGTGATGCAAAGTTAGGTCCACACATCGGCAGTAGAGCAAAAGTAAAGTTAATTACTCACCTTGAAATAAGACAGCAAAAATACAGACTAAGAAAGCAACATCTGAGGATTTCTGGCATTTTCTCTGTGTCGCCATCCTGAGCGAGCGTCCTGCAGCGTGTGGCGTGACTGTGTGTGAGCGCCTGAGGTTTAGGTTTGTTTCTCTGAGAGTGTCACACGAGGGATAAAGCCAATGCCTGTGCTCTTATAGATTCGAGTGTGGCCCTTCCCCCTCTCTCTTTCACTCTCTGCCACTCACTGTTCCACTCTATTCTTTTCCTTTAGTGCCTTTATTCAGAGTAGATCAAATTGTACGTTTCTAAGTCTTTTGAAGTGTAGATTAAGACAAAATAGAGACAACATCAATGCACATTTATCCATTGGCTTGCCATTCTGAGAACTCACATTGTACAAAGCATATATTATCTTTTTAGTTAATTCTATCCCTTAACACTGGAAAAAAACACAGCTTTCAGTTGTTTTGTGTGGATATATTGTTATGTGTTTTAGCATTTTAAATGCACATAAATTTATGTAAAGCACTGAAGAAAAACTGAATGTAAACATTTGTTCAAGTAAATCTGAAATTGGATGAGAAATGGTTTCTTTGTCCTATTTCAAATAATGGTGTTTTTAGGTATAATGGTCTCAGAATCAAATGTGTGTTGTACTATATGAAATTTCTAGTGTTATGTTAATACATACTTTCCAAACTCAACGAAGTGACTCAAGTAATAGCAAAGACTAAAGGGACTTTGGTAGGCAAGTAACATTTAGCGATTTTTAGGATTTTATTGTCTTCACAAGTATCTTTTGCTACATTTTAAGCAAGCATTATTTGTTTTCATTGTTTTATGGGCTGTTTTCATTGGCTAGACATGAATAGATAAAACTAGGACACAGAGCTGCCCCTGCTGTTTAAAAAATCAAATAGGACCTAGGTACTAGTATTTTATATATATATATATATATATATATATATATACTTTATATATATATATATATATTGTCATACTCAATACTGTCTTTGACCCCCTTTCGCCTTCAGAACTACCTTAATTCTACGTGGCATTGATTCAACAGGTGATGAAAGCATTCTTTAGAAATGTTGGCCCATATTGATAGGGTAGCATTTTGCAGTTGATGGAGATTTGTGGGATGCACATCCAGGGCACGAAGCTCCCGTTCCACCACATCCCAAAGATGCTCTATTGGGTTGAGATCTGGTGACTGTGGGGCCATTTTAGTACAGTGAACTCATTGTCATGTTCAAGAAACCAATTTGAAATGATTCGAGCTTTGTGACATGGTGCATTATCCTGCTGGAAGTAGCCATCAGAGAATGGGTACATGGTGGTCATAAAGGGATGGACATGGTCAGAAACAATGCTCAGGTAGGCCGTGGCATTTAAACAATGCCCAATTGGCAATAAGGGGCCTAAAGTGTGCCAAGAAAACATCCCCCACACCATTACACCACCATCACCAGCCTGCACAGTGGTAACAAGGCATGATGGATCCATGTTCTCATTCTGTTTACGCCAAATTCTGACTCTACCATCTGAATGTCTCAACAGAAATCGAGACTCATCAGACCAGGCAACATTTTTCCAGTCTTCAACTGTCCAATTTTGGTGAGCTCGTGCAAATTGTAGCCTCTTTTTCCTATTTGTAGTGGAGATGAGTGGTACCCGGTGGGGTCTTCTGCTGTTGTAGCCCATCCACCTCAAGGTTGTACGTGTTGTGGCTTCACAAATGCTTTGCTGCATACCTTGGTTGTAACGAGTGGTTATTTCAGTCAAAGTTGCTCTTCTATCAGCTTGAATCAGTCGGCCCATTCTCCTCTGACCTCTAGCATCAACAAGGCATTTTCGCCCCACAGGACTGCCGCATACTGGATGTTTTTCCCTTTTCACACCATTCTTTGTAAACCCTAGAAATGGTTGTGCGTGAAAATCCCAGTAACTGAGCAGATTGTGAAATACTCAGACCGTCTGGCACCAACAACCATGCCACGCTCAAAATTGCTTAAATCACCTTTCTTTCCCATTCTGACATTCAGTTTGGAGTTCAGGAGATTGTCTTGACCAGGACCACAGCCCTAAATGCATTGAAGCAACTGCCATGTGATTGGTTGATTAGATAATTGCATTAATGAGAAATTGAACAGGTGTTCCTAATAATCCTTTAGGTGAATGTGTGTATATATATATATATATATATATATATATATATATATTTCATATATATATATATATATATATATATATATATATATATATATATATATATTTCAGGCATAACATTATGACAGGTGAAGTGAATAACACTGATTATCTCTTCATCACGGCACCTGTTAGTGGGTGGGATATATTAGGCAACAAGTGACAGGGTCGTGGGCGGCCAAGGATCATTGATGCATGTGGGGAGCGAAGGCTGGCCCGTGTGGTCCGAGCAAACAGACGAGCTACTGTAGCTCAAATTGCTCAAGAAGTTAATGCTGGTTCTGATAGAAAGGTGTCAGAATACACAGTGCATCACATTTTGTTGTGTATGGGGCTGCATAGCCGCAGAGCCTGTCCACCGCTGAAAGCGCCAACAGTGGGCACGTGAGCATCAGAACTGGACCACAGGGCAATGGAAGAAGGTGGCCTGGTGTAATGAATCACGTTTTCTTTTACATCACGTGGATGGCCGGGTGTGTGTGCGACGCTAACTTGGGTAACACATGGCACCAGGATGCACTATGGGAAGAAGGCAAACCGGCAGAGGCAGTGTGATACTTTAGGCAATGTTCTGCTGGGAAACCTTGGGTCCTGCCATCCATGTGGATGTTACTTTGACACGTACCACCTACCGTAGCATAGTTGCAGACCCTTTCATGGAAACGGTATTCCCTGGTGGCTGTGGCAACAACGAGTATGAGGTGTTGACTTGGCCTCCAAATTACCCAGGTCTCAATTCAATCGAGCATTTGTGAAATGTGCTGAACAAACAAGTCCGATCTGTATATGTGTGTGTGTGTGTGTGTGTGTGTGTGTATAATTATATATATATATATATATATATATATATATATATATATATATATATATATATATATATATATATATATATATATATATATATACAAGGTCACACTAAATTTTATAATGTGTTTAGATATTTTAAAAATACTGGCATGTGAGATATTTGCTAACTAGCAGCTGGAACGTCATGCAGTCACTGGGCTGTGCACAAAATGTGGGACACAGAATATCTAATACCGCTCACAAAAGAAACACTGGAAAGTGCCATACTGCATAGTCATCATGCTATCATTATTCTTCCTTTGGATAAACTTCATAGAATTGTAGATTTCATCTCTGACCATTGAGGCTGGATTTAATTAGATGTTTGCAGGGTTTAATCAGAAGAGATGAATGACAGTGTGATTCTGGAATGCTGTGTTCAGGAAGTTATATCTGTAAGGGATGGTGTGAAACAATTGTTCTTCTGTGTGCCATGTTTTCTTGCTTGTTTGGGTGTTAAATTTCAAATACTGGTACAGCAAAGTCATCTAATCAAAACCAAATCGGCATGAGGAACAAGTGTCATAAATTGTGCAGATGTCAGGAATCTGCTTAGATTGGATGGATTTTGTGTTTGAAGTGATTTCAGACAAATGTCTTTAGGAGAAAGTAGCCTACCATTTTAGGCAAAGGTGTCTATCAGAGATTGATTGAGCTTTATCTGAGAAGAGCAGTGGGAAGAGTTTTTTTTTTTTTTTTTATGTTCATCCCAAAACGTAATTTCTGTAATCATTTACTCACCCTCGTGTTGTTTCAAACCAGTACAGCTTTCTTCTGTGGAACACAAAACAAGATATTTATCAGAATAAACAGAAACTTTTCTTTCATTGAAAATAGGCTAGATGGAGAGCACAGACTACTGTGGTTTAGAAATGAAGATTTAAGGCTTGGTCACACCAAGAAGGATAACTATAAATATAACTAAAACAACAACTATTGACCTTATTCAGAGCAGCACCATGACGGGTATGAAAGCGAGGCTGTGAGGGATAGACTTATCATGTTTTCAATGGCATCAGCTGTAAAAGCGGCATAAAGCTCCTAGATCACTTACATTTTTCCACAGCTCAAGTTATCTGGAATTTGTTTGTCTACTGAAATTTCTTGGAAAGATATTTTCATCAGCAGAACTATCCAAAAACACATTAAAGGGGACATATCATGAAAATCTGACTTTTTCCTTTTCCATTAAAGTGCTATAATCGGGTCTGGGTGCATCCACCAACTCAGAGAACGTGAAAAAAGACAACCCAGTAACTTTGTTTTGGTAAGACATTCTCTTCAAGCACGTGAAAAAACGAGCCACTCAGATTTCTCTCCCCTTTTGCCGTTGGAAGGGGATCTTATTATAATATTACCGCCCTTTAATCTGCACGTTTCCACCCACGGCACAGCTATTTTGTTTTCGCAAGTGACTCCAATAGTATCAAGTGTGTATTTATTACAGTTTAAACACAACAAAAAATGTGAAAAGTTACTCACGAGACGTCTGACAGCCAGTTGTCTGTGTGCGTGTGCTTCAGATAAGTGCACTCAGAAAACTATCCATTAGAAGTTTAAACTAATATAGCTTTAAAACGCATTTAAATAAGAAACTTTAATGATGAAAGAACTATGCTATCTATGAGAGTGATCGCGATATAGATATCAAAACCAAGCAGATGTCTTGTTAGTATTTGTCAGAGAATATGATTGAGGCAGCAACTGTGTGGAGAGGGGGGCGGTGCAGGAGCAACTCATTTGCATTTAAAGGCACATGCACGAAAACAGCCTGTTCTTGACTGTAGTCAGAAATAGGTATTTACAGCATGGCTTTATAAATGACGTGAGGTATTTTAAACTGAATCTTCACAGACACATTCTGGGGACACCTGAGACTTAAATTACATCTTGTAAAAATGGGCATAATAGGTCCCCTTTAAATAGGCTAATAGTACAACCCACTGAAGAGCTGTATGTCTAGTCTATCCTCACAGCCTTGATTTCATTCCTGTTAAAATCAAAGATAGTGCTGCTGTGAATAAGGTCAATTAAAGTCCACATGGACAATAGTGTTCTGTTTTTTATAAGTGCGTGCTGCAGTTTTGTCGTCTGCTGCTTTAAATGCTCAATCTTTAAGGCAGGATGGATTCTTATTTGCTGTCAATCATCAGCTGGAAAAAAAATGGTTGTGAAAGTGATTCAACTTATGGATTCAACTGAAACTTCAGGGGCAGACATCAAAACTGCAGCGCACCGCTCTTGTTATAAACAGAACTTTATCATCTGCTGGTGTGGACACTAATATCGTTATAGCTTTACAGTTATCGCTCTTGTTGTGAACGGGCCTTAAAAGCTACATGAGGGTGAGTAAATGATAACCGAATACTAAGTGGTTAAAGAGTACCCAGTGTCTAGAATGCTGGTGCCTTCAAATCCCTAAAGGGTGATGCTGTCTGTCTATCTCTTTAGTGAGAGCAGGTTTGACTGGCACTGTTATGCCCTTGGGTAAAGTTCCTTAAAGTTTCTCCAGTGTGACACCAGTGTTGGCAAATAAATCCCACTGAGCCAGAGAGAACAGTTGCTAGGCAGCTTCGCAAACAGTCTTTTCAACCATACATATCATTACTTCTGTGTTACAATCGTTCAAATGATCACATATGTACTGAAATAAAAGTTTATAGTTCGGATATTAACACCGATATCTACAGTATAGCGATCAAAACATATCAATTAGGTACCAATTTGGTATCAATAAAGTATCAATTATATGTGGTGACAAGATGTGTTTTCATTGAACCATTCATTCAGGAGATTCGTTCAAAAACACTTCATCCAGTAATGAAACAAGTGAAGTCTTTGAGTGAATCACTGAATTATTCATGCAAACTGATTACATTTTTTAAAATATATTTTTAAATAGATTGCAGCAATTAACATTTTGTCAGAACCTCTGGTAAAATACATGTAATTTTGTTTAGGCCTAGTTATCTCTTCAGAATCATGGGTGAATCGTGATACATGTGATTCTCAATTTTATCCAGAATGCTGCACCTCAGTTTAAAACAGTCTGGCTGTTTTATATTTTAATATATTTAAAAATTTAGGCAAATTTGTTTCCTGTGATTGCAGAAAGTTCAAAAGAACAGCATTCATTTGAAATATAAATATTTTGTAACATTGTAAAAGTCTTTACGGACCCCCCAGCCAGTGTAATAACACACTGGCTTTTAACATATTAGCACTTTATCATTAACATTTAGCTAGTGTATAAATTAAAGTTAATATCCTGTAGCTCTCAGTTCAATTCGCTGGTGCATATTATTTACACAAACCCTACAAATATATCTAAAAAAAAAAAAAAAAAAAAGCCAATTTAAATGTTAGATGTTATATGTCATTTATTCTGGACATGAATGTTCTGGTGGTGTAACATTATTACAGGAAATACAGCAGGGGATGTGAGCGCATACACGAGAGCCTCCTGCATTTCTGCTTATGAAAATAAAGAGGCTATAATGGATTTTATGCATTACAGCCCATAGGCATTCATTCACCATGGGAACTTCTGAAGAGAGGGAGGTTAGCCACGATTAGCTGTCTTACCCCGAGGCAAGGCAAAATGTGTGTTGTGAAGCACAGATCATGAGCCTGTAAGCACAGTTACCCAAAATATTTACAGTTACAGTGCAATGTGGAGGCCAGTACCCCAGAGAAACACACTCAGTCTGTGTGATTAGAGGTTACGTGCTTAGACAACAGTGAGGCCTATTTAAGGCACATTTGTCCTATTGTGAATAATTCATCAGTGCATGATATTCAATTGAATATCCAGTTTCACTCTCAAATACAACACATTACAGAAGTAAAATGTGTTGTGTCCTATTTTTGCTTTGGGACAGGGTGCATTATCCTGCTGAAAGAGGCCACAGCCACCAGGGAATACCGTTTCCATGAAAGGGTGTACATGGTCTGCAACTATGCTACGGTAGGTGGTACGTGTCAAAGTAACATCCACATGGATGGCAGGACCCAAGGTTTCCCAGCAGAACATTGCCCAAAGCATCACACTGCCTCCGCCGGCTTGCCTTCTTCCCATAGTGCATCCTGGTGCCATGTGTTCCCCAGGTAAGCGACACACATGCACCCGACCATCCACTTGATCTAAAAGAACACGTGATTCATTACACCAGGCCACCTTCTTCCATTGCTCCTTGGTCCAGTTCTGATGCTCATGTGCTTTTGGTGGTGGACAGGAGTCAGCATGGGCACCCTGACTGGTCTGCGGCTATGCAGCCCCACCCGCAACAAACTGCAATGCACTGTGTATTCTGACTAGCCTGACAAGCCTTTTCTGACACCTTTCTATCAGAACCAGCATTAACTTCTTGAGCAATTTCAGCTCCAGTAGCTCGTCTGTTTGATCGGCCCACACAGGCCAGACTTCGCTCCCCACGTGCATCAATGAGCCATGACCCTGCCGCCGGTTCACCACTGTTCCTTCCTTGGAGCACTTTTGATAGATACTGACCACTGCAGACCGGGAACACCCCACAAGAGCTGCAGTTTTGATGATACTCTGACCCAGTCATCTAGCCATCACAATTTGGCCCTTGTCAAACTTGCTCAAATCCTTACACTTGCCCAACTTTTAATACAAAATGTTCACTTGATGCTTAATATATCCCACCCACTAACAGGTACCATGATGAAGAGATAATCAGTGTCATTCACTTCACTTATTCAGGTCATACTGATCAGTGTATATGTGAGTGAAACGGCTTCTCGAACAAGAAAAAATTTAAGGCAGTACTTGATTTTGTCCATCAAGAACTGGATGATATGCACAGATAAATCATTTATAATAAATACTGCAATATTCCATAAAAAATAAAGAATTATCCTTTTTGATTTCATGATGACTTTAAGGACTTCTACTTCTGCTTATTACGCGCTTGTACCTTCTACAAGGGCTGATGGAAGTAGTTTGTTTATACAAAATTAAAGATGCATATCAGCTTTCCCTTGTATCAATAAGGCCTTCCAAATGAGAGGAAATCTTGGGATATTCATGAACAATATCCCAGGTGGCAATTGGGTAATGTTCACTACTCTCTTGTTCACATCCAAGGCACTCTATGTAGATTTTATCAACTTCGACTGCCTTAATGGCACTTCCTTAGGAAATGTAACAACTAGGAAATTGCTGTTAAGAGTTGTCTAAGAGTCTTGTATTAGCCCAAATGGAGAAAATGTCAGAGGAACATATTGCTTGCTTTGAGAATGATTGTTATAGAACCGGCAGCTCGATTCAGTTGCTTATCTGCACCGTTACAGTTATAACTCAGGGACACTGCAGCAATTATAGTGCTAGTGTGGTGTAAGCAAAAATAAAAGTGTCTTATGTACCTGCGCTTCAGATTCCTGTGAATATGACTTTGCAAGCTACAGTATTATTACTGTAATAACTACAGTAATGTGTGTATCCAGTCTTCAGTGTTACATGATCCTTCAGAAACCATTGTAATATGCTGATTTATTATCAATGTTGAAAACTGTGGTGCTTAATATTATTTTTTAGTGACACGTTCAGGATTCTTTGATGAATTAAAAAAAAAAAAAAAAAAAAACAGCATTTATTTAAATAGAAATGTTTTGTGACAATATACACTACCGTTCAAAGGTTTGGGATCAGTAATTGTTTCTTTCTTCTGAATACTTTTATTCAGCATGGATGTTTTAAATAGAATTATATTGTTATAAAGGAGTCCAGGGGTTCACAGGTTCCAAACAAATAAGCAATAAGCAGCACAACTGTTTCCAACATTGATAATAACTGAGTATCAAATCATCATATTAGAATGAGTTCTGAACATCTATTTGAACACACACACACACACACACACACACACACACGCACGCACACACGCACACTCATTTAGTTTGTTTCTCTATGGCCTGGGGAGTTACTATTTTTACATTTAAATTATTTGTATTTTTTTTTATTTTTTAGTGTTGTCCACACCATCTGTTGTGCGCAAATGATATGACTAACATACTACATTGGAAGTAACTGTGGACAATCCCATAGCGCACATTTTGGAGAAAGTATCTAAACGTCATGTTTCTGTGCTGTTTGAGAACGAGTGTTCTGTGGGGCATAAAAATACAATTATTGAAGACTGTTTATCATTGAGCGCTGTTATTACGAGAAGCTTGGGCAGTCATAAAGAAGATCGGTGACAACTCACAGGTTAGAAGCTCTGCAGCTATTGACTGTTCACTAAGAATAATGCTAAATTACAGATTTAAATACTCATTGTGAAATGTTTTCATTGATTAATGTCAAAGAGTAAAGTTATCTTACTACCAGCAATGTTTGCTGCACAGGATGATGGGAAAGTAGCTATAAATCATATGTTATGATTTATGATGCCATTGTTTTTTAATGTCACAGTAGTTACCCAATGAATGTGAGACTGAATTTATTTCATTACTGATCTGCCAACAATCTAAAAGTTTTTAAATGATTATTGATTATGATGATGATCTGCTGTATGGCTAAGGCTAGTACACACTTTCTAGCTGTTATCTAACCAATGTATCCTTTTCAAGGGTTATCTGTAGTAACAAATAACAGTAGAAAACCAATTTACTTTGGAGCTGCTCACATTTTGGGCCTTATTTTAATGATCTGAGTGCATGGTCTGAAGCGCACGTCTGAATCCACTTTTATTAGTTTACGAAAAAAAAAAAAAATGGTCCAAAAGGTTTGTACCTAGTCTCTTAATGAGTCATGGGTGCGTTTTGGGCGGTGTTCAGAGTCTCATCTCCCATTCCCTTTAAAAGCCAGTTGTGCTCGCACCATGGCGGATTCACTATTTACATGATGGAACACGATCAGAAAGACTGAATGCTTCCCCAGAGAGGAATCCTTTTATTTTTAATATTTAAACATGTTTTTGTGCTGCTGTGTGTGTAATAATCAGAGTGCACGTGTGTTGTGCAACCGCCGATAGGCGCACATTACTAATGCACCCTTTAAATAACACAAAAAATACTGCACTATTGACTTCAGACCAGGTTTTTGTTGGTTAATGGCACAGTCAATTTCAGTTGCCTCAAAAAGCAACGTGCCAACAATGCGCCTGAACACACCTCGTTTTCAGACCAGCACACCCATGGGCGAACAGATTGGCGCGAGTGCATTTGCTATTTAAACAGCGTGGTGCTAGATGTGAAAATAATAACTGTGTTGGGACAAACTAGCAAAAAACACTTGCGTTGTGCCTGGCGTCGCATTGCGCCGGGTGTAGATAGGGCCCTTTCAGCCTGCCAGCTCAACCCAAGTTATTTAAAGTCATTTCCTACAGCCACCATCCGGCACTTTGTTCTTTTTTTTTCTTTCTTTGGTCTGTTTAATGAAGCAGCAGTAGTTAAAGTATACACTTTTGCAATAGACAAACAGTGTTTAGACAAAATTTACTTGATGCTTTGCCAGTTTGCTCACAGAGTTTGAATTTTACTCAATATTATTAGCAATGTTAGACTTTTTTGCATTAAACTGATGTCACTAAATTGCATGGTGATTATTGTGCTAGAAAGTAATTTGTGCACCCAATATAAAAGATTTAGACATATACATATAAACAGTATGTGTGTGTTAGAGAAAGAAATAGCTGAAACTGATTTGCATTAACCAGTCTGGCCTAGCCTCATTTGTTTTATTTATCCCCTCCTAGTGGGCCTGGTGATGTATAGGTTAACATAATATTAGCAAGGGACATTTAAATGTCAGTTAATAATTGTAGTCCACAATGAGCTCCGCTAAGTGTGAATTATTCCCTCTGAAGGGTCCTCACTATGATCCATCTTCTAGCTGTATATATCTTTCCGTGCCGCCTGTCAAATATGCCCCCTAAATCCAAGGCTTATTTAAATGTCACAAAAAATTTAAGCCCACTGAACAATGTCACGTCTGGATGTTTCTTTTATTTTAGTCCAACTTGCAGCGTGTTGAAAACAAAATATGACAATTTAATCTTTGCTTATCCTTTTTTCTTCATTCCATCCTTCTGCTGCTTTATCTTCAGGGCTTTGTATTGCACTTGGTGCAAATAGTAAGGTTTAAAATAGATGCACTACAAATGGAAAGAATATCTTTTTAGTTTTAAGGAAGAAATACAAAGTCTGAACATGAAGAGGCCTTCCTCTCATCAGAGACGGGCCCTTAACGCACATCACATCACTGTTGTGGAAGTCACACTATGTACTCATTTAAAGCAGATCAGCTGCATTGTTCAAAAACAATGAAAATCTTTGAACAGACCAATTTACTCTAAACACCATGCCCCAATAAATGACAAATACAGGACTGGAAAAAGAAAGAAAAGTAAAATTTACTTAATCTTTCTTTTGTAAGTTTTTGCACGCATTTAGTAAATTTCACATATGGAATTAAGTCAACTCTACTTAGCTAAGTTAAGTAAAATTAATAAAGAAAATAAGTCAATTTAACTTAGCCAGAAAAGGCTGAGTTATTTCTACTTGGTTGAAATGTCCTTTGCAGTACCTTTTACTCAAACAATATAACAACACTGAATTTTACCAGGCTTTCAAAGTGTATGCTTTACTTAGAAAAATCTAAGTAAATAATACCATATCTACATAATAGTAAACTAAGTATCCACCCGAACACAGAGACCTCAATACTTGGTACACAATACATGTTACTAAAAAGTTATTAAACATAACAAAAGCAATGATAAAACAAATAGAACTGACAAGCGACAGTCAGCGACAAGTCAACCGTATTAATTATTCCCCAGTGCATGATGCGAACACCAGTATCAGAAAAGCTGAGTATACTTAATTTTATAATGTTGATATTTACACTTTAATTATCTTTTAAAGAGCTTTATTTGAGTACAAGTATATCAGAGTTGACAGAAGGTGCACGGTGGCTCCACCTTGCAACCTACAGGAGTTGAAGGTTCTGCTGTGAAGATCTGTGTGTCAGATACCACCTTCAGGGGTCTTGTAGAGTCCATGCTTCAGCACGTAGAGGACCAACAGCACATTTTCCTACTAACTATATATGTAAGAAAAAAGTTTTTAGCAAAAGCAATGATCCAAAAGCACTAGATATGGACTAAAGCTGGATGTATTGCCAGAGAGTCTGGCAGCACTGCAATTTGCCACCTTGAGGAGTTTATCAGTAACACGTTGGCCAGTGCTCCTACAGTGGCTTGGCAGCTTGGCTTCTGAGCAGTAAAGCTGCTTGGCTAGACACCAAAGAGACATGGGCTCTGTCTGACAGGGACAAAACTCTGCTGCAGGACTGTACATAAACATATCTGTTTGTGATACTTTAGTACTGATGGTTTTCTTTTTTTTTAGCATACTTAGGAGGAATGATAGAAGCTTGTTGGTGACACAAAGGTGGTTTATTTTATATATACAAAAGATACATACACATATACATGTATTACTGTAAATGCATATTATATTTGTAAATGACATTTTCATGGTATAAAATACTTTGTTTTTTTTTATTCCGTTTTTGTTATGTGGAAGTGGCAGTAAAAATAAATGAATGTTGGGCATAAGTAAGGATTTCTCTCCACTAGGGAGTGCTAGTGTACCATTTAAAAATTACACTTCTGCGATTTTCCCAAAACGCCAATAAGCTCAGAATTTTGGACAGTATAAAACGTAATTGGAGAATCACCATATACTGTGTCTGATAATAAACCGTATTAGCTTCGCTCAGAGAACATTCAGTTATAGCTGAAAGGGACAAGAGGTAATGCCAAATGTCCTCGAACCATCAAAATTAAATGCAGATGCAAGGAGCAGTAACGTGACAAGTATGAATAAGATTTTTTTATAAGCAATTAGGTATATATCTGAAAATCTGAATATATATATATATATATATATATATATATATATATATATATATATATATATATATATATATATATATATATATATATATATATATTTTTTTTTTGTATTATTTTTTATTTTATTTTTATTTACACACCAGAAAAGAATAGTCCATATCAAGCTCATTTCTAAAAGAAGGGTCTGCAACTAGTTCTTTATGTTTACTGATGTAGTTTGACTTTTAGAAATGACTTTCATGAGTTTCAATGAATAAATTTAAATAAGGAACAACTGATAAATTTGACTGTGAAGAGGGTTTAACCTAAAATGTCAGTCTGCCTTTATGAACAACATGAGCAACAAGCTCTATAAGTTAACAATATTAGTATATCATGCACTCTACAATAGTGGTTTTATGATCATAATCCCTGGGGAAAGAGTTTTGAAAGACACTGGTATTGAAGGCATGTATGTGAATACATTAGAATTAAGAATTCATAATGAAATATCCTGGGAGAATGCTCAAATGCACCATTCAAGTGTAGTCGTTGTCTGCCTTTTATTCAAGCCCAGATTTGTACTGACGTACTTTGAGACTAAATGTGTCCTTAAAAACAGCAATGCATAAATGGGTATATTTAGCATTCCAAAAAAGTGTCCTTCGGGACATTCTGTATTTTAAATCCTTTTTACCCACTGCACTGTGGTTATCAATGCCCTGAATCTTTATGCTTTATATTTTACATCTTGCATGTACAAGAAGACATGCATTTGTCTCCAGAACATTTACACTGGTTTTAAAATCGTATTCAACTAATTTCCTTTCCAAAGTGAATACAGTAGTACAAACCTTAAGAATAAGTAAAAATTCCAAGAAAGCTATCCTAATGAGATCAAACAAGAAAAAAAAAAAGTTTAAAAAAATCAAAGATTCTACTGGGTAAACTGGAATGATTGTATCCCATATTGCATGTTTGTGTATTCAGTAGTATCTTATTTGACTTGATTTCAGCCTTTTTATTTACAGTAAAAATGTTAGCAGCTGTGAGTGCTATAATTTCACTGTAAAAGTACATTGACAATAATTACAGGCATTGCAGGAGGAATTTTTGTGATTGCATAGTTTACAGTTCTATATATGAAATTATGTAATGTAAATAAACCAACCTATTTGTGCTATTAAAAATACATTTGCTGTCCTTCAGGGAATTCTGGGGATGTTCATTTGTCCATAAATTATAAGAGTGGTTCATACATTTGTATTACTTTCTATTTACATATAGTAAGATACTTGTATTTTCTTGTCTACTTCTAAAAAGCAATTTTTACTACTTGCTACCATACAAAAATTACAGTAAAATTACATTTACTGACTTTTAAAATATAAATCTTGTACAGTTGTACAGTTAACTAAGTCATAGTTTGTGCTGTAGCATTTTTACACTGTTTGATCTCGTTAAAATTACAAATACAATGGCTTTATTAAAAACAACGTAGCCTATATGCTTTTGAGACTGCAAATGCATATAATTATTAACGAAATCAGTTATTTTTAAGACTTCCTTGGTGAGCTGCACGACAGCTCTTTCATCAGTGTGTGTGTGTGTGTGTGTGTGTGTGTGTGTGTGTGTGTGTGTGTGTGTGTGTGTGTGTGTGTGTGATCAAATAGAGTGGGCTATGTGGGCGTTGAACGCACTGCTTCGACTGAAGAGCACTGCCTACATCTCAGCACGGCTCTGCTCTCTAGTTATGCTCAGTGCAGTACTAGTATCTCTTCAGGTATGAGCTTCTAGCACGAGACGCACAATATTTGCCTATATTGAATGAATGAACGAACACGGAGACTTGGAGAAATGGAAAGTACTTCGGCTCCGAGAGCGTTTCAGCACCACTTTCGCTGGACAGCGCAACAGCTTTTCCCACTTGGTTTCGCGCTTTGGGAGATTTGCGTGTGATTTCCATACGTGGGGAATGGAGTTTGTCGAATTCGGGGCCATCGTACAGCAAACGATTAACGACATACCCAAAAATCTGCAGTCGACTGTGTTTAGGTGATCATACTGGAGGTGTTTGGCAGCAGATAGAAGAAGGTGAGTGCATGGAAATGGGTCAACTTTGAACATCTCTCACGGATTCCTTGCTGGAAAAGCATCGCTCGATTCGTCTCGTCGAGGTTGATTTGTTGATATCAATAGCGATATTTGCTGGTCTCCACGTAATAACAGCGCAGGCACGATGTATTTGGCTTCAACCTACATATTGACCAGTAGTGCGGTACTTTAGCAAAAAAAAAAAAAAAAAAAAGACTTTCCTGTGATCATATGATTTATTTCTGCGTTGCTCTGTGAAAATAGCAGTGTGAAGTTCTGCCCATCACTTTGTTCTAAACAACAGGTTTTTCTTTTTTTTTGGGTTGGTTGCTGTGCATCAATGCCTCTGAGAGTGAACGCATTTCACTGATTCATATGCTAATTACCTGTCAGGACTGAATGTTTTTATTAAGGTTTACTGGATAGGTGGGCTTCCTCGCAATGAGAATATTTTAATGGAGAATAATTCTTAATTCATTCTGTTTGACATACTGAATGTCTGGGTCACTTGCAGCTACTGAAGTAAGATATAAGACGATGGGTCAGTGACATTAGCATCTACAAGATCAGGAGACATCTTTTAAAAATGCAATTTAAGGGGCACATGACAAGTTCTTATATAATCTTTTTTCACCATCTAGATTTTTTTGCATTTTTAAATGTTTTTCAATTGAAGAAAAAAAAAGCTATAATATTAATATTATTGTGTGTGTGTGTTAATAATATTACATTTTATATTTGACTTATTTTATGTTTTTCTTTGTCACACACACACACACACACACACACACACACACACACACACACACACACACACACACACACACACACACATATATGTGTGTATGCGTAGGTGTGTATGTATATGTAAATGTGTATATATATACACACACACACACACACACACACACACACACACATATACATGCATACATACATATACAGCTCTGAAAAAAAAAAATATATATATATATTTTTGTTTTGTTACATGACAACAAAATGTTGGTAATCAACATACCCAACAGCAATGCATTTTGATAATACCACACTGACTATTAAAATTTTACACCCACTTAATGGCTTCTATAACTCATCCCAAGAATTTCAGCTTTCTAATACTTTTTCATTTTCATAATTTTCATATTTCATATAAAAATACAATCTATGTTCGACTAGATATGTTTTAGTGTAAACCCCATGACAATTCAGAAATTGAAGCAATGTTTATCATAGAAATTATTTTTGGATGAGTTGCATTTCAACATATCATTTCATAATTTAATAGATGCCGACATCATGTCATTGACCCAGATATAGCTTGTGGAGATCAAGAGGAAGCAAAGATTTTTATCAGCCTTGCAGATGTTAAACCTTGAGGCCATCTGGACCAGATGGGCTAGTTTAGAAAGCATGTTAGATGGGTTTGTATAAACTTTTCCAAATGCTTTAATACCATTAATGGAAGTTTTGGCATAGACAATAGCTCTTGCTATCTAAATGTGTCCATAATTGTCACTGGAAATTGCCTGGGACAAGTTAAATGAAACACCTGCAAAAGTAATGAGTTGGGGAGGTGTCAGTCAGAGAGAGAGAGGGCTGCATGGAAGTCTCGGAGCCTTGACTTGTAACTTTGTACCACAATACCGTATGGCATTGCATTGTCAGACCTAATGAGTCAGCTATGTAATACAAAAGCATACACCTACATGATGTGCTTTAACAATGTGTGATGGAGTGCGGTGACTTGTGTAGTATGGAGAGGCTGTCGCAGCAATGACTCACTCTCTGGGTCTTTGTGAGAGCGCTACAAACCCATTGATCATAAAGCAGTGCCGAGTACTGCATTTCCATGTTTTGCCACAGCAAAAAGAGTTTTCTGTGGCCTCTGGTTGGACATCAACATCATGACCTGCTGTAGAAACAGTGTGTATAATCGACAAGCATGTCTCTCTGTATGTATAGCCTAGTGCAGTATGAAGTCACTTCTTTAGACTTCATTAGTTCAGAGAAGCTTTTAAAGCAATGGAAAGAGCTTTTGCTTGGAACGCTAAGGTCTGGCAAATTCAGACTCCGCCAAGATGGCTCTATTACATAATTGAATGAGCTAATGAACTTTTCCATCACAGCAATAGGGAAGTCAGGAAAACTGGTGCGGTGCCAACTTGTAAACTTTTGGCCTGTGACAAATGTTGTACTTTTCTCCAGCCACTAGATGACTTCAATTGATGAAGTGTACGTTTGCGCTCCTTATGAGTCTGATCACGCACCGCCATGTAAGTTAAAAAAGAAACAACACTAGGTTTATACATTATTCATACGTTTTCTTAGGACTCTTGCTCTGTAAATGCCTTTTGACCCTGACTTTCCTCCGAGTTGAGAGTCTGTATTGGTTAACATTGTTTACCTCCATCGAGAGACACCACAGACAGGCTGAATAAACGAAATAAGTCATAATGCTCTTCCTTCACCCACTTTCACCATTCTGTTCTATAGGCAGCAAATGTAAATTTGCCAAATGTGTTTTGAATTATCATACATGGCAGTATGTCAATGTTTGTCTTATTGAATATAGTTACCAACCGCTGACAGATGGCCAAAAGCTGTTTGTTAGCACCTAAATAACTCTATAACAGCTTCAGTTTTCTAAAGCCCTTGTATTAGGAACATTTCATGGCATTTCTGTTGTGTGAAATAGATTAGCAGAGACCCATAAAGCTTTGCTCTTATTTGAGTTTACTTATGAGTAATGGTCATGAGCTCCAACCGATAATGATGCTGCAATTAGATTCAGATTAAATGTAATTCAGATTGACTACTGATGTTGGAGGTTTGGCATAACGCTACCAGAAATGAATATAATGATGCTCTTTTTGGATTGGGATTCTTGCTTGATAAAGAAATGGAGGATTTCACATTTTGTATGAAATGATAATGAGTATATTTTCTAATGTTGCTGAGGTTGGTTAATGGCACGCCTACTTTATTCCAATGCACCAGTCAGGGGATCATACTGTGATATGATGTGATGTGGGAATTCAGTCTTTGTATTTTCTCTGTTGCTATGAATATTGTATTTCTAAATCTGTTGCCTGCCGTTCAGGGCCAGAGCTCAGGCCTACATCGAGTATCACAGTTTGAATGTGGAAAAAAATTGTCATGCATGTATGTGATTGTGTCTTTTTCAGCTTCTGTGCATGTTTTAAAGTCACTATCGTTTGCTAAAGAATGAACGGTCTTCTTTAAGATCAAAAACCTTTGCTTGAGGAAGTTCGACTGATATCGCAACTTAATTACTTAAACCAACTGACTAAGCATAAAAACACATTCTGACTCAATTTAGCCCAGTGTCAGAGGCTCCTGCTTATGGATTTTCTGCCCACATTATCTGATGACACCCTCTGGCACAGAGGGCTAGAAGAGGAGACAGTGTATTGAGTGTAGTGTGATAGCCTATATAGCAGGTCATCGCCTACATCTGTTTTTCACATCAGTACAGTTCAGAGTGGCATGACTTTATCAGATGCAGACTCTCCATCCCCTTTTCTTGCGCTATCTCTCGCCTCTATTTCGTGTCCTCGCCTTCACAGGCTGGGTAAATTCAGTGCCTGCTGTAGACTTGTGACATGGAAGAATTTAGATTATTTTAGATTTAAGATCATTACACATATTAACTTGTCTTGCATATTTAAAGCGATGTAAGCGGTGGCATGACAGCTTAAGTCAGAAGTGTGTTAGCTGTGAAGATTCACAGCAAATATTGCTGTCAGAAAAAAATAAATAATAAATATAGCCAAATTTATGCTTTATGTATAAATTATGCTTTATGCTTTATTAACTCTTTCCCTGCCAGTGTTGTTTTTTTGGCCAGTTGCCAGCCACCGCCAGCATTTTTGATCATTTTCACAAAACTTTCATGGCCCCAAGAATATTTTGTTGTATGAATATCTGAACATGCAATATGATGAAAGAAAGAACAGAGCCTGTTTAAAAATTAAAAAAAAATAAAAAAATAATTGATTCCAGCTTCATGCATTCTTTTTTTCAATCAACACTTGGTAACATGGGTAAGTTTCATTAAAATAAACAAAACATTTTGAACAAAAAGCTGAGAAAATCGCGTTTTTGTCAGACTACATTCAGATCGGATTCAAAACGATGATCACAACATAGATGGGCTGCGTTTAACTCTACATACACTCTCAAACTTCCATAAGCACTTCCCCTTGGGGAAATCCCAGCCGCCATTTTGAAGTGCATTTAACTTCGTCAAGTGAGCATGGTGAGTTTATTTGGAGAGACCCTCGACTGAGGGAGTCGGCTCGATATGGGCTGTGTTCCAGTTCGGTTTTATTATGCCCTTCACTCGCTAACTTCCCTCCGTTTCATTCACTCGGATGTGCGTCATTGCTTACGTTGCATGAGTGCCCACTACTTTGCAATGGGCTGAATTGGGACGGCCTAAGCCCTTGATCACTTTGAAACCACTATGGAGTTGATTTATTATTTATTTTTTTTACTTTACAAAATTGTTTAATGCAACAATCTAAATAGTTTAAAACATAGTTAATATGTCATAATGCGTCTTATGCGGTCACCTCACAATCGTGTTGCATTGTGATATATGGAGCTGCCTAATGTGTACACATGAAGTAGACTCGCTCCCTCAATTGAGTCTGTCCATATAAACTCCGCTTGTCCACTTCACGAAGTGGAACACTTTTCAAAATGGCAGCAGGGATTGCCCTGATGGGAAGTGCTTAGGGAAGTTTGCAAGTGCGTTTCTAAAAGTGGAGTGGAACACAGCCATCCATAGACATGAACACATGTCCATCCATAGACCATTGTGATGTCACAGCAGCTTAACTCTTTCCCTCCAGCATTTTTTTTTTTTTAAATGTTGACAGTCATCCATTTTTGTTATTTTTCAAAAAATTTCAATTTTGTCCAGTTCACTTTTGTGGAATATCTGAACATGCAATATATCAAAAGAAAGAACAGCACCCTCTACTTAAAAAAAACAAAACTTTTATTCTAGCTTAATGCATTATTTTTTATCAACACTTGAATGTGGGTAAGTTTCATAAAAAAGCTTCATTTTGAGAAAAAGCTGAGAAAAACGTGTTTTTGTCAAAGGCTACATCCAGATCATATTTAGATGATCAAAACACAGATGGAGTAGATTGAGTAATGCTTGCACATTCCTGTAGCTTGTCCTATGTCGACATTCTGTAACATTGGGCAGTTTTGATTGATATGTTTCTCTTGAAGCAAATAAGGAAGTGACTTAAACTGCAATTTATTGACCGGCCGCTAGGGACAGGTTCCAAAGAGAGCAGAATCTCATTGAGCCCCATGTTAAAATGACCAACTTTACAGCAGAAAAATAATAATAATAATAATTACAGCCTGGTACAAATTGTGGTTTTGGTCTATACAGCTAATAGTGCCCTCCACTACACTAGGGGTGGTACCGTTTGGTTCGCTTGTCTCGGTTCGGAGACATGCATGGATGAACTTTATTTTTAATGAAGATCCAGCTCACGTGGGGAAGACATCGCACGTTTGTTCCTTCATTTCTGATCACGGATTCATTTGTAAACAAGAGACTGGATTTGCAGACAGGATGAGATGAATGATACATGAATGAATGAAGCAACACACTAATGTAAGTAAAAAATGTTTTTTATATGTTGCATTGATACAGATCGTTTGATATAGATCTATTGATTATGTGTATGTGTCTAACTGAACATACCTTAGCACACTGTCACAGGCTGAAGAATCATTTATTTGTGGTGTTGCGTGGTCCGTGTGTGTGTGTACGGTTTGCGTTATATCCACCGATCGGGCGGCCAAGTAATAAAAAAAACAACATTCCAATCAATTGCGGGTGGATGAGAGATAAATCATTGTGTTTGCTTGATAAATATAATTTGCAACCCCTGTGGGCGAATCTTTCCGGTTGCCGTTTTCCCACACGCTTTTAAAACAATCCCTCATGTGTACTGACTTATTCAATCCTATCTGTGGTTGTTTACTTCCAAGTCTTCAGTGCGGGATGCCCATAAAAACCGAGCGTTGCAGGAGAGAGCCTCAAAACCAGGGTAGAGTGGATAGGTTAACATTTATAAACAATGATCATAAACAGAAGCTCAGCCATATTTGCTTGACCAGTGAAAATTTTAGGTGAACTTACACTCTAACACATTTCTGTTCTTATTGAGCATGATTTACAAGCACACTTTTTTCCCATTTTTTTTTTTTTTTTCTCTTCTGAAACCTTACATAGGATGTGCTGGCTATTGCTTAATGTGTTTTTTTTTTTTTTTTTTTTTTCTGCACACTTTTTTTTTCCACTTCTGAAACTTCTCACATAGGCTGTGATGGCTATTGCTTAACGTTAACTGATATCAAAATAGCTATTAAGGCATTGTTTTTGCACCATCGTGGAATGAAAAGCTCGCAATGTAATAATATCCTGTTTCATCGTAAATATGTGACATTATAGACGCAAAATGAGTTTGCGAATGAATGCCTTTTCATATCGAGTTTAAAACAAGCAATTTTCTTCCCAGTTAGATACATCTTGGTGTAATGATGTTTAGGTACTTTTACTCAACAACAAGACCTAGATATTCATTAAAAGCGAGATGGGTTAGGCAGCCTATTTAAATAGAAAATAGTTCACTGCTTCAGTATGTGATTGTGTAAGTGTGTAATGAGACATATTAGGTCATATTGAGTGTCTTCATTCCAGACCATCTGCTTTAGGCGACCCTGGCCAACTGCTCGAAGACGGGGGGGAGTGCAGCACTAGTGTCGTTGCCGTCCCCGACAGTGTTTCTCAATCCACAGCATACACACAGCATACACAGCAATAACGTTCCTATGTGCTCTATTACCGCAAATGGGCCGTGTAGTGTTTTGGGTAAGAGGATCTGTGGCACAAGATCGTACCCCCCCAGAGGAACTCAATGGACTGTATGAAGCAGAGAACTCAGTAGTCTGGCTTGTGCTCTGCATCGGTTCATTTCAGAGCGATGGTTGCAGGGTATTGTCCACCTCTCTGGTGAGAGCCAACTCATTAGGACCGTTTCTGCATGGGTGTCGGGATGCAAGGCACGTGCGTCTCTTCAGAAGTGCTCCTCTTTCTGGAAATTTTCTGTTAAATCATCTTTGTTTGCTCGACTGCACTCGGAGCTTGATTTAGGACTTGCTTGAAAGGCAAAAAAATATATTTTTGGTACCCACAGTGATAAATGATGTGTAAATGGTCATTAGTCATATGGCAGAACAGTGAGTTATATAAAAAAAAAAACAATGACAGGCAAATTAAGAAGCGCTAATAAATCATGTTACACTTTAAATATTTGAAATTGTCTGCATAGAAATGGTATCTGTATAATCAAAACACTTTATAAATGTCAAATCGAATGAAATAATGAGAATATATATACAGTGGGCTCCAAAAGTCTGAATTTTGAGACAATACCAGCAACACTTGCGAAATGGAGAGATCAAAATAGTCCAAAAATGGAGATAAGAAGTGCACAGGCCTGCATCAGGGCAAAAAGATCACAGGTTGTACAAAAACTCATTTAAATACAAACAAGGACAAAATTCAAACTTACGAATAACCAATGAAAAAGTCAGAAGGTGTCCACCAATCACATAACATGTAAAGTGAGTGATGACATATAAGGCCAATAGCCTCTGTTTTTATGGTACATTTCTGAAATGTAAAAAAAAAAAATAACTACAAAAATCACTCAAATAACATTTTGATCTCTTCATTTTGCAGGTGTTGCTGGTATTGGCAAAAAATGTGTTTGCTTTTCTTCCATGCACCTTTCTGATCTTGTTAGGTTGAACCAGTACAACTACACTCCAAAAGACACTGAAAATCTTCTTAATATTCTGAAGATTTTTATTCTGCACTATTTTCTTGACCACTAATCAAATAAACACATTTTAGTGACATACACTCACCTAAAGGATTATTAGGAACACCATACTAATGCTGTGTTCGACCACCTCTCGCCTTCAGAACTGCCTTAATTCTATGTGGCATTGATTCAACAAGGTGCTGAAAGCATTCTTTAGAAATGTTGGCCCATATTGATAGGATAGCATCTTGCAGTTGATGGAGATTTGTGAGATGCACATCCAGGGCATGAAGCTCCCGTTCCACCACATCCCAAAGATGCTCTATTGGGTTGAGATCTGGTGACTGTGGGGGCCATTTTAGTACAGTGAACTCATTGTCATGTTCAAGAAACCAATTTGAAATGATTCGAGCATTGTGACATGGTGCATTATCCTGTTGGAAGTAGCCATCAGAGAATGGGTACATGGTGGTCATAAAGGGATGGACATGGTCAGAAACAATGCTCAGGTAGGCCGTGGCATTTAAACGATGCCCAATTGGCACTAAGGGGCCTAAAGTGTGCCAAGAAAACATCCCCCACACCATTACACCACCATCACCAGCCTGCACAGTGGTAACAAGGCATGATGGATCCATGTTCTCATTCTGTTTACGCCAAATTCTGACTCTACCATCTGGATGTCTCAACAGAAATCGAGACTCATCAGACCAGGCAACATTTTTCCAGTCTTCAACTGTCCAATTTTGGTGAGCTTGTGCAAATTGTAGCCTCTTTTTCCTATTTGTAGTGGAGTTGAGTGGTACCCGGTGGGGTCTTCTGCTGTTGTAGCCCATCTGCCTCAAGGTTGTGCATGTTGTGGCTTCACAGATGCTTTGCTGCATACCTTGGTTGTAACGAGTGGTTATTTCAGTCAAAGTTGCTCTTCTATCAGCTTGAATCAGTCGGCCCATTCTCCTCTGACCTCTAGCATCAACAAGGCATTTTCGCCCACAGGACTGCCGCATACTGGATGTGTTTCCCTTTTCACACCATTCTTTGTAAACCCTAGAAATGGTCGTGCGTGAAAATCCCAATAACTGAGCAGATTGTGAAATACTCAGACCGGCCCTTCTGGCACCAACAACCATGCCATGCTCAAAATTGCTTAAATCACCTTTCTTTCCCATTCTGACATTCAGTTTGGAGTTCAGGAGATTGTCTTGACCAGGACCACAGCCCTAAATGCATTGAAGCAACTGCCATGTGATTGGTTGATTAGATAATTGCATTAATGAGAAATTGAACATGTGTTCCTAATAATCCTTTAGGTGAGTTTATATCATGTGGTCTTTTGTATATGAAATTCTAAATTCTCTAGATTTCGTTCAGATTCCCTTTGGAACAATCTCAGATCATGCTGAACAGTATGGATCATTAGGTTTTGGACGAACCTGTAGGCTTCATGTCAGCTCAAGTTCAGCTGTTGTTAAAGAGGACCTACTATGTTTTTTTTTGTTTTTTTTTACATTTTCTTTACATCTTTCTTTAGTGTGTACTGTTGCTGTTTGAGCATAAAAAATGTCTGCAAAGTTACAAAGCTCAAAGTCACTCCAAAAGGGGTTATTATATCAGTAAACACTCTTTCTGAACTCCCTGAAACGCCTTGATTATAGTCTTAAGTTTTCTTCCCATCACAATATTCCTTATTTAAATGATTCCCACCCAAGGCATATGCAAAAACCAAACAAACAAACAACAAAAGCAGTTTGAGGCCTGGTTGAGTTGCGTTAGTAGTGTGTTGAAACTCACAGTTAAAGGAGTAGTTCACTTTAGTCCCCATTATTTACTCCCCCTCAAGCCATCCTAGGTGTATATGACTTTCTTCTTTCTGATGAACAGTATATCTGAGTTATATTAATAAATATCTGGACGCTTCCAAGCTTTATAATGACAGTGATGGGGTCAATTGAGTTTGAAACTCAAAAAAGTTCATCCATCTGTCATAAACGTACTCCACACGTCTCCGAGGGGTTAACCCTTAAAGACCTAGAACATTTTTGCGGCGCCTGACTTGCCTCTATTTTTTTTATTTTTCTCACCCATTCTAGCAGTTAGCATCAAGTGCCATATACCATGATCAACAATTGTTTCTGTTTGGCTCAGGGGAACAACCCACATGCGTTTCCTTGACCAATCAATGCTGCAGATTTTGATGACGCATCCATGCTCACGACGAGAAATGTGATACTTATGAAAAGGTGAAATTCTCTCTTTACGGTGCATTTTACAGCATACAGATTAGTGGTTTAGAAGTTATTAAACATTTTAGAACTTTAGTTATTTTTAGCCATGGCTGTCTCGGTCTTTAAAGGGGTACTTCAGCGATCAGTAGAAACCCAGTAGTATATTCGACTGATCGTGCTAAACCTCACTCCCCTCGCCTCGAGAGATTGTGCTCCCATGCCGGAGACACCAGTTCGAATCCCGCTCGGAGCAGGTCAAATAGGACCAGTTATAAATGCAAAATAGGATTTTCATCAGAAAAGTATGCAAAATTTAAGATTCACTCATTCAAAATAGCAGTTTATACAACAGTTTATCATCATCTGATCATCATCATCTGTAATTTTGCCTCTAGAGTAAAACTCATCATTAACCCACCTGAGGAGATTGTGTGCTGTTGTATTGATCTTTGCCCTTGCTACCCACATAGCACGAATTACCCTGAGCAAAGATTTCTATTAGCCCAGCCCACACGAATCCTGCAGTGTGATTTCAACTGTATTCTGCATATTCCTTCAAGAAAGCAATGCAACAGAGACTTTGTATCTGCCGAACGATCCCCTGTGTCACGTTGAGCGGCGGACCTCCGTATGAGCGCCGAATGTGAAATGATGTGTGAAATGAGCACATTTAACTAGCCCACCAGCATCATGCTCAGTCCTGGGTTGGGGCAGACTTACAGCCAAAGACTCGCTGTCCTGACACTGCCAATTGGATCATATTCTCCCTCCTATCTCACGCCGCCAGATTATGTGTTTCCTTTTTGTCTCCGACTCCAGGGGTGAGGGGCCTCATGTAGAGGTTAAATGAAAACGATCAGCTCCTTGCCCACCATTTCAAGTGAATACGGTGACTGGGAACACGGACATCACTATATGCTTTTTAGAGCAAGCAAGCGCTATTTACACTTGCACTTTCAGCGCTGTAACTGAACTGTGGTGATAAGTGTTTTTTTTTTCCACACAATTTGATGTGTCTTCCCTATATGGAAGAAAAGGTCTTTCACCTTAAAGTGTGACTGTTATGAAAGCACTGACCTACCTACAGTAACATGACTAGTCCCCGGTTTTTGTACTATAGCCCTGAATCATATTTTATTTTTATGTGTGTGTGTATATATATATATATATATATATATATATATATATATATATATATATATATATATATCCCTTTAAAGTGCAGAACTCAGGGAGTTTTTTTTCTTTTTCTTGTCAGTATTGTTGTTAAAATTAACTTTTTTTTGTATCATGGTTGTGTGAAATTCATGTTGATTTTTGGATACAGTGAATTTGGGGGTGCTGACCCTGCCTTACATTTAGATTTCATTGCAATTCTGCTACCCAGTGTTGGGCTCATTACTCAAATGTAATATACTCTACTATTACTAGTTACTCCTTTCAAAAGTAATATTATTACTTTACATATTAATCCATGCCAACAGGAATTAGTTACACTACTTGTTACATTACTTTTCTATTACACTCACAAAAAAATTTAAGTTGGTGATGTCACATGCGTACATACGCTCACCTAAAGGATTATTAGGAACACCTGTTCAATTTCTCATTAATGCAATTATCTAATCAACCAATCACATGGCAGTTGCTTCAATGCATTTAGGGGGGTGGTCCTGGTCAAGACAATCTCCTGAACTCCAAACTGAATGTCAGAATGGGAAAGAAAGGTGATTTAAGAAAGGGGATGGTAACTGTAATATTACTTAAATTCTATTATTAATTATACAAAAAAAAAAAAAAAAAAAAAAACCTGTCTGAAACTTGTTCAAATTCTAAATTAGTGTATTTGGCACATAAATTTTGTCCATGTTTAGCATGAGAATCCAACTCTTCAACAGTGTAAATAAGTCAGCCTGCATGAAATAGCATTAAGACCCCCCTTTAAAGGTGCACTATGTAACTTTTCTGTCCGCTAGAGTTCGCTAGAGTTCCTATTCAAAACAATGGTGTAGTTTGATGATGCCGGTTTGAGTGCAGAATCTTGGGACATGTGGTCTTCACCTCACAGCCGGTGGAAAAGAATCAGGATAGGATTCGGGCAGAAATCATGTTCATGGATGCGATTATTAACATTACTGTAGTATGAAGCAGAGCAGGACCGAGTGTTGTGGGAGCTGAGCAAGGCCGCTGGAGCGATTGAACGCAACACACGCCTCCCGAGCGGCGGGACTTTTATCATGCCTCAGTCGCCGACGCCATTTCCGCTTTTCCGGTCATGAGTATGAGGTAACGCAGCTCTGTTTATCATATCAGATACAAACCCGATTCCAAAAAAGTTGGGACACTGTACAAACTGTGAATAAAAAAGGAATGCAATCATTTACAAATCTCATAAACTTATATTTTATTCCAAATAGAATATAGATAACATATCAGATGTTGAAAGTGAGACATTTTGAAATGTCATGCCAAATATTGGCTCATTTTGGATTTCATGAGAGCTACACATTCCAAAAAAGTTGGGACAGGTAGCAATAAGAGGCCGGAAAAGTTAAATGTACATATAAGGAACAGCTGGAGGACGTCTGAGGACTGAGGAGACAAGTTGCTCAAGTTTAGGAATAGGAATGTTGTCCCATTCTTGTCTAATACAGGCTTCTAGTTGCTCAACTGTCTTAGGTCTTCTTTGTCGCATCTTCCTCTTTATGATGCGCCAAATGTTTTCTATGGGTGAAAGATCTGGACTGCAGGCTGGCCATTTCAGTACCGGATCCTTCTTCTACGCAGCCATGATGTTGTAATTGATGCAGTATGTGGTCTGGCATTGTCATGTTGGAAAATTCAAGGTCTTCCCTGAAAGAGACGACGTCTGGATGGGAGCATATGTTGTTCTAGAACTTGGATATACCTTTCAGCATTGATGGTGCCTTTCCAGATGTGTAAGCTGCCCATGCCACACGCACTCATGCAACCCCATCCCATCAGAGATGCAGGCTTCTGAACTGAGCGCTGAGAACAACTTGGGTTGTCCTTGTCCTCTTTAGTCTGGATGACATGGCGTCCCAGTTTTCCAAAAAGAACTTCAAATTTTGATTGGTCTGACCACAGAACAGTTTTCCACTTTGCCACAGTCCATTTTAAATGAGCCTTGGCCCAGAGAAAACGCCTGCGCTTCTGGATCATGTTTAGATATGGCTTCTTTTTGACCTATAGAGTTTTAGCCGGCAACGGCGAATGGCACGATGGATTGTGTTCCCGACAATGTTTTCTGGAAGTATTCCTGAGCCCATGTTGTGATTTCCATTACAGTAGCATTCCTGTATGTGATGCAGTGCCGTCTAAGGGCCGAAGATCACGGGCATCCAGTATGGTTTTCCGGCCTTGACCATACGCACAGAGATTGTTCCAGATTCTCTGAATCTTTGGATGATATTATGCACTGTAGATGATGATAACTTCAAACTCTTTGCAGTTTTTCTCTGAGAAACTCCTTTCTGATATTGCTGCAGTATGTTTGGCCGCAGCATTGGGGGAATTGGTGATCCTCTGCCCATCTTGACTTCTGAGAGACACTGCCACTCTGAGAGGCTCTTTTTATACCCAATCATGTTGCCAATTGACCTAATAAGTTGCAAATTGGTCCTCCAGCTGTTCCTTATATGTACATTTAACTTTTCCGCCTCTTATTGCTACCTGTCCCAACTTTTGGAATGTGTAGCTCTCATGAAATCCAAAATGAGCCAATATTTGGCATGATATTTCAAAATGTCTCACTTTCAACATTTGATGTGTTATCTATATTCTATTGTGAATAAAATATAAGTTTATGAGATTTGTATATTATTACATTCCTTTTTTATTCACAATTTGTACAGTGTCCCAACTTTTTTGGAATCGGGTTTGTACATCTGAGTGTGTTGAAAATGATGTTATGACGTTACTCTGTGCGTTCGCTCGGCGGCTGCTGTGACACTTGTTGCACACTGCAGTGAGAGTAAAGCGTTTCTGCAGAATAAAACTGGAAACCGAGGGTAACGCAGATATGACGCAATTGACAGGCGACGCCCTCACACGTCCTGGTTCATTAGTTAAAATAGCAATTTTCTCACGATTTACAAATAGTTGGAAATATTTGGGATATTGTAAGTACTCAACTGAACAAAATATATAACACTGGCCTTGTGGTTTTTGGATATTTTACTGAAATTTTTTTACACGGTGCACCTTTAAGTTATTGAACTGAAATTTAAAAGCATTCTTAACTCAATTCCAAATGACACTTAATCCTGGTATGTGTATGTAACAGAAATTGCTGAATGTAATTTTGAAATCCTCTTTGCTATGTGACTATTCTTTGATTCCACATGATGATTCAATTTTAGAATTAGCAGACAATTGTTTTTTTTGTTTTTTTTTGTTTTGCGGGCTAATTTAATGTAGGGCTAAAAACATATTCAGTAGTCAAGTCATGCTATATCTCTGATGTCTAAAATGGAGCATGGGCTCAGCCCCTCATGTTGAGTCTAGTCATGCTCCTGACCTACAACAAATTTGCTTTGCGTTCCCTCTATCTTCTTGAAGTGAGCAAAAGAGGCTGAGTCAATCTCTCAAATTCACTAGATGTAACAGAATGGCAGAAGTTGGGGCAAAAATAATGATTGCAGCCCTTGAATGTGAGCCCAGCCTTGATGGCGAACTGGAGCCGGTGTACTGATAGAGGCAGTTTGTTCCCTTTCGCCTTCTGATTTCGCAATACAGAACTGCAGTTGGGAAGGAGTTGCCTCTTTCAAACCTAACAACTCTAACAATGCAGCTTGGAGGCTCATTAAGTAAATAGAGAGGACATGCCTCCATACTAGAAACCCAAGCTTTGATAATGAGATGTAATTATTTACTTTGAGCTGCCCCAATTAATAATGCATGGTCTGCAACCTAGAGAGAAGGGTTGCGCTATAATTCTCAACCAGAGCTGCATTATGAAGCCTTGTAATTGTCATGAGTGTACTAGAGGAAAAAGGCTTCTCCGATGGATAATGAATCCCTGAGTTTTCTTCTAAACCGCCCTCTTTGCATGTGCACGCTCTTCTGTAGACCTTAGTCAGGGTAGATGTCATTTTTAATTTCACTCAAAAGAAATCAAGGCTAGATGTAAAGTGCCTTTAGGTACTAATATATTAAGATTCTAAGGTAAATTTTTTGGAACGATTTATTTTCCATGCAGCATCAGTTGAACGTTCAGCACTACAAATGTGCACCCCGTTGAACACACTGCACATCAATATTCCCTCTAAACTGTGCGCACAAATCCGCAGAAGGCAGGCTCAGAAAATATGTGGGAAAAAGCAAGTGATTTCTTGAATCAGAGCTAAATGAACGGGCAGCATTTCAATTGGAGCACATCCGAATGTCCATTGATTTTCTTTTCTTTTTTTTTCTTACTGAAACCGGAGCTGTGAGAATTTCTGTATCCACAAACAGTACGAGAGATTCATAGTGGCACATTCGGAAGCAGAAATTATAAGTATTATAAGTTATTTTGTTCTCAAAACAACAGTAATTTAATGCATGCATATATTATTATTTACTATCATTTATAATTAGAATATAATTTTTTCTGTATTATATAATTTAATATCTTGATGTCTAGTTCTTTTATAGGATTCAGTATCTATACTATTTGTACACAGCTATCACAATAGTAATAGACATGCATCAACTCATTTGATTGGTTTGAATTTGGGAAGGGCAAATCATTTTACAGAGGCTGGAAAAAATAAAATGAGTGCGCCAACATGCTAAATGTAGCTTTTCTTTTAAGGTTTACAGCTTTATATATTCAGCAAAAACTATGAATGATGTTGTGATGGTCTCTATAAGAAACAGTGCTGAGAATTGGAAAATAACCTAATTATTCTGTGAAAACGGCTGTTTAGTTTCTAGCCCATTTTATCTACCCCAGGCATTGAATTCAGTATCTCATATTTATATTTTATGAATGCAGTATCCATAGATGAGCACATACCCACACAGCCAGCACACAGATTCTCATATACACAAATCAGCATTTTTATTACAGCAGTTATTAGTTAAAAATTACAATTATACATAAAAGAAATGGTAAAGACTGGTTATGAGGAATGTTACATTAAAATACACACGTGTGTGTGTGTGTGTGTGTGTGTGTGTGTGTGCAAGATACACATAAAGGTAACAATGAGCTAGTGTGGAAGGGAAGTTATATTTTAAAGTCACCATGAAATCAAAATTGACAATGTTACAATGTTTTATGTAATATTGCAGTATTTATTATAAAATGATTTATCTGTGCACAATATTTCATGTCCTCATAATTTTTAATAAAAATAACCTCCCCTTCCCTTTGCAGTGACATCTCTTCTTTGATGACGTGTTTACTGGCGTGAGGGCGGGGCAACCTGTCACTCACAAGAGATCAGACCAAAAGCTAACCACAACCATCTAATCAATTCCCCATGGACAAAATCCCGCCCTAGATTTTCTCTTGTTTGATAAGCAGTTTCACTCGAATATGTACATCACGATAAGGGAAAAAAGACTATTGCAACATGTTTCATGCCAACTTTAATGTTATATCGGTAGCACTTATTAATTAATAACTAGATACTATCCTACCACTAAACCTAACCTTATCCCATGTAGTTGCCTTATATTACCCAGTACTTTCGTATGTAAGTACGCTGGTAGTACACATACTGTACATGTATAGATGTCAGTGGCAAGCGGTGACTTTTTTAACCGAGTATGCTCGGTGACGTTTTATTTAAAAAATGCACCTGTACGTTGGATGGGTTTATAAAAAGCTCTAGAGAGAGTGTTAGCTCAGTTGCTTACGCTCATGAAACATAACAACACAGCTAAAAGTTTCTTAATATAGCAGCCTACTTTTACCTGTTGATGCCTTCACAAGCACCCGTAAAAGCTGTTGAGATGTGTTTGAGTTGAGTCACGCACGATCCGCGAAAGGTGCGTTTGCATAATATGCTGTATTTTTGTAATTCCGCCTGATGGCTAGACTGGGTAAACCCAGCCTGATCTGCTGGCGATTTGATTTCACCCTGCAGCTCAGTCTGGAAACCTGTACATTAATTTATACAGCTTCTGTTACACTTTTGCGGGAACCAATCACAGACTGGCTTATCCACCTGGCACGCTATTGGCGGGTTTAACACGATGACGGATAGAGAAGCGACAGGTCGTTGCCCGTTGATCACGCTTCTTGTGATCTGATTGGTTGAAGGACTATCCAATTGTGTACAGAGTCTTTTGAATTATGCTCGTTTATCACGCCTCTTGTGCAGTAGAAAATACAGAGCAGACTCCCCAGACCAATGTTCAGTCTTAAATTGAGCTTGGTCTGGTGATAGCCAGACTACCTGATGGCACTAATATTGCATAAACAAAATGCTTTACCTTTAAACAGTACAGTGCGTCGGCTGGGGACACACATCTAAATCAGAGACGACAAATAAGAAATAACATGGCAGGCTTCAATTTAAATGTATGCCAGAAGTGTTTTTTTATTAAGAATTAAAATAAGTATAATATAATAAATATTAGTAGCCAATTATAAATAACATATAAGTAAAATATCATTAGAATAAATGCAAGTATAATACAAATATGATTATTATTTTAAAAATAAGTTGAAATAATGCAAACTGATGACTTTAACAAACACATAGACTAGGATTAATAAATAAATGACAGAGAGTTACATATGTATGGTACACCTCAAACAAGGGAATTTATAGTAATTTATAGTGTTAATACTAATCAGCAGAGCATTCACAGCTTATATGGACGCCACTGATATATGTATATATCTATGTTATAGGCCCTATATTGTTAACCTCCACAAATCCAGCACAGGCACTCCTTAACTCAATTTCCTCCCACACACGTTAACACATTTACAGTAGTTGATTTCATGTGATGCATGCTATACATTGAAGTAGACATAATTAAAATAGATTAAAATAGCATCTGTTTCTTTGTTGGCAGTGATTACTTCAAAAGTGATTTTGCAAGAATAAACAAAACACTGCTGTACAGTACATCATTCACAGCAGTACATGTACATTACAGTACATGTTTTAATTGGTGTCGAAATATTATGTCTACCATAACTAGGATCTATCCTTCTGAGGAAGCACGTACTCTGTGTGAATATATGTTACAGATTCAGATGTATCTGAAGACATTGCTGGATTGGCTAACCTGCTGGAGACTATACATGGCTCAGCAACAGTGTTGTTAACGATTTGTATACTCTCATTCTCGAGCACTGCAGTACATGAAGATGGCTGCTGCATCCATAGGGCGTCATCCCATCACTGCATATATTACTCAGTTCTTCCTTTGTTTATCAGTGTTTCTGCAGAAGCACAGCTTCGGGGGCTGTTCTCTGATCTTTTCCTGGCCCAAAGATGTACGTCAGACCTGTGTTGAGGGAGTCATGGCGCTGTAGGTGAGACCAGGATGAGCATAATGCTCTTACCTCAAATGCATTCTGCAGGCGTCCAGCTAGTGCTTGTTATAGTGTTTGTGTTGGATTTACAGAAAGTATCCTCACACCTTCCTCACAAAAGCACATGCCATATGACTATTCCACTCTCGCAGCCAGTTCTAGATCCACACAATGGAAGAATATATGAAACATAAGGAGACATAAGAAAGGAAATACTCAAACGGGAGATGTCAAAACTCTTTTCGTTACTTATAATATATTTACACTCTGTTCACAAAAAGAAGGAACCACAAGAATACAAATTACCTGAGGAGCCGAAAAACCAAAAGTAATAAAACAAAAAGAGATCTATCTGAGAGAATTTAGAAATCCTTATAAACAAAAAATACACACGCTGTTCCTTCACTACCTATCTAACAAAACCCAGGAGAGACAAAAAAAAAAAAAAAAAAAAAAAAAAAAAGAAGTGCTATCAGGGTCCTTATCAGAGTGATTTTGTTTAGAATATTATATATTGCATACCTATCTATATAGAATATGTCTGTGTGTGTGTGTGTGTGTGTGTATATATATATATATATATATATATATATATATATATATATATAGAGAGAGAGAGAGAGAGAGAGAGAGAGATCATACAAAATGCATGTTATTTAAAAAAAAAATTTGTACTGTCCTGAATAAGATATTTTACATAAAAGATGTTTAGTCCACAAGCTAAAAAATAAATAGCTGAATTTATAAAGAATGATCCTGTTCAGAAGTTTACCAACCGTCTCCAATGACTTATTTATGTATTGCATGAAGCAGCCATCATTTCTAGCCATCATTTCTTACTTGTAACAAAAAAACAGAACAATGTCTAAAAGCTGATATGTGACAAAGTGTACAGCAAACGTTTTTATAAGCTGTCGACCCCAAAAAACGAGGATTTAAGGAAACAGAAATGGATACAAGCAATAAGACATGAAGCTTCGGCAGGAAGAATGGGTGAATTTTGGGATCCTGACACTCAGTATGCCTCATTATGCCTACGTGTGCAGAAAACTGTCAAATATTCAAATGTCAGTTTTATATTTCCTGTCGCTGATTACGTTCTCCTCCAGTGGGTGTAGTTCTCAGTGTAATATAACATGTTGCGCTCTGTCTCAATTGCCTGTATCCACTTTTGTGTCCTTAAACACTTGTTTTTTGGGTCAACAGCTTATAAAAACTTCTGGGTTTTTGGTTCAGTTTTTTTTTTTAGCTTGTTTTCTGTACACCTTGTCACATATCAGCTTTTAGACATTGTTCGGTTTTTTGTATGTAATAAGTCAGAAATGATAAGGAGGCCGCTTCATGCAATACAAAGTCAATGGAGACGGTTGGTTTGTTTTCCCTCCGGTGGGCGTGGTTTTCAGATTATGACGCGTGTCGCTCTGTCTCTATGGCTCGCTTGGAACCTCAACCGAGGTGGTACTAAAAAAAGTAGTAGGTACTAGGTACTGTACACAGTGGAAACTCAAAAGTGAGCTGTAGCCATACCATGCAGTGGAAAAGTGCCATAAATGTATACTTCTTAAGTCATTCAAACTTAAGTATATATTAGCAGTAGCAAGTCCATTATTGCTCTGCTGCAGCAGCAATAATCAACAGCAGCAGTGTAGCAGAACTAGTCAAAGGTCAACATGAGTTTAGAGAGTTGAAATATATATATAACACAAAACAGCAGCATTTAATTTTTTATAATTAATGCATTTATTAGCACTATTTTATTTTATATATGCTATCTTTAAAAATGTATTTAGCTAAATGCTGCTTAAAATGATTTAGATTTTTTGAGTTTACTATTCATTTTCTAGTGCTACTGGTGTTATTTCATATACTGATCAATCTAATATTGTTTAAAGCTGTCACTCTAATTGAGATGTTGTTTTTATGTCTGATAAATACTCTGATTGCACATCAAGTGTAGTGAGTAGGCTATGGTGTTATGACCCTGCTTGTATATATTTATAGATGACAACAATGCGGATCTTTAATGTGACCAGCTGGGAAAGCACTTGTTTACTGCAATCCAAGAGATCCTGCTTGTCATTCGCTTATCTTCATCTATCTGTAATTACAACCAGGGTCATAACACTACCCCTTGGATTACAGCTAAAAAGTCAACAAGTGCTTTACTCCCCTAAGCAAGTGAGGTTTAAGTGCATTCCCGTTGAAGACAATGCCCTCTGAAATAAAGAATTTGTCAGAGCTGACAAATAGGAAAATCCTGAAGTCATTTACCATGTTAATGCCTTTTTGTCATATTTTGGAACATGGCTTACTCATTTGGTATTCAGCTCCTCCAGCTGCATGCTATCTGACAGTGATAATGGTAAAATGGCAAATTCCCCAAGGATATTAGATAGACATGCATACACTCACACACACATACTGGAGGAGAGGCAGTAAAATGAGTGATGTTTGAAAGCTTATGGCTGCGCAACGTGGGTGTTTTCTCTTTGTCTTTCCCACGGGGGATGCTCTTGTTGTGTTGCGGGGGTAGCTTCGGCTCTTAGATGATTGAAAAGCACCATCTTAGTCCATAAAAAACAAGCTCTTTCACTTTCCCTCCCGTCAGGATATGCATACCAGTGGCTTTCCAGTGTCTTTGGCTTCTGTGCCATAGTGTGTACAGAGTCACTGTCTTGATTCCCTTTTGGAAGAGCTTAAAATGGCTGCAGGCACTTTGCTTCCTCCTGCTCTGAGGAAGCCTTTCACATTTGTCACTGACAAACGGATTCGGCAGCACTTGTTGCGCTATGGAAAAAGGGACAATATAATGGATAGCATGCCAGAGATATCCAGGCATAAACACTCCGCAGGATTCCAAACAAGGTTGACCACTGACTGTGTTAACTATGTGCTGTGAAACATCGGTAAGGCAACAGTCTGAAGCCTCTCGCATATGCAATTTATAACGATTACATGGGCAAATGTCAGGGAAACGCTCTAGCTGTTAGATAACCATGTGTAACCAAATCATTGTGCCATGGCTTCAGTGTAAAGTTAGACCATCTACATACATTTATTCACATATTTGAAGCAATATAATTTATGCTATCATGTTTATTATAAATTATAGTTTAAAGGTAAATTATGTAATTTTTGTGCCACAAAACCGTTACTCAGACAGCATTGGTTGAGTCGGTCAAACTTTAGATGCCTGAAAGGTGCCTGATCCGCCTGTCAGCCTACAATGGGTGCTCAAAGCAAGGGGTCAAGGTTTGTTTGGTTAACATGATCCCATTATCTGCTGTGGTAGATGCCGTAACTACACCATCTGGCATCTTTCTGAACGACTAAATACATTTTGTTGTCACACTATATAGGGTAAGTAGTCACAGTAGAGCCATTAAACAGTTTTTAAGAGTACAATTATTATGAAACGTGTAACAATTCATGAAAAAGCAAAAATGTAAAAGCTAACATTTAAAAGGGCTTTTTACGCATGAAATAGTTAACCCTGGGTTATTCTAAACCCCGGGTAAACTGAAGCCATCTTGCGTCACGTTTAACACTGATCATAATTTACACGCAGTTAACATTTATGTTTATGTTTATGTTTTGTTGATGTTTTGTTGTGTTTGCTATGTAATGCTTGCTAAACTGCATTCTTGTATTTCTGGAGAGCGTGTGGCGGCGCCTGACTAATCGGCTGCGGCCCGGAGGCTTGCTCCAAACTCATTTCGTTACACTGTACTTGTACATGTGTAATGACAAATAAAATATTCAATTCAATTCAATTCAATTCAATTAATCCTGGGTATTTGTACACTGCTGTTTCACACTGCACCTTCCTAAAACCTGGGTTAACATCCTTATTTGTATATTTGGACAAACGCAGCACATGGTATGCTTATAAGGGCTCCAGCATTGTGCATCATCATATATGGGTGAATTTGCAGACTGTACTATTAAAGGGTTAGTTCACCCAAAAATTAAAATGACCCCATGATTTACTCACCCTCAAGCCATCCTAGGTGTATATTCGTCTTTCAGACGAATAAAATCAGATTCATATTAAAAAGGTCCTGGCTTTTCAAAGCTTTATAATGGCAGTGAATGGTTATGTCATTTTTGAAGTCCATAAAAGTGCACCTATCCATCACATCATCCACACGGCTCCCGGGGGTTAATAAAGGCCTTCTGAAGCAAAGTGGCATGTTTGTGTAAGAAAAATAACCATATTTAAAACTTTATAGACTAAAATAACTAGCTTCCGGCGGTCAGCGGTACACCTTAAGCTACCTCACGTTTATACAGCGTATGAGGCACGCGATTGGTTGTCGGTTGCTAAGCATCAAGTCATAACGGTTTTCTTTTTTTTGTCATTTATATGTTTTCATTTCATTCATTAATTTTAGTTTTAGTAATTTTATTAAGATATTTTATTATCATTTTTATTAGATTTGTTATATATATATATATATATATATATATATATATATATATATATATATATATATATATATATATATATATATATAATTTATTTATTTCATTAGCTTTAGTAATTTTAGAACTACAACTCAAACTCAAAATGAGTTTTAAAGGCAAAATTTCTAATCTTTTTAAGTTTACGTTTTTATGTAGTGTTTTGTATTTGTTTTATTTCAGCTTTATTTTATTTATTTTATTTACCAAAAACAATAACCTCAGTTTTTAATAGTTTTAGTTTTAGTAAGCAATAACAACAGTGGTATAAAGTATAAAGTCAGTGTGGTTTTAATGTGTTCACTTGTTTATCCAACAGCTATAAATAAATGTTGATAATTGAATTTTAGTTTAAGGACCAAATCACTGCTCACATTTGTGTAATTTTGACTTTTGTCTCAAAACCTTATATCAATATCAATGAAAAATAGCCCCAGCCTACTCTATATAGCTAATATTTCATTGTAGTAGATGTTTTACCAGTGCCTGATTTTTTTTTTTTTTTTTTTTTGGAGGGCTCTTAAAAGCATGAAATCAAGTTATATTTTTCCTGTCACAGCTCAGTATGGTCACTAGTGAAGGGCATGTGTAATTTTTTGTGGTGCCATCAGGCAATCATGATTTCATATCTGCTGTAGAAATCAAAGGGAATGCTGGTGGATAGCTTTCTCCAGGTGTTACAGATGTTAGTGACACACTTAACCTTTAAATAGTACTAAATGAGAGTTCAGTTTATAAGATCTTTTCTAAGGGCTTAGGAACACCTACTTGGTCATATGTTGTTATCAGAGAATTGATTTAGTCAAACAATATTTTCGTTTTTGGGTTTGTTTGCATCTTGTAGTTGATTATCTTGGTGCCTGGGAGAAACAAGATAAAAATTCTGCTCTAGCCAAGTTGCATCACGCTTGTGGATTACATTGTGCATATACTGCACAAATACAAAGAGGCTGTCAGTGGAAGTTCTGCATCAGCTTTCTCAGAGTACAATGAAACCAGGAAAAAATAAAACATGGAAATAAAATTAATCTTTCTATTCAGGTCAGTAGGAAATGTCATTTGATTTAAAAAATGAGACATATTTGCCTACATTTAGTTTTGGATTTTTCTGTTTTTCTTCTTTTTCTTTTTTAAGCATGTGCTTTTGTCCGTTTGGATATTTCTGGCTCTTGCAACAACTGAAATTAAGTGGACACCCAAAAGTTGCTGTGGGTGGCATTTTCTTTATCTCACTTTTCCAGAGAAAAAAAGCTATAGAATACAGTTAACATTTAGTTGTTTTTTTTAGGCTGCGAGCATTTATGCTGCATGAATCTGCTAGTCACACACTTTTGAATTTATCATACTTTTTAAGAGCTTCTTCTATGGTTAAGTTGTCAGATATCTTCATATTCAGGGATGTCATGCATCCATTTTTTTTTCTCTCTCAAGGGGGCACCAGTGGGAGTTTTGGCTCACTTAGGTGCCCTAGGTGTCATCATTAACGACACGTCTTAAACACTTTAGTCGGTTGTTTTTTAAAGACATGTTAGTCTTAATATAATCTTAATATAATTTTTGTTAGCTTGCAAGAGACCTTTTACACCCTTTATGATGACAGAAGGAAATGCAAAAGAAATGCTGTGGAAGGTATTCAATTAGAGCACATTTAGAAAATGTGTGATGTCTGCCTGTGCATTTTAGACAAACACATTATCTAGAATAATCATCCAACCAAATTTTAAATATGCAAATACATTTATTTTGGAAACTGTATTTAAAGGCACAATAAAATAAAATAAATAAAATATCCAAAAACCCCTAGAACAATGTTATACTGTATATTTTGTTGACTTGCATTATCCCAAATGTTTCAAAGAATGTTTAAATCCAGAGAAAAAAAGCAATTTTAACCAGGATACAGGCAGTGTCTGTGCATCGCCTATCAGTGACATCATACCCTCGATTTTCTGGTTTTATTTTGTAGAAACCATGGAAACACCAAAGACGATTTAATATATGACGTGTTTTATTAGACGGGTGAGCAACTGTTTGGATACATTCATCAACAGAAAACTAATCATTGTTATGTAGCTCAACACAGTTATTCTGTTTTCTTGCTTTACCACGAGTACCATGTTTTACCATGCCTAATATCGATCTAGCTTATGCAGTGTGCAACAAGCCTCATAGTAGATGCAGAGCAAACGCACAGAGTAGCATTATGACATAACTTTCAACACACTCAAATGTGTGTAATATGATAAAACAGCACTGTGTTACCTCTCATACACATGAGCGGAAGAAGTAGAAGCGCTCGTCTGCGGCAGAATACAAGCTCCACAGTTCTCGAGCCGTGTGTCGCGCTCATCTCTCATCAGCACCCTGCTTCATACTACAGTAACGTTAATAAATCTTTAACACATTAGCTCATCCATAAATATGATTTCTTCCTTAATCCCGTCGTATTCTTTTCCACCAGTTGTAGAGGTGAAGACAACAACTCCCATGATTCTGCAAAATCAAGGCGTCATCAAGCTACACCTTTGTTTTGAATAAGCGACCTCTAGCGGCGACAATTTCATATTGTGTCTTTAAAATATTCTTGGCTCATACATTTTAATGAGGATGACAATTCTGTTCGAATTTATAAACTAAACAAGCCTTTTGGATGATTCCTGAAATAATTGTAAAATGTTGTGATTCTGTCCAGTTACTTTAATAACTCAGGCAATTTAATAATTTAATAACTCTGGCTGGTGTTGGCATGCTCGAATAGGAGATCCGTCCTGAACTCGGCAGCATTATTTTAAACTCCTCATACCCTTCTTTTTTTAGGATCTGAGCCACAATAGACAATACAATAGCAGAAGAGCAACTGGGAGCAGTTGAGAGCCTGCGGGCAGGAGAGGATGCGAGAAACTACAGTAAACAGTAGCACAAGGTCAGGAGATGTCAAATTATCAGCAGTGTTCATACATAATATTGAGGTCCACTGACAGTAAAAGTTAGGTCAAAATTGCAATATTAAACTAATCATTTAAACCTACAGTGGCCTCCAAAAGTTAACTTTTTTTGGACACATAAGCTTTGCTTACAAATGACAGCAAAATATCAAACCAAGCAGCATTTACAAGCTCATGCAGCTAGAGCTTTTCTCAGAATGTACTTTACTTTGAGAGATTTTGGCAATTATTTTTTGAACCAGCTTGTCTCAGGGTGATTTTTTGGATGTATCAGTTCCCCACAGGTTCACACAGTTATTTTAGCTGAGTAAGGTGTAGTTCATGACATGTTAGATTACCTGGTCCGAACCCGAGTAGTGTAGATAGCCTCACTTTTATATTTTGGTTTTTGAACCTTTGGTTTTGTTTTCAAAGCATGGTGTAATGCATTACCAAGTAATTAATTACTGTAATTAAATACATTTCCCCTTGAAACAGTAAAGTAAGGAATTACTTTTTCCCCTGTAATTTAATTACAGTTACTTCTGATGTAATTGCATTAAATACTGTATAGACTATAGAACAATTTTATATAAAACAGTAGTGGATGTAACATCAAATTTAACGTCTAATGATAACATTTATGTTTTTAATGTAACCTCCCATTAAATTGATCAGTACAGGAATAATTTATGCACTTTTATATTATTATAAGTTTTGGTAACAATTTACTTAAAGCCCTCATGTATAATGCATTATAAAGATATTCATAATGTAAGTTACAATGCATTATATCTTTTCATAAATAATTGTGATCAATGTTAAAATGCATAATAGTATTTGCAGATTCTGAAATTGGTTTCTACAGGTCTGTTTAATGAATATATAAGCATTATAATGTATTATAACTGTGGTTACAATTATTCATGAGACCATACAATGCATTATAAGGTGCATTATAAGGCATAATTCATGCATTAAAAATACTTTCATAATGCATTATACATAAAGGCTTTAAGTGTTACTGAAGTTTCATGTCATTTCTTGTATTGTTCAACTAGTTGAGGTTGATATGAGATTTAAAAAGTAATTAGTGCTGTCAGTCGATTAAAAACATGAACTAATTAATCGCAATTTTCTTTCTGTAATTAATCGCGATTAATCACGATTAAAAATATCTGAGTTTTTTTCTTTTTTTTTCTGTATGTAATAATTTCACAGTTACTCTCTAAATTAATGTAGAAACAATAGGCAGTATATTTTAAATATTTGTTGTATTGCCATCTTTTTATGAATGAAGGCCAGTATCACTGATACTAATACTGATGTCTTTGATGTTTTTTTAAGATTAATGATAGACACTCAACATTACAGTATAATTGAAAGCTATCAATTTCAACATTTATTAGGCATACAAAAAAACTTTTAATTTAAGTGAACTTAAAACAATCTTCACATAAAGCCATTATAATAAATGTCCTATTTACCTGTGGCCAAATATACATAAATTAAATAAAGTTATCAAACAGTCTGCACTGCATAAGTTATAAATGAATTATAGATTAATCCTTATTAAAGCTAAACTTTTCTCTGCTAGGCTACCTTTGTTTTGATTAACTTTAATGACAGACATCTAAGTAATATCACGCGCATTTAATATATATATTTTTTTACAACTCTTTAAGTTCAAGATGTCATTTAACTCATTTAAGACTGCTCTTATGAGAACACTCGATAAAACAGGCATTTTGGCATAATTCAGTATGTTATTGTTCATTCAAGTGCAAAAGAAAGCTTGATTCTGGCACGCCGTCTGTGTGCACGATACTGGTGTGCGTCTTTCTGTGCGTCACGTTGTGTGTGTGTCAGGACATTCACAGACAGTGCGTTCTCTTTTGTCATGCTTGAATGGTTTAAAAGCATTTGCAAGAATAAGAACGTGATCATATTGTAACACAAGCCAAATGATGACAGAAAAAAACTGATTCTGCATTGATTGCGTTAAATAATTTTAACGTTATTTTCAACGTTAAACTGAAAAAAAGAATCTCATGCATTAACGTGCAAATTATTAGTAATATATAATAAGTATAGGGGAATAACGGTACATGAATTCATCCCAAACTGCCATGATACAAACGACGAATACAGTCAATCACAGGCAATCCACTCTCCAATCCAGGCATGCGTGGTAATGCACAACTGTTTAATAACCGCCACAACATGAAAAAGAGCAGAAGAAGAGACGATTTATGCACCAACCCAAAACAAGGCCGTTTCTCAATACCAATACCGAAACGCAAACTTCAGACTTGCCAAGTTCGACTCGGGAGAACGAATTCCCGAGGACTGGAGGACACAAGTCCGGTACTCTGCTAATGGAACAGCTCGCTCTCACTCCTGTATGTATATTTTAGGCTACAACAAAACAAAAAATATGTCATAAAACACCACTCTGCCTCTTTTCATTTTTTTAAAAATGAAACCTATTATAGCCACACAAATGTGGTTCAGGCAACGCATAGGCTACCTTGATTATCTTCACTGCATGTATATTTATAACAAAATGAAATATAAAATACAACATGCCTCTTTTCGTTTACATTTAAAAAAAAAAAATTATATATAAATATGTGGTTCAGACAAAGTGCATATATATGATTATCACTGTAATAAAATTAAATATGACATAAAACACAACCCAGTCTCTTTTTGTTAAATGTCAGTTTATGTGTGATCAATAATAGCCATTATAAAAGTATAAGTAAAAGGTTTAAGAAGCTATACAAGAAATAAAGCAAACAATTCAGTCAAAGTCAGCGCTACAACGGTAAAGTTAAATAGCCTAAAAATATAAAGTTATGAAACTTCACTTTGCCCTCAGCCAAAACGATTTGGCAGGGAACAAATTATATATTCATGAGACCAAAGATCGCCCATTAGATCTACACAAGACAAATCGTATCTCATGTCTAACCACTACAGAGACATCAGAGCCAGCGGCAAACACCAGAAGGACTAGCCGAGGAAAGGCTGCCCTCAGCAGGTTAACGAGCGCTGAGCGCCCGCTGATCGACTGGATCTCACAACTCCGAAAACACCAGATCAAATGTTCAAACAGGTGCTCTCTTTATAAATAAACCACAGATTTGAGCTTTAAACAAGTACATTCTTGCCTGAAAAAGTCTTAAAACTACTTTAGTGACGCATAACAGTAGCATTTTTAAATTACGCGGGGTTTGTCATCTGCTATTGACGCTTGCTTGTTGATGCAAGATGCATTCTGGGAGACCAGTCTGTCTGAAGTCCACACAAGTCTCCTCTCGACGCATCCTCGATAAAAGTGGTGGATCAAGAACACATCCACTTTGAATTGGAACACTTGGTAGTTGGGCAGCGACTGATGACGATTCACAAGTTCTCGTAACAAGAACGCATATTGAGAAACGGCCCAAGAGTTCAGATGGCACACGAAAGCTTGCTAGTAGCCTATATGCTGAGTTTCAATTTATTTTTGTGACACGCTCTACAAACTTCACAGAAAGGAAACTGGGACGGCAGAAAGTGGAATTCTTTATTTCTTTTACAAAAGCGCAATATTTAGTTTTTATTGTGAGTGTACAATAAAATTTGAATGTCTTACCCTTATCTGTATGACCATAAATGACGGAATATATTAAGTTGTTTCTGCTGTTATAATGAGACAAATTAATTTCTTACAAAGTATCTTAGAAACAAAATTTTTTAAGTGTAGCTTTAGGTCCAAATAGCTTTTGAGGCCACTGTACTTTTCTAGAATTTTTATTGGTTTATCTGCTACTTTTAATAATTAAAGATGTGGTCATGCTAGGCTTTGAGAAGGCAAAATTACTTAGACCTTTGCAACGCTGTGAATCATGCAGCTTGGTCAAATAAATAACGCAATGTTTTCACAGTACCACAGAGGTAGTATTACACATCTGTAATCTACGACACACTGCAAGATTAATGCACTAAACTATAAAAACTTTGAAGGTTATGCTGCACAGAATACTAAACAGATGAGCAAAAGGATCATTAAAGATGATTAAATATCTATCGATTTCTGCATGCTGTATTTAACGCAGATGACAGTGACAGCTTAAAGCAAGTGTCACCGGGTGTAACTGCAGAAGCGGTCGCATTTTAGGAATCCAGCCATGCTCCCATTGTTCCAGCCCTGCCATTTCAGCACATTCGGGCCATTTCTGAGGCTTGCATTCATCACCAAACATTTCTCCAGGCTTTTAGAAGACTTGTAAAGGTCCCGACAAGAGAGCGAGAGAGAGAGAGAGAGAGAGAGAGAGAGAGAGTGCGCCCTCCTCCCCCTTCCCCGTATACTCCCAACAATCACATGCTTGTCAGAGTGTCAGCTGGCATTATAGTAACCCCCTCATACGGGCCTGTAGGAGCAAGACAGCCGGGGAACTGGAGCGAAACGGAGGCAGTCACTGGCACAGCTAGAGTGGGAGCAGTCGTCTCCAGAGGCCCGACCTTTGATAGCCTCAGAGGTCTTGAGGAACCGGCCCTGCGTGGGCGGCCACACCATAGTACAGGAAAATCTCTGTCACCAATGATGTGCAGCATAAAGGCTGATGGGAGTTGAAAGTTTGGACAGCGTGAGGTGCAGATCCTAAATCCCTTTGACTAGAAACAGAACAAGACTTGATTTCAATGAACTTGTCATCAAAATTTAATTATATTTCGGATTTCTTAGCGAGGATGCATAATACCACTGCTTCACCTTGGCAGTAGCTTTCATATTTAAGCACTTTTATTGGCTTATGAAATATTAGCAATATGTTTTGAAATGATCAACTTTGGACTTTTAATTTGTGGCGATCATCAGCACTGACCTTTAAATGTAACAAAATAGTGACGCAGAGGAAACTTAAAGGGATACGGAATCAAAATGAATCGTTTACTCTCCATCATTTACACTTTATCTTTATTTGATTTTAGATTTTATAACACAAAATATTTTGCTATTTAAAGATATTTTGAACTGTTAAAAGTTATACAGGTTTGAGGGTACGGAGCCCCTAAGGTGACATGGTGATGTAAAAAATATGAGAGGAAAAATGTGAGAGGAAAAATGGAAAAAACAAACACTGGGTTGTTATGTCTGACCCAGGATCTGGGTTACGCAAAAACTACCCAAACACTGGGTTGTTATGTATGACCCAGGATCTGGGTTACGCAAAAACTACCCAAACACTGGGTTGTTTCGTCTGACCCAGGATCTGGGTTGCGCAAAAACTACCCAAACACTGGGTTGCTATGTCTGACCCAGGATTTGGGTTACGCAAAAACTTCTATCCCATTACTTCTGTGATAATTTGAATTATTGTAAAACAGAAATAATGATACTGTGTGGTTGAAAAGACTGCTTATGAAGCTTTTTCATACACCTATACATGACAACTGCTCTCCCTGGGTCAGCAGCAGCGCCAACGCAGATTTTAACGTTTCCGCAAAAACACTTAAATATAGTTTTTCCTCCAATCTCATATTATCTCATATTATAACAGTTTTGCAAACAAATGCAAAGTTTCTCAGGGCAAGTAAGGGAAGCATTGAAATTTAATTTTCCCTCCCATCCTTTCCCTCTCATCCCACCCACTACACCCCCCCATCATCATGTCCTTTTCCCATATGAGGGTGAGTAAATGTCATCTTTGGTTGAACTATCCCATTTAATTTGAACAGCTCAGTAAGAGGGGCATCGGTCAGCTCCAATGTGCCTTAACCCCTCCCCCTCAAAAAAGCCTTTCTCATCTCTGTCACATTTCCCCTGACAAGGTGATGATGTTCCGAGTTACACCTCTCACTGTTCATCTGGACTCACAGCTTCCTCAGGGGTGGTTCTCTGAATGAAGCGCTGGGGAGTCTGGAAGATTAAAAACAGCAACTGAAAAGCTTGGCAGGATTGGGCAGCGAGGCTGCGAGGCTTTGACACACAGGCTCTTGCTGGGGAGACTTTTCCTTTTTCCTGTTCCCTTATTTATATCGTGTAAGCCCTGTTCAGTTCCTGGAACATGTTTAGAAAGGCCTGAGGTGTGAATTTGTATGCAATAAACCCTTGGTGATGTCAAGCTGCCAAAGGCTTAGCTGGAGAAACTGTTGACTGGTTTCACCGTTGCCAAAATTATTATTTTGATGAGAAAAATCTCTCTTTGTGTGTGAGATCTCTTGTTGATGAATAGAAAGTTCAAAAGAACAGCTTGTATTTGAAATATTTTTTTAATGTAACAATACAAAGTCTTTGCTGTCACTTTTGATCAGTTTAATGCATCCATATAGAAAATATTATAAACCTGATATAAATTAAATGGTAGTCTATGCAATGTCCTCATTAATATAGTGAAACAAACGTGTCTGTGTGGTGACACTCTACTCCCTAAAAATATGTTTTAAATTATAAAATATTTACAAATGATCACTCAAATCAGTTTTAACTTGTACAAAGCAATACATCAATTCCATAAAAATAAAAAAATTATATTTTGCTACTTCACACTGGCATATATGGACCACCACTGACAACGCAGCAAATCACGTCTGTGCACAGTTTATGAAACAACTCAAAACTCTTCATTTTATTAATTATTTTCTTTTTAAATTATCTTGCTTTCAATTTGCTGTGTTCTTTTAAAGATTTTGTGCTCATTGTTCTCAGAAACTTTCTTCATGTATTGTTATATAGTGTATGCATTTCAAAGTGTTTTTAAACTTCTTTTTAACTTCTCTTCCCGTTTCCCTTCACTATACAGTACATGTCTTCACGGTCCTACATACATTTTTTTATGATATGTTTAAAATCCTCATACATGTTTGAGACTAAATGCTTTTTTTTTTTTTTTCATTTAGCTTTATTAGTATTGCCTGCCTTATCAGTTTTGGGCTATACAGAATCATATGAAAATTTGAAACGATTCATTAGACTGCATCAGTATGTTTTCGTACAGTGTTCAAGGAAAGATTTGCACTGTCAGTTCACATAACATGCATGGCTACACATAACACTCCATTACAACCTTGCACATTCTAACATATGCAGGTATTTCTATGAACAATTTTAGCCCTTATATCACATATTTGCATCACAGGACAAAAAATACCCCCAAAAACAAATAGATTACCACCACATCTCAAAGTATACATTGTGTTCTGTGATGGAAACAACATTTTAATATGTGTTTTAATATATATATATATATATATATATATATATATATATATATATATATATATATATATATATATATATATATATATATATATATATATATATATATATATATATATATATATTATTCAATGTTTTCCAACATTTTTCAGGTACTAACTAACTTCTGAAAATAAATGGTAATTATTTATCCTATTATAGCAATTGTAATTAATTAAATGACACCACATGTCAGGCCTTCTCAAATCAGACGGTAAAGCTAAGAAATGCTCATTTTAAAGTGCCCCACTATGCTATTTTAAAGGCTCCTACTTTTGTTTTGGAGTCTCCTACAACATGCATCAAAGGTAAAAAAATTATATACATCACCACATGTTTCACTGATTCTCAAATGACTCGACAGATGAAGGCGGGATATAATGGATAACAAATAGGCACATGACTATTAACTATTTGTTAAGTAATATGTCATTGTAGAGTCTCTTTATATCCCTCCTTTCCGCGAGCCTACTCTGCTCTGATTGGTCAGATGGCCCAGTCTGTCGTGATTGGTCTACCGCATACAGCATGTGTTTCAGAAGCTAAAAGTCCAACGCTGTTGTTACTACACAAATAACACTTCTTTTCAATCGTAGCAACGTAGACAAGCAGCTACAACTTTATTTTCCTCAAAACAATCGTTCCTCCACAGTGGATAAAATACACTGATCTCTATGCGCAGGCGGCTGAGAGACAGATTCGAAGGGACCGTCTGCAAAGTGCAAAACCCGTAGAGTAACCCCGAAGTGTAACTACAAAAACAGTCAATGGCTGCGTCCAAAAACATAGGTAATTTTATTGTGGTGCACATGCTGGAACTATATCAATAACAGCACATTGAGACTTATACTGAGATTGATGTAACATATTACATTAACTTTATCTTTACTTAAAGTAGTAAGAATGACAGGCAATCTGCATTAATTTACACAGTTTTAGGTAATAGTGGCCCACAGCTGCTTAGCAGAAGTATTTCAGTAAGACCGCACCGTGAGTTAGCCGGAAACTTACACAATATAAAACAATAAAAGAAAACAACATATTTTGAACACCCATAGAAAATCAATAATTATTCATACTTACAGGTTGTGATTCTGAGGAGCAACAACTTAAAACCAGGGACACGCCAAGCCGATGGTCGGCGTGTTCCGCACTGTTGGCTCTAGTCGGACACCGTCTGTTTTTTTCAACATGTCAGGCCGTGAGAGAGAGAACTCTGATTGGCTGTTCAGCTTAGCAAATGAGTCAGTGCACGCACCAGAACAAGAGCAAAAGTGATGAAAGCAAGCAAAGAAGTCATGACCGTACAGACTGAAGGCTGTTCTAATGTTATGTATTTACCCTAGCATTCCACTGCGCAAATATTTTCATAATAATATGAGACTGAAATAAAGAACGTGATCAGCGTGATTGATATTAAAAACGCTAAGCAAGCACTGCTTTGTTTATGGTTTGTATACCTGCAGTCTTTTTGTTTCGTTTTGTCTTATTGAATGACAAATATAGACAAATAAATCTGCTTAAATAGACAATTACCTCCTTTACACACAGGCGCATGCTAGATGACAGTCAGCTGTAGTTCTCTTGATGTGTTCAAGCACAGTTTTTTTCCCTAACGAAGGCGATGTGATGCGAGGCTTTCAGGTTTGGTGTATACCTAGCTCAACTTGGCAACACTGGTTTGAGGGCTGGTAAAGTTTTTCACTGTACAACATAGACGGGCATTTTGCAAATGTCTTTTCTAGTGACTGAGAACCATCACACAGTGGGATTCGAAATACAAATGACTCATATGGGCGGTTCACACTTGACTGTTTCTTTTGGGAGACTATAACTTTATTTATCGTGCACTTTCGACTTTACAACTTTGCAGAAGATTTACATTCAGAGATATTACACACTGCATGAAAGGGAATATTCGAAAAAACCTTAATAGGGGCACTTTAAATTAAAATTTCAGCTGTGATCTATTTTGCTTGCATCTGATAAAGATCTTAGATTTTGATAAATGATTCACACTGTGTCCATCAGCTGCTCTTCAAATGAAAATAATTTGAGCATATATATATATATTCTCCGTTCAAGGACCTTGTGCAAATAGGATTTCTGAGAATCTTGCTCTTATAAGATGCTCATTTTTCCTCTCTTCCATCACTCTCTAATGCAGTAGATTGATACGGTATGAAGACTCTGGGTATCTATCATATGTGATAGAAAAATCAATGTATTCCGTGGACAGTTGACACATTAAATGTTGATAAATCCCTGACATATCTCTAAACCAAGGCAGCATGCTCTTTTTCTCCCTCACACTTTAAAGGGATAGTTCACCCAAAAATGAAAATTAGCCCATGATTTACTCACCCTTAAGCCATCCTAGGTGTATATGACATTCTTCTTTCAGACGAATACAATCAGAGTTATATTTTAAAAGTCCTGGCTCTTCCAAGCTTTATAATGGCAGTGACTGTTGTTCTGTTTTTGAAGTCCATAAAAGTGCATCTGTCTGTCATATAACTGCTCCACACGGCTCTGGGGGGTTAATAAAAGCCTTCTGAAGTGAATCCATGTTATTTAAATGGTAACACTTTACAATACGGTGCACTAATATGCATTAATTCACGCTTAACTAAGGCACACATAATCATGTGTTAATGTATGACTCATGAAGAACTAAACCATTTATTAATGATTACTGCATCAGAAACTAATGAAGATTCTATATTAATAGATTAAGTAATCATTCAAGTAATATATGAATTGTGTATTAATTAAATTAATAGTGTAAATGCATATGTAATTAATTCACTAATTTCAACTTCCAGTTGTCTGCTTTATTATATTAAATGATAATATCATTATGTGTAACATTAAACTGTTTGTTAAGTTATGTCAATGTGGTTATGGCTTTGCATTTTTTAACTTCCAGTTGTCTGCTTTAAAGTCATAATAATGATTAGCTAATGATTTAAAGCAGAAACTGGTATCATTATGTTATGACTTTAATTTACACTATTAGTTAATATAATATGTTATTACTATTAACTATTTGTAATATTTAATTAATAGCAATTCATGGTTATGGCTATTAAATATATTTTTAATTCCTGATGCAGTAATAGTCATGTTAATGAGTGCATTAGTTAACTCATGAATTAATTAGTTAAGCATATTAATGCATATTAGTGCACCGTATTGTAAAGTGTTACCATTTAAATTATTAAATGATCTAGCTTCCAGTCGATCGCCTTCCATATTCAACTTATGGAAAAAGTGTAGCGCTCTCGCAGTTCTAAATGCTTAAACTACGTCTGACAAGCATTGGTCTTTAAAAACAGAACAACAGTCATTGCCATTATAATGCTTGGATTAGCCAGGACTTTTTAATATAACTCGGATTGTGTTCGTTTGAAAGAAGAATGTCATATACACCTAGGATGACTTGAGGGTAAATTATGGGCTAATGTTCATTTTTGGGTGAACTATCCCTTTAAGTCCACATGTTGGGAACTGCGGAATAAGATCAAAGAAAATCAGTGAACATTGCATATATTTGTTGGGAAGTTTGCTTTAAAAAAAAGAAAAAAAAAAGAAAAGAAGAAGTACAAAGCGCATTGGCCTTTTTTTTGTTGCAATGAAACCATTGAGATCAATGGTTCAAATGATATCAGAATGAAATTCGCTCACATCAGAGGACATGAGCACATACATCATTTTTATTGTAAATGTTTGTGGATGAGAGAGCATAATCCTAGTTTGTGCACCATTTCTGACAAGCCGCCATGAAACGCTGACATGTCTACCATTCATACCCATCTCCATGACAACCAGAGACCTGAGCCTAGCATTGTGATCCATCACCCTGATATATCCCCTCATTTCACTGAAATATAAGACCCATATACTGGAGCAACGCACATAAAATGAATTATGCATCCAATAGACCGTAAGGACCTAACGTATACAATGAACAGCAAGATGAATGCGGTACCTGAATACAGTATCTTTCAGCATCAAGACTGATATGAAATGAAAGAACTATGAGCAGAGAAATGATCTAAACAGCCGGGTTTGAAGGCACTTAAAAAAAACACAAGAAAACAAAGCGCTCATCAAGAAAACAAAGAGGGTTTGCAGCGAAATCCCTCTGAATTAGTACATTTCGCATCGACAGACTTATTATTCAGGGCTTGTAAGAGGGTTTAGCTGCTGATAAAAATGAGAGCACTGTCAATTCTTCTTCACATGAGGCCATTTCCACAGAGGCGACACTCCAGACATTAAACTAGACCAAACGGGTTTATCTGACAATTTAGTCCCTTGATTAGTCATTCATTAGACATGTTATACGATTCCTTGAGGGTTTTTTCCAGAGTAACAATCCCCATAAGGGGTTCTGGAGTCATATTTTAATTAGCAGTTGATTAAGTAGAAAATTGTGGCATCTGAGAAGGGAAATAATGAAAGACATGCGAGGTAAAGGTTTGTGGCAGAGGGCAGGTTACGGATAGAGCCGGAAAGCTGAGTGTGAAGCGAAATCCAGATACTAAAATGGTTCCGCATCAAAGGATTTACATCAGGATATCACGATGAGTTGTTTAATGTGGAAGAAGGGACAAAATCAAGGTCCAACCTAGCAAATGGAATGGTTCGTTAAGATAAGAACAAAGATTTTGGAAGGGGGACTCGAGTGGGAGGCTGATTGGGTTGTGGAAGCACGTTGATTGAGGCAATCAGACCTGCTACAACAGTGAAAACCTTCTTGTCCTTTTCTTTTGTAGGCCGTATTTTCTGAGCAACCTTGGATGAAAGATTGGCTGAAACGTAGCTGACCTCTAGACGATCCCTTTTTCATTTGCGTCAACGTGCTCTGAAGTTCTGTAGAGATCGAGCCATTTTATTTCAACTGTTAAGATTAGTGCGCTGATAGTGCCAAATTTCTCCTCCTCTTTGACATGCCACTTTGCTTTGACTGTTTGCAGTAAAGACACAAAGTCTGTAGATGTTTTGAGTGTGGTAAGATCTGTAAACCTGACAAGCAATGTAAGCTCATCTATATATAGTTTCCACAGCTGTGATGGTGCAAATGACAGATGACAGCTGCTTCTATATTCAGAAGCACCAGCCAGGATGCAGATGAAGGCCAAAACAGTGACTAACAGCTAATAATTATAAATAAACACTTTTAATTAATAATTTAATAATCTATAGTAGTGCTGTTTTGGTCGGAAACAATTTAGTTGTTGTTGTATTTATTTAACTCTTTCCCTGCCAGCGTTCTTTTTTTTTTTTTAAGTTGCCAGCCACCACCAGCATTTTTGGCCATTTTCACTAAAATGTCATGGCCCTCAAAATATTTTGTTGTATGAATATCTGAACATGCAATATATCAGAAGAAAGAACAGACCCTCTGCTTTTAAACAAAAAATCTGTTTTATTCTAGCTTCATGCATTCTTTTTTTATCAACACTTGAATGTGGGTAAGTTTCATAAAAAAAGCTGAGAAGCTGAGAAAATAGCATTTTTGTCAAAGACTACATATGGATCAGATTCAGTATGATGATCAAGATCAAAATGGGGTAGATCGAGTCCATCAAAACCCCCAAAGCTTCACAGTCCTATAGCTCATCCTGGGTCAACATTTCACGGTTACATTTTACATTTTGTTACGTTTTGATTTATATGCTGTTTATTGTTGATAATCGCATTATTTTTCTTATGCATCTGCTTACATATGAAATCGCTCGTTTCTGCTTCTTTCCTGTGTTTTGATCTGGAGATATTGTACTCGTTCAGGAGATGCGTAAAAGCGCCCCCTAGCGTACTACAGTGAAAACACGGAGAGCCGTAAAAACCCATCAATGTCAGGGAAGCATTTTACCACGAATGACGAGTCAACTCGTCAAAGGCAGGGAAAGAGTTAAAGGCCCACTAGAGTGCCTTGAAACGTGCAGCGTTATTCACTGTGGACTCACGTGTTATTCAAACGTAGGATGCGTTTGAAAACTTAAAAATGCTGCCTTCGGAGGATGCATTCAAAGGTAGGAATGCATCAAGGCACATCCGAATCCAATGTTAGGTTTACTTACTGTCTCCTGAGAAATCCTTCATCTGATAGATGATCAGCATAGATGTATGCTTCACTGCCTTTGATATCCCACAATCCTATGTGTTCCATTCGGTGACAGTTGAGCTAGAAAATGAAAGATGGTCAGTTTGCATGTAAATGTACGTTTTTGACCAACATTTTCTACTTCTGATGTAATTTCTAGCAAGTTGTAGCTGCTGTAGTAATTAAATATCTGTTTAGTTTTCATCAAATCTCGCTCTATTTTACTGTAAATCATTAAACTGTTAGAGTGCCTCAGAAGTCTGTCTGAAATCAGTTTTGTGTGCTACCTTTGTGTGCAAACGCTGCCTACAGAGTCATGCCATAAGGCAGCGAGGCAACAAGTCAACAGCCTAAGTTTTTGGATGCAGACATAATTTCCACTAAAACAGGAAGACAGGGTGGGACATATTAAGCACCCCCTTTTTTTTTTTTTTTATAAATAGCCAATAGCGTTTCGTTTATATCACATTGAGCTCGGTAAAGCTGCATTTGACAGCATTTGACAGCCACAGTCTAATAGATCCCCCTTAATATTAAACTGTTACTAAAGCAAAACAGGGATCATAGTCATGCAGAGGCCGTGTAGTTTGAAAAGTGTGCAATTTATGTTGGTGCACGGCACCGGTGTGATCACTTCTACTCGTCAGTGCTGTTTCTAATGCAGAGTCTGTCTAACCTTTCTCCTACTAATCTCCTCCACATTGCTTTAAAATATAGCATTCTGTGTAGAATTAAAATGGGTCCGATGTTTTGTGGTCTGAGCGGGCTTGATCATATGATCCGCTTTGTGCTATCATGTCTCTCGACCGGAGCAGACCGTGTGCGTGTGCGTGTGTAGAGCTCTTGATACTAATTTGAATCCAGACTTCATTTGCCTCGATGGAAAGCCTATTTACACTGTCTGAATCGTTCCCTATCCCCTATATAGTTAATTACGTGCCACTCACCATATAAAAAATAGTAACTGTGTGAACAAGTGACCGATTTTTAGACGCAGCTTCAGCGTATATTTATAGTGTAGGGGGTGGGAGCCGCGGGGTGCTTCAGATTCTAGAAAGCATTTGATTGGACAGAAAATCTGATGAGAAGCTGAAGTGCAGAGTGATGTCATCAAAATCGTTGATCCATATTGTAAGTCAGAGACTGTACGTTTTTAATGCTTATATCTTCTAAATGTGAATTTTGTCATTGTTTTGGAGCACACTAGCTTATAGATAACCTTAAGGCTAACACATTCACACTAAAAGCCAAAAATATTTTCAATGGCGAATTTAAGTCCCTCCTATATAAAGTGTGTCACTGCTTTGCCAAAGACTGAAGCATAAGCAGATAGCCTTTTATGACAGGTTGCAAAGCATAATATCACTGATACTGAACAAATGCAGTACTTCACTGAACGAGTCAGTGTTTTGGCACTGAAGGTGCATTCACACTTGTCATGTTTGGTTTGATTAAAACGAACCCTGGTGCGTTTGCTCGGTTAGTGCGGTTCAATTGAACATATGTAAACACTGCCATCCAAACCCTGGTGTGCACCAAACAAGCCGACCAAGACTGCTAAAAAGATGGGTCTCGGTCCACTTCCAAACTAACTCTGGTGCGGTTCGATTGATATATGAACGCAACACGGACCAAAGACATGTAAACGAATCAAAAACAGGACGTGATGTCACAAGATGCAACGTTACAAGTCAGCTGATTTGATGACACAGAAAGATCGGTGTATCCAAAATGAGTAGAGGACAAACGTGGAGCAACGAGGAGGTAAAGTTTCTCTTTGCAGCAGATCTTCATTTCTACATACAACGGAGGAAATCCTATTGCTGTTTCGAATGTTTTGAACATTTTATGAGCTCTTCGTGAGTTCTCAGCTGGTAAAAATAAAATCATATGTACACGCATAAAATGATCGCGTTTAATCCAGTACACAGCATTGTTTTGAATGTTCGGTAAGCAAGCTCCGTCGCGAAATATACGTCATAAAAGCCGACCAATCAGGTTGTGACTGTATCCCTATGCCTTTGGTTCGGTAACTTTAGGTTCGCTGTTAAAAATACCAGTGTGAACGCTAAGCGGACCAGGACTATATGTTTTGTTTTTTGGTCCACTACAAGTGTGAACTAAATCTTGTTTGTGAAAGGAACTGAATGAATGAGTCATTCCGTTCATTTGGTTTTCCACGTGAATCTCACATTCCGAGATATTAATCAAATTGGCCAAATCAAACCTTTGGGATCGTTAAGATTCTCTCACACTCACCCTATGATCAAATGTAAAAACAGTAATATTGTGAAATATATCACATGATCCTTCAGAAATCATTCTAATATGTTGATATGGTGCTCAAAAACCTTTTTTTTTTTTATTATTATCATCAATGTTGAAAACAGTTGTGCTGCTTGATATGATATGGGAAACCATGATAGATTTTTGTTTCAGGATTCTTTGATGAATAGAAAGTTCAGTTAACCTTTATCTTTAGTTTATCGTCACAAAATCTGCTTTTCTGGGTTTTATTTAAATTTCAACTATTATTCTGTTTACTCTACCTCAAATATGATACCTTGAGTTCTGAATAGTGCACAACCCTTCTATCCCATTTTATCTTTATAGCCCACCAGTTCCAATAACTCCAAACACTTGTTTTTGCCTCCTTACCGCACTTGTTGTTTACCTTTTCACTTCGCAGTGATTGTGTCTGGGTTGCATATTGAATCAAATGATGAAAATGAAATAAATCTATATATATTTCAAGACAAACATCTGAGTCATTCAGATTCAGCTGGACTTTGAGTGGCTAAGCGAGACTCTCTTTCATTCACCTTGTCCTGGATCATTACCAGAGCGGCTGGTGTCGATGCCATTATCGAGAAACCAGCAGCATAGATGCACTGTTGTGATCGCTCCATCCTCTCACTGGCTCATTAACCAACAGCTTTCAATCACATAAAGCCACTTCATCTTAATATGGTAAGACACAGCGAGGACTTTTGAGCGATATGCGGGGAGTTTGACAGCCGTAAAATATTCCTGTGTTACTTGATATTCCACTGGATACCGGGGATTAATGTTTTGAATCATATGCTCTGTAAGGCCTGTCTGAATGTCATCTATATCCATATTTTCTGAAAATGGATGACCATGGATACCCTTCATTTGGATGGAACTAACCACTTGAGATTGTGTTTGTAAGAAGCATCGTTATTAAATCTGTTGTCATTACGTCTTTTAGCTGAGCTCTATTACTCAGAATCAAGATATTGTCATGCAAATCATTCACTTGCCATTTAGCAGATGCATTTCATGCTAAGCCACTTACAATAGTCTAATCGGCTAGAATTATGGTTCGTGACCCGTCTTCTTTAGACAATTGTATGCTTTAGTAAGGCCATTCTTTGCAGTGTTAGAATGTAAGCTAAAGGTAAGACTATTAACTTTTCAGTAGTGTGACACAGTTCAAAATAACAGTGGTGGACAAGGTACACAAATCAAGTACTTGAGTAAAAAAACAGCTACCCTATATATCACTTCAGTAAAAAGTACACTGCCTGGTCAAAAAAATATTATGTTTCTAGCATGTTATATGTTTGACAACAGTTCTTCTAACCCTAACTGATGGAGTGTGTAGCTTTTCAACAACCATGTAGGAAGACACATCACGGTCATATTCCAGGATGACAATGTCAAGATTCATCAGGCTCAGATTGTGAAAGAATGGTCGGGAGGGAGCATGAAGAATCATTTTCACACATGAATTGGCACCTCTGAGTCCAGACCTTAAATTCATTGAAAGTCTTTGGGATGTGCTGGAGTAGACTTTACGGAGTGCTGGACTCTTGCATTGGCAATACAAGATCTGGATCAAAGATTGATGCACCTCTTTATGGAAATAATTTATAATGCATTATAAAGGCATTTGTAATGCATTATAATACATGCAAAATGCCTTATAAGCAACCATACAGCCTTTTAAACAACAGTTACAATACATTATAATACTTACCTATTTAAGAGTACAATGCATTATAACACCAGATGAAGCCTGCATTTATAATGCATCATAAGGGTATTCTAATGCATTATAATGCACTCATAATGCCTAATAAACAACCTTGTAATGTGTTGTATTATCTCATGAATAATCGTAATCATACTTATCTCTTTGTGGTTATAACTAGAGTATGCTGATTTATAACACACAATGAACATAATTTTATCCACTTGGATACAATTCAAATGGATTATATATCCCATAGTTTCATATCTTTTACTTTCCCAAGTCTCACATCTTGACATTGTTTATCATATTTTCTCATATATAGACATTGATCTGCATGTGTACAGTTTCATACTACATATTATGAGTGGTCTTTTGCTGCTTAAAGTCAAGTGCCATCTTATCTTAAACATCTAAAAATCTTTATAATGGGGTCATGAAATTTATAAGTGGTCTTTGTCTGCTTTAAGTACATTTACAAAAGTCTTAAGTAAATAAGTCTTCTTTTAAACAGCCATAAGATAGTATGATGTGGTTATGCGATATTTCCATTAAGGTAAAACCAAAGTTGAGTGGAAAAGTACAAAGGAGCAATACATTGCTCCTAAATGTACATGTTTTATTCATAAAAAATAAAATGACAAGGTTTTACCAAATCTAATACCTATGTAGTAATATAGGTAAGAATCATGTAGCTTTATTAGGTAGTTTAATATTCATTATACAAAAATAATCTAGAAATCAGAAGGTCAATATAATTTTAACAAAAATGTTCAATTGCTATTTAGAAGTGTTATAACACAAGTGTATGTGCAGCTAATTTTTATTTTTATTTATATCCAGCTTATTGGTTATTTTTGTTCTTGTCCTGAAAATGATAAGCAAAGATACATTTAAATATACAATTTAAAAATTATTTTACTGTCTGGTTAACCGTATTTATGCAAGTTGTATTTTCTAATGTCATGTATAAGGCGGCCAAGAATGTGTGAGTGGTCGTTCCTGGCAAGCCAGTATTCCCGTTCAATGACCTTGAGGTGCTCTTTCAAAAGTTTAGCTGTCCTGTTGCCATGGTGGCGCCATATATCCATTTTATATGTCTTCGATGCACGCTCTAAATGTTGTGCTGTATATGTTGTGTATAATGTTGTTTATAAAACATTATGCAAGCATTATAATGCAATAGGAATACCCTTATGTTGCATTATAAATGCAGACTTCATCTGGTGTTATAATGCATTGTAATTACAAATTACTAATTTATTATAATGTATTGTAACTGTAGTTATAATTAATTACCAGATAAAAAAAAATAATAATAATAGATATATAATAATATATATATATATATATATATATATATATATATATATATATATATATATATATATATATATATATATATATATATATATATATATAAATTTATAATAAGATAAGGAATTATGCATGTATTATAATGCATTAAGAAACCCTTATAATGCATTATGAATACAGGCTTCATAAAAAGTGTTACCAAATGTTGTGATGTTATTTCCATAAAGAGGTGCATCAATCTTTGATCCAGATCTTGTATTGCCAATGCAAGAGTCAAGCACTCAGTAAAATCTACTCCAGCACATCCCAAAGACTTTCAATGTACAGTATTCTATTTCTTATTAGATTTTTCAGCTGTATTTAACATAGATTTATCTGCTCAATGCAATCACCTAATTGACTTAATTTATTTATTACATATGGTTCTGCTCTGATTAAATTATAAATTAAATAAATAGACAATTATATATATATATATATATATATATATATATATATATATATATATATATATATATATATATATATATATATATATATATATATATATATATATATATAATATTGTCCCCTTAAATTGTTGTTAGCTTATAGTGTTGCTTTTTTATTAGGGTATTTGAAACCCGTTTTAATGTTGCTCAATAAGCTACAGTTGCCAAGTATCTTCCCCAACACGGATTCTTTGAATAAATATTCAGGAGAGGTTATTCCAAATAACAGGTTGAGAGTCGCCGTTTTCATAGAGAGCCGCTCTCACGGCACTTAAAGACCCTACATGACTTATGCAAGCGGATCAAGCCTTTCATTTATAATATAGCTGGGCACCCAGGTGACTTCCTTTTCTGAGGTGACTAAATTGGCACTCCATAGACAGGTCGAGGAGTCAGGAAGGCTGGCAACTGGTAAAAATAATGAAAAGCACCAACTGAGGAGAGCAGCCTCCCCTGGACCTGCTGGCTTCTAACTCCTCTCACATTTGCACTCTTTTATTTTCCCTCAGGCCTGTAAAGATGCTCATCTCTGCACTAGAGTACCTGAAACTGGGTCAGGGCTCTCCTCCCGTTTCATCTCATGTCCTCTGTACTGCACACTGTCTTAATTGATTCTCTCAGTATCTGGGGTTTTGAAGTGCGCCACTAAAATAAAAGTTAGCCGCGTGAAGAGAGCACTGCTTTTCACAAGAGGGCCTAATTAGCATACAGGGCCTGAGGTAGTTTGTCGCTGGCCTCGTCGGTATGTCTTGGGAGCTTTCTAGGATGAACTGAATGGCTCCATCTCCCCCAAAATAAACCGGCTCACTGTCTGACATGTAGCCCAGTTGAGAGTTCTATTTTCATAAGTGTTGCATTCATTTCGCCCGAGCTCCTCGGGAGAACAGCATCTCAGCAAGGCGGTGGAGTGACTTGGAGTCTCTCACTAGTGTAGATGTCTTTCAGGCTGTATTTTCAGTTGACAAATTGCACCAGTGTTTCACTGAGTTCAGAGCCAGGGGAAATCAAACAGCTGCGGAGCGACAGATCATGCATAATATCATGTCCCTTTTATTCACAGAAACATTCTCCCCGACAAGAGAGTTAGCCATCTTTGTTTTTAGTACACTTCTCTTTTATTATCATCAACTACTCATCCATTTAAAGGGGTTTTTTCCCCCACTTATAATTGGACACACACACACTACTGCTGGGGAAAATTTATTGTGATTAATCGCATCCAAAATAAAAATTTATGTTTACATAATAAATGTGTGTACTGTGCATAATTATTATGTATATATAAATACACACACATGCATGTATACACTCTAAAAATGCTGGGTTGTAAACATTTGCAAACATGCAAAAATGCAAACATTATAGAAATAGAAAAATTATATTTTTATTTAAAAAATATATATATTTACAAGATAAATTATATATACAGTATATACATGCAAATATTTCTTAAATATATACATGCATACATACATAATTAATCATGATTAATTTTTCCCAGCACTAATATACATATATACACACACACACACACACACACACACACACACACACACACACACACACACACACACATATATATATATATATATATATATATATATATATATATATATATATATATATATATATATATATATATATAGAGAGAGAGAGAGAGAGAGAGAGATAGATATACGCTGACAGGTGAAGTGAACAACACTTATTATCCTTTCTATCAGAACCAGCATTAACTCCTTGAGCAATTTGAGCTACAGTAGCTCGTCTGTTTGATCGGACCACACAGGCCAGTCTTCGCTCCCCACGTGCATCAATGAGCCTTGGCTGCCCATGACCCTGTCACCGGTTCACCACTGTTCCTTTCTTGGAGCACTTTTGATAGATACTGACCACTGCAGACCGGAAACACCCTTACAAGAACTGCAGTTTTGGAGATGCTCTGACCCAGTAGTCTAGCCATCACAATTTGGCCCTTGTCAGACTCGCTCAAATCCGTAAGCTTGCCAATTTTTCTTGCTTCTAACACATCAGCTTTAAGGACAAAATGTTCAGTTGTTCACAAAATGTTGCCTAATATATCCCAGCCACTCTGTAATGAAGGGTGTCAGAACACACAGAGCATCACAGTTTGTTGCGTATGGGGCTGCATAGCCGCAGACCAGTCAGGGTGCCCATGCTGACCCCTGTCCACCGCCGAAAGCACCAACAGTGGGCACGTGAGCATCAGAACTGGATGACAGAGCAATGGAAGAAGGTGGCCTGGTCTGATGAATAATTTTTTTCTTTGACATCACGTGGATGGCCGGGTGCGTGGGCGTCAGTTACCTGGGGAACACATGGCACCAGGATGCACTATGGGAAGAAGGCAAGCCGGCAGAGGCAGTGTGATGCTTTAGGCAATGTTCTGCTGGGAAACCTTGGGTCCTGCCATCCATGTGGAGTTTGAGGTGTTGACTTGGCTTCCAAATTCCCCAGATGAACAAACAAGTCCGATCCATGGAGGTCCCACTGCACAACTTACAGGACTTAAAGGATCTGCTGCCAGATACAACTTACAGGACTTAAAGGATCTTGGTGCCAGATACCACAGCACACCTTCAGGGGTCAGAGCAATGGGTCAGAGCTGTTTTGGCAGCAAAAGGGGGACCAAGACTATTAGGTCATAAGAATATTAGGTCATGTTTTGCCTGATCTATATCTATATATCTATATATCTATATATCTATATATATATATATATATATATATATATATATATATATATATATATATATATATATATATATATATATGACCAATTATAAGTGGAAAAAATGCTAAAATGAATGTTCTTATTAACATTACACATCTTTTTTAATTAAGTGACCCCATAAGGAACAAGTATACTACCATCCGCGTGATTTAATTTTTGTCATCAGAAGGGTTTGTGGACAACCCCACTCCACCCCCGTCCACGTGCAGCCCAATTTTTGAGACTGCGTGCGTACAACAAAGACAGAAGAGACAGAAGAGTCACAACAATTCCCAACTCGGCCATCCGCTCATTTGAAAGCTGTGCAAAAAGTATACCTGGGCCTTTACATATGGCCTTTTTTGATAGACATTGTGATCTTTGTCAGTAAAATTGATTGGAGTGCCACTGTATGGCTGGACATTGATAATGTTCATGAATGGCCTCAAGGGATTTTTTTTTCTTCACCAACAACAGACAGACAGACCCAAACAAACCATCTCATCACTAGTTGTTACATAATAAGGTTAATTAATTTGAGGGTGATCGCTTGGGCATTTAATTAGACTGTTATGGTAAAATATTCACCTTGCTTTGCTCTTTTGCACTCATTAGACCCATCCTATTACCTTTGATGATTCCCTCTTTGCATCATTCCTTCATTAGTTGCCTTTTGCTTTAATGAGAGCATTCCTCTCTTTATTCTGATGCAGAGACTCACAGTAATTTGCACATCTTAAAGGCACAATTCGTACTGTTGGAAGTGCAGCAACAAATGCCTTCAGAAAATAACAACGCCCTCCTTATCCTTCTGCGTTGGATCCGTACAGACCTTCAAAGGCACAAAACTTTCCTGTAGGCTCAAAGCTAATTCTTGAGGGAAAAAGCTGGGCTGTTTTATCAGGTGCTTAAAGGTGTGATTATCGGAAATGCTTGCTTTCAAGCATTGGCATCTCTCCTACCTTGAGTGCCACAGCTGCTGCAGGTGCACATAGAAATGCTGCAATATTGACCACTGAGCATTTGAAACTGTATTTTCATTTTTCCGTGTGATGTAAAACTGACAATTGAATCAAAACACTTTGTACCCAGTACAGCAATTGGATTCCACCACTTACTGTACAAAAAGAGCAGGTGGAAAAATGCAACGGTCAGAACCAATGCATAATTGATGAGTCTTGTCACGTTCATCAACATACATTCTGCAGCTTGCATTCTGCATTATTGATGCGAGGGCATTGTTCTGCATGGCAGACCTCCGAGGCTTTTGACAGATGAGTCAATATGCTCTGAACGCAGCAGTAGTGCACTTTGATTACCGTGGAGAAAATATTGCAGCTTTGTTTAAGAAACAGTATGCTGGAATACAATAAAAAAGCAAATACAATTAAACAAATATGATTAGTTCGTAGATCATCTGGTAAATGAGTATTTTGTTAGCTGAAGATATTAGTTTGTAATATGTAATGAGTCTTTTGTCTATTTATTTAATCAGTCTCATTTAAATAAAATTATTCAAAAAAAAAAGATTCACAATTCATTGCTTTTTGGGGGTGATAATGGTAATCGTATAATTGTGTCATAAAATAAAATTATCCCTAACTAAACTGAACTGGAGATTGGATTATGTAATGAGCATGTGGTTTGTCAAGAACCTTTCAGAGCACTTCAGTGTAAATATTGAGGAAAATGTTGAACCCAAAGTTCATTCAAAGCCATGGTGCAATTGCATGTGTGTATTCTATGTGTAAGTGTAGTGTGTTCTACCAGTAGGTATTAATTGGTGGGTTGTGGCCCAAAAATGAGTTCCAAAACTGTTCTGGGGAGAAAAAAAAACATGCTAAATGCAAAATCTAACTGCAATTGTACATTAGGATAACAAAATGTGTGCTTTCATGTTTTATGGGGACTTTCCATAGACATAATAATTTTTTTATACTGTATATTCTATCCCCCTACACTAACCATACCCTTAAACCTACCCATCACACACAACTTTCTGCATTTTTACATTTTCAAAAAACATAATTTAGTCTGATTCATAAGCTGTTTCCCCATGGGGACCAAAAAATTACATGTTTGTGGGGACATTTTTTTTCTCATAACGTAGGGTTTACCTGGACCACACATACTCTCACTCTGTTTTGCTATAGTTGAGGGGTCTCTCCATAGCCATAATGGTTTTTATACTGCATAAACTATTCTATCCCCTAACCCTAGCCATACCCCTAAACCTACTCATCTTTACATAAAAACAAAAACCAAAAAAAAAACCATCATAATTTAGTATGTTTATTAATCAATTTCCCTCACAGGGATTGCTGGCAATGTAATATAAACCTGTACACTCACACACACTCACACTCACACTCACACTCACACACACACACACACACACACACACACACACACACACACACACACACACACACACACACACACACACACACACATTTTACATTTAATGCAATATCAAAATTATTGCCACAAAATCAAACACTGAATTTATATATGATATATATTTTAGATATAAATTTAGTGTTTGATTTTTGCCACTGTATAATGTAAAATCTAGATTAATATATAAAATCAGTGTTTGATTTTGCGATAACAATCTCGGGCACTGTGTCCAGTGTAAAATCTGTTTCCTGGGGTTGAGCACCTCTGCCTTAGACCTCTGTGGTGAGCTCACTGCCGCATACCTGCGGTCGAAGAGGCAGCTGCGGAGTAAATTAGTTTGTGTGTCTGGAGGTCTCTTCCTCTCTCCCTCCCTTCACTACTTTCCTGCTGTGCATGGCTCCTCTGCAATGAGAATTACAGAGCTCCTCCTCTTTCCCCCTGCAGAACAGTTGGAGAGAGAGGGTGGAAGAGAGAAAGAGAGATATGAGCATGTCAGAAAAACACATCTGCTTGATGTTGTTTCTTGTCCTCATTTGCTAGTTTTTTCCAAATGTTGTGCCAATGTGTTGGGATCAGAGAGCCGACACAGCTTCCCTTTGAAGTTTAAATAGACGGTTGGTGGTTTCCCTCTTTTAGTGGCACCAAAGTGCGCCTCAGTGTGCATGTACCGCTTCCATCTGAAAACACCAGGAAAGAAATGTGCTGCATAGCTGATCGAAAATATTAATGTGGGGGTTTCTCTATACTGCGTGTGCTAAATGCGCTTTGAATGCAATTCCTTGCCTCTGTCACGACCAGATTGTCCGCATTTGAAATTCAGCTTGAAAGCATTTTTTAGTTCTCTTTTAATGGATACATTTTAAAGGATGTTAAAAGAGCGTTTGCTGTAATAAAGCAGAGACAAATAGATTTGCACTTCCTGAAGGAAATGCCAGTGCTCTCAAGGCCACAAAAGAAAAGTGTTACCTTTTAAAGTAAGTTTAGATTTTAAGCTTTTTCTGTGTAAAAGCACCAGACTTGTTTAAAGTTACATTGGTGTCTATTATACAATATGCCCAATAACGATTCTATATGCAAATATATGTAAGAAAGAAGGCTAACTGGAATTTGCAAATAATTAAAGGTTGCTCAAACCAGTTTGCACACCAACACCATATTTTAAAACAGGTTCACAATTAATACATTTTTTAAAGTAGTTCACTTTAAAATGAAAATTAGCCCATGATTTACTCCCCCTCAAGCCATCCTAGGTGTATATGACTTTCTTCTTTCTGATGAACACAATCAGAGTTATATTAATAAATATCCTGGCGCTTCCAAGCTTTGGCAGTGTCGGGTCTATTGAGTTTGAAGCTCAAAAAAGTGCATCCATCCATAATAAATGTACTCCACACGGCTCCGGAAGGTTAATAAAGGCCTTCTGAAGCGAATCTTCCATGTGCTTTTTTAAGCTTCAAACTCAATAGATCCCGACACTGCCAAAGCTTGGAAGCGTCAGGATATTTATTAATATAACCCATATTGTGTTCATCAGTCATATACACCTAGGATGCTTGAGGGTGAGTAAATCATGGGATAATTTTCATTTTAAAGTGAACTACTCCTTTAATTCTTGTGTCACATTTGAAACCAAATCTTTACATTTATCTTATTTGATTATTTTTGTCATTTTTGAAAAAAAAATTCACAGTGTAGGATATGGCTAAAAAAGGCAGAAATGTTGTGGAGCACAGAAGAAGAAAAAGTTACATTTATGAATTATTAACAATGAGCCGAAGATCTAACACCAACCAAGAACAAGTATGTTCTCTTTTTCTGTCCGTTGTCAGCAGCATTATTTGTTAGGCAAAAGCAATTTCATAGCTAGGATGTGCTGTCAACGTGCTATTAGACAATAAAGAAAAAAAAAAGTCAACGTTTACATGATGATTCCAACCCAGGCAGGTGTTGGTATCAGTGCAAAGGTTAAGGAAATGTGAAATGACATTTATCTCGTTCCCTATAGGATCTCGCACCCAACCTTTAGATATCTGTTTATTCTCGCCCATGACTGGCCTCAGCAAACACGTGGTGATATTGCTGTGTGTGTTTGTGCCGTGTGGAAATCCCACAGCTGTCTGTGACATTTTGCCGCTGTAAGATATCTGGTTATTCGCTCCAGTCCAAATGTGCTTTGGAAGATATTTACAGCTTTAATTTTGTCGGTTGACCGTTTCCCATCTTTCTGGAGGAAAAAGATCAGAATATTCAATTAGAGCATGGTAGGGCTCCAATCTTCTTGTCAAATGTCATACTGTCATCATGTTTTTGGCCTCACAGTTCAAACTTTCAATGAATCTAATGGCCCTTATGTGGCAAGAAACATACTCTGTGCGGGGCTTCAAATTGCATTCTCAGTGTTGCCTCAAGGGGTGCAACAGCAGGCATTAAAACACACAGTCAGTTTTCTCTTTCCCTTACAGGTCAGCTTCTGACAACAGTCTAAAGCAGGGGTCAAACAGGAGGATCATGGTAGTTTAGTTTCAATCTACTTCTGTGGAAAAACAGAAAAATGCACATTTATACAAAAATGTTGACTTCAACCAAAGTTAAAGTTTAGTTAAATGTTTCATAAAACATAAAAATGCATCAAGTCAAATTAAAATATATATTTGTATATATGTATACAAGCAATGGTCTCTTTTATCAAATATGCTCCATCTTTCTGAACAAGGTTGGTTTAACTAAATTGCTCATTAAGATTCTCTTTAAACCAACCTTGTTCAGAAAGATGGAGCATATTTGATAAAATATCATCAAATTTGTTGTTGCATTTTAAGCCTGATCTGTAATTTTGTACAATATTTAAATGTCATACATTTTTCACAGTCATATAGACCAGGGATCTTCAACGTTTTTCATGGCAAGGACCCCTAGGCGATAGAGACATGGAGCGGGCACCCCCCGATACAAAATGTGTCAAACAGAGCTACATATTAAGCATATAGCCTTCGATATTAATGGAAACTAACTCATGGGCGTCGGAACCATTGTATGTGGGTGGGACAAGACCCACCCACTTTTTAAGACCAATGATATTGGACCCACTCACTTTTATCGTCTCTAATTCAGCACGTCTGTTTACCTACCCCTATCTGATAAACATTTATTATTAAACACGTTAGACGCTTTATTTCCACTTTGCAAATATTTTCTTCATTTTTATTGAAAATAAATGCCTTTCCGATCTGATATGTGGTGGGAAAAGGGAGTAGAGTGAGTTGGGCAAAAGGCGGATTTGAACCTCGGGTCAATTTGCGTCAAAAATTCATGCCATGCGTCTTACCCCTACACCATCATTGCTGTTAATGATTTAGTGTTTTCCGTAATTTTGTCTGGGCCAACGAGACATTTAGTAAACAAGGTGATATATTTGTATTTGTACTTAATGTAAATGGCATCTACTCCCGTAAAATTTTAAACATTTTTAAAAACTCCGATGTTTTGTGCGGTGAGTGGATTCTAACTTAAACACCTCTGATAGGACGCAATGTTCCAGAGATCAACAAGCATGTCTGTGATTGGCTACATTTCTCACCGCTGCAAAACCCGCTGTGAATAGGAATGTTTCACGTTCTCCAGAGCGCAAAATCAAACGGAGTGTTTGCAAATCTGTTTCTCCAATAATATTATACTACTACAGTATCAACGGAGGGTGCTCTGCTTTTGTTTCAGGGTGCTTATATTTGAATTTGTGATGTTTTCTCCCCACAGACCCCCTGCAGTACCGCAACTGAATGAACTGCATTACTTTTATTGTTTTATAAGATTTCCTGGGGTGCACTTATAATGTTAGTATGGTTTTTAAATAAAAAAAAAAAACTGTTTTTTGCCCTCTGCTCTGAACGCTCTGTTTGAAGGGGTGTGTCTGCTGTGAGACTTCAGTGTAAACGCCCACTGCTGTGATTGGCTAACATCTCTGAATATGAAATAGCTAAGTATTACATGTGGAACTCTCTTGAAAACTGTAACATAGCCCACTGGAGGCAAGTTGTAGTGATGAACCCAAGTGCAGTTTTATTACAGCATGAACAAATATCCAAAACATAAAACAAAGACTTGGCGTGACGTGGCGTGGCTAAACATAGAACTCGCCAAACTGAGAAACGTGACAGTGAACATGGCAAACTCAAAAACATGAAACATAACCCAAAGCACACTGTGACAAAAAACGTTTAGCATGCTTGTACAATTACAGCTCTCAAGGTTAACTATTCGTGAAAAGTGTTGATTATATATAATATGGCATTATATTTAGATTGTGACATGAAAGGATGCAGTGATGAGCATTGTGGCCGATCACAGACATGTAGAGCGCATGAATGCAGTGATCTCGTCATTGCAAATCTATTTCTGCACACTAATGGATACTTTCTTCATAACTAACGGTGCAAACACAATGTAAATAAGAGATTCATTGATTATAACTTAGAACTCAATCACTGATAAACTTGTGCTATTTGATTGACAGCTCCAGCACTTGTAAAGGGATTGTCTTTGATTGCTTTCTATATATAATTTAATCTCAGTTTAAATAACAAATTATTTTCATCCTGCTAAGAGAAACAATGTGAAGTTGACGGTTTAGTCACTGGCTTGATTTACTTACACATAGACAAAGAACATCTGACTGTATATGAATCATTACATATCAGAAAACACTGGTCACAGAATTAACATGGTTACTTACATGTTGTGGCATTACTGTCGAGTCTATATCATAAAAGACAAAATTGTGACTGATTCACCAAAGAATCCACAGTGAAATGTACTGAATACAAATAAATTATACTCAACTGAGACTTTCACATTGTTGAAAATAAATAACCGCATTTTTGTCTAGTGATTCTGCTCTTCTCTCCTCGTCATCTCACTAACACATCGGTGGGCAGGGCCAAAGTTACAATGATGAAGTAGGTGTTGATTTTCTTCTGCCTAGGTGGCAGGCACATAGGCACATTCCACAATGAGTCGTTCGCTGGGCTTGGTTACAATAAAAGCGGATTTTGGACTAACAAGAAAGTTTTCAGTTCTGAAACTGTATGTATCTGTATGTCAAAAGCTCAAGGAAAATTTTACCCTTTAAATCGACTCTTTTCAAAAAGATGGACCAAATTTTATTAAGTATTGATAATGATAAAGCATAGTTTTAAAGAGAATCGTGTAGAGACATTTAGTTAAAGAAAAAGTGTCTTTATGACACTATATATGAATACAAACTTAAAATATAATACAAAATTATAGATCAAGCTTAAATGCACAATACATGTTATAATATTTCATATTTTATAAAATTTGGTCTATCTTTTTTAAAAGAGAATATTGTTGAACAATTTAGTTAAGGATAAACTATTAACATGCTTATAGATAGCTACTTGAATATAACGCATTCAAAACCTACCTACTTTGTTACCGCCAACTGAACACAAGTATGCATGTTAATGCATGTACACAAGGGCTGCACACTTGCAATGTGTTTGCCAAGTTCTGTGGTAGCATAGAGTGTGTTTCTGACCTTCTTATGTGTGTGTTCTGATTTATTGCTTGCCATGCAGTCTCAAAGCTTTTTGGAGACTGTGACATCCCACATTCAAGTTCTATCTTTGTCTTTTGGCGGGGTGCAAGCCCCATGGTACTCACTAGCAGGCAGCTAGTAAAATATTAAGTGCCTCAGCTTCTTATCTTAGTACAGTGTGTGGCTGTGAGTCCACTGTATTGTAGAAAGAGATCTTCATGGCTGAAAGACCTGTCAGCCAATCACAAGACAACAATAACGGCCCTTAAGGTCAGCGAGTCAACAAAATGCTTATCGTGGCAACATTTTAATGCCTGGGCCAAAAACTTTGTGGTATTTGCCTAAATCAGCAAGGGAGCCTCAGGGAACTCTCAAACGAACAATATTTCCTGACGTGCTCTCTTGATCCCAAAGCTAATTTCAGCTGTAGGCTGTACAGTTATCTGGATGTGATAATATGCTGTTATTCCACTAATGTGATGGAAAAGTTGACAAAGCCTTGTGAATTGACATGTTGTATTTATCTCATTGGTGTTTCAATTTGGTGGAGTCTCTTTAGGCCTTGAGTCAACCAGGTTATTTTCAGATACAGGGAACGGATGTTTAAAATACACTGGATTATGTGGCTCCAAATTCCCTGATTGAATTATTTAGGTCTCATAAACAATGAGTAAACAACAGCTCAACTAATCAGCTCAACAAATCCTGCACATACTTGATAATGTTTGAAAGTCATTTCAACCGGTGGTGTTTTTGCTCTGGTATTTTAAAATTTCAACAGAAAACGAAGGTCCTCTTTTAGGACCATCAAGATGTTCATGAGAACAACTCACATAATTTCTCCCTTTAAAAAAAAAAAAAACTCAAAATCTGACAGTAAAGACATTTATAATGTTACAAAAGTAGGGGTGTAATGGTACACATATTCGTAGTATTCACATTTCAGTACAGGGCTTTTGGTTCAGTGCACATGTGTACCGGACGGTTTCGCATGCAGTCTTTAACAGTTAACAGTCGGCTTGTTTTAAGCGCAGAACACACTTCAATCCGAGTTCCCACACGAACATATTAAGTATTCAGTCCATTTTATCATGAAATTCAAACGATAATGCCTCTTCCTAAAGAATAAACATGAATTAATATCTCTTAAGGTATGTTGAGGATACATTAGAACTTACTGAAATGTATCATATGTTGTGTAATCGCTCAATCAGTGTTTCAAACGCGAGAAAGACAGTAAAACAGCTTGTAAACAATGTCCCGTAGCATCACATTTACCTCAGAAGTCATTCAGTGTCCTCAGCTGTTAGTTCACTAGAGAAACGAACTCTTTCACTGAATATATGCTCTATATTAGCCTATATATTCATTATATTCTACTGAACCTGTTAGTGATGTCTTGATTATTTAATGTATGTTTAAATAAATCTGTCATGAAAAGGACAGACACTATGTATAAATGATTATATTTCAACAACAAATTGGAGAAAAATTACATATATTTAGATGTAGAAGTTAATGCAAAAACTGCTTTATGTGAAGCTTAAGAGTGTTTATTATATCTAAAAATAAATAACTGAATTTAGGCTAATAGTTTGGGCTTTGTCCTTTAATATTAGAATGTGTAAGTAAGGGCTCCCTATATAGTTTACAGCATTATCACCCCTATACAAAAGATTACTATTTTAAATAATTGCTCTCAAAGATATTGAAAAAATGTATCACAGTTTCCACAGAAACATTAAGTATTAAATGTAAAACATTAAATAAAACAATTTATATATATATATATATATATATATATATATATATATATATATATATATATATATATATATATATATATATATATATATATATATATATATATATATATGTAAATCACCTTTGATTAATCACCAAATTAATCAAAATTCAAATGAGAATTTAGGGGAATTATGCTTAACTGTAATGAAAATAAAATGTTCCCAAAAACAATGTTATGTTCCCAAAAAGGCTTAATGTTCTCTTTTTGTAAAATATAATTTCCTATATTTGTTCTTTTGGCTTTTGGCTTTGGGATTAAACATGACCTTGATTCTGCTAGCAATAAAATGGTGCAAAACCATAAATAAACATCTTCTTTTGTAAACTTTGCCAGTGTAACCTTGCCAATTTTCCTGAGAAATCAAACTTATTTAAAGACTGGCTTTTGTTAGTATTGATGGGAACGACTAAGTCAGTGTGTACAACTGAAATGAATCAGTCTCTTCACTGTTTCAACATCTCCATCTCCCCTCTCTGCTAATCACAGTCACTTTATTGGTGTAAGCCCCTTATCTGTTCCCAGACTCAAACTGAAGACATATAGTTGAGCTGTGAATTGGAAAATAGGCCTGACCTTAGCCTGCCTGATTCACTCTACATTGATTAAACTGAATTTGCTGTGAATGATCAGGTCCAAATTACTTCTCCACTCGAAAGGGTGTGCATTAAAGCCACCATGTCACCTTCAGTCTTCTTACAAAGGATCTGCTCCCAGAATAAGAGCTCTTCCATGGCACCTCCTCCCATTGTGGCCCACATCTCTCCTGTTTCTAGAAGAGATGAGAAAGAGATTATTCCTTTAAGATCAATTACAGCTCTAACTGACTGAATGGTGTCAGCCCAACACGCTTAAAGAAACCGAGACAAGGAGGTGCTTTAAAAAAGAAACCCGTGAATGGCATGTGTGGGCGGCCGCGGTGTGATCCAAATTTTGCAGCTTTTTTTGCACGTGTCTTTCCCGAGACTGTGCAGATGGGTTAATTTGATCAAGAATATGTTCACTGTAAAAACATTCCCAGTGAGACGGCAATTTGTGCTTCTAATTTTGCAGTGCACGATAAGTAATTGTCCTTTTACAACAGCAATGGCTTAGCATTAAGAGTCTTGGAGGTGGAGTCAAATACAAGCCTCCAATATGTACTGCATTATGAGAAACAGATAATGATCTCATTAGCGCTATTTATAATTGCCATATCTAATATTTCTTTGAGCACACACTTGAGTGTGATATCAGATAGGATATGAGGAACAATACCATTTCTCTGCGGCACACTGCACCAGCGGAGATTTATTAGCCTGTTGCTAAGTGTAGGTTCCCTTGGGCAGCCTGCAGACTAAAGGTTGCTATTCTACAGTATGCATACTAGATCTTGCACACACATACAGTGATCGTTGGTTACATAAAATGGAAATAACTTTTAATAAGTGCCCTTAAAAAGGCAAAACATTATTGGCAGTTACCGAATTTCCTGTAGAAACAACATAACGCTTTTAAACTGCTATCACGAGATAGCAAGGAGCGCTACAGTGCTGTATTGTTTTTGTGATTCTTTTATCGACCACATTAACATTGTGACTGCTCTGTGTTTTGAGAAAAGGAACAGACGGCAACATTATCCAGTGTGCAACACAAAGTTTGCACCTGGTTGTTGGCTCATTTGTACAATTTTGCTATGCCTTGAGTACTTGCCTGTGTATGTGGATGTTGTTTTGACAGTCTTTCCATCCTATAAATGTCAAATAAAGTAAGTGTTTACATTGAAGGTATTTTCACTTTTTAGGCTAGCAAAAGTCGGCTCCAAACATTTCCCCCTTTCCTAAAGGGATTTAATGATTGCTTACTCACTGGCTCTAATGTGGCCTTGGTTAGCAATCGAGTTATGTGCTACGACCAATTGCAGGAGGCATTTTGGGAAGCTTTAGACACATGCAGATCTTTCAGAATGCCATAAACATTATTTGCAGCACCAATTAGAGAGCTGCGATTTCAAAACCTCAGTTGTATTTGTCTTTGTCTAATATTATTCAGAGAGTGCTCATTCAGAGAAATGGCCAGTTATGGTGTGAGACTCAAGGCTGAGATAGTTTAGTGTTTGATTCGGTAGCCAGAAAATGGTTGTTTTTAGGTTGTTTTTAGCCAGCTGGTTGGATAAAACATTGAATGTTTGACCCAACATGCTGGATTGTTTTATTGAACTCATCTATTACTATATTGCTGGATTGGCATGAACCCAAAATACACAGAATTACTAGAGTAACAACACAGGCAACAGTAATAATCAAAAGGTGAACATTTATTAATGAGCAAATAATAAGCACAAAAATATAGGAAAAATATATAAAACTACATGTGTATGTGAGTGAAAAAGTGCAGAAAAGAATGACAACTCAACAGTTATACAGCTTATACAGTTAAGCGAAATTGCTTTTAAACTTAACTATAACTTACGTTTGAAAACAAATCAAATAACAAATAATTCTTTTCGGATGCAAATGACAAAAAGCAATATTTACCTTTACAAAAAGTATTTTTGTCTAATTTTATAGTTAAAATTAAAAAGCAACACTGAGTAAGATATTAATAATAGTTCTCAAAGAATGTATCTAATACAAGTGTATTTTGTCTTCCTGAACGGAGAGATTTTTTAAAAATGTTTTTAGTATAAAGAAGGTAACAACAAAAGTGAAAAAATATGGCAGTGCAGTAAGACAAAAATGAATACACTTTACACTTAATGCACTTGTTTTAAGAAATTGTAGATGATTTATTTACTGGAAAACAAGTAAATAAAATAAAAAAAATAAAATAAAAATCATTCTGTATGATTTATAAGCTTGTTTCCTTATGAGAAACTCAATTTAGGTCCCCACGGTAGAACGGGTCCTCATGAGTCTGTGTGCATTCAGGTTGAAGTCCTCACCAGGATAGAAACACACACACACACACACACACACACACACACACACACACACACACACACACACACACACACACACACACACACTCACTCACTCACTCACACACTCACTCACTCACACTCACTCACTCACTCACACACACACACACACACACACACACACACACACACACACACACACACACACACACTCACTCACTCACTCACTCACACACACTCACTCACTCACTCACTCACTCACTCACTCACTCACTCACTCACTCACCACACACACACACACACACACACACACACACTCACACTCACACACACACTCACACACACACACTCCTCACTCACTCACTCACTCCTCCTCACTCACTCACTCACTCTCCTCCACTCACTCACTCACTCACACACACACACACACACACACACACACACACACACACACACACACACACACACTCACTCACTCACTCACTCACTCACTCACTCACTCACTCACTCACTCACTCACTCCACTCACTCACTCACTCACACACACACACACACACACACACACACACACACACACACACAGACAGTACTGTATGATTCCATATCTACATGATGCTCCATTTATAGTTCAAAGACCACTATGGTGATTCCCTCATGGTCTATTTGTGCAAAAATGAAAAAGAAAGGCATTACCATGATTTTTTCACTGCTCAGCTTGTGCTATATTAACATGCTGTATTTTCTAAGTGAAGTAGTAGTCAAATAGCACTGATGTGCTCAAATAAATTTTTCTTTGTTTAAACACATGTCTTAAAGGTGGTGCAAATTCTACCACTTTAGTGGTATCTTTAAAAGGTAAGAACTTCAATCAAGTTTTAACTTTTCAACAATTCTGATTTTTCTAATTAAATATGCCAAACAGTTTCTAGCACTCCAGATCTGAAATAACTGAAAATTACCTCAAAAAGAGCAAAAATGTTTAATTGCTGTTATTCACTATCGGTTCCAAGTCTATTGCTGATAGAAACTCTCTGCGCTTATTATATCTCCATTACGTCCTCAGACAGCCATGCAGTGTCAATTAACTTTAACTAATGAATTAAATTAACTTCTGTGGTAGGGCTGACACTCCCCGCAAATCACAGCAATGATCGCAGATCATGCTGACAGCTTCATATGGGTCAACAGCCACCTAACAAGCTTGGCTTCTCCTTAAAAATAACAGAGTTATTAACAGTGTTGGGTGCTGTAGCTTCCTAAGCTATAACTACTCAGAATTGACTTAAGCTACAGTCAAGCTAAACACTGAGGCATTTGTTTTAGATGCACGTGGAACAAAATATAGCATTTTGTCATACTAGATTAGGCTACTGTTTTTTTTTTTTTTGTGTGTGTAAATGTAGTTGAGTTGCTTAAGAATTGCTATTTTTAGTTACTTACTCATCAACACTGTTAACAACACCTAACGGAAAATCATTCAAGACAAACACCTTTGAATCTAGGCTGCATTCCATCGCTCACGTGTTTGGCAATGTTTCCTTTAGCTGTGAGCGTGGGAGAGTGGAACATGTGCTTCAAGCCTCACCGTGGTCTCTCTCGAACTTCTTTTCCCAGAGGAAGGATTCCCCAGTTCCCTCTTTAATATCAAAGTACATTTGCCAACATTAAAAAAGCATTTCATAGTCACTTCAGAAGACCTGTTGTAATTCTTTGAAGTGCCTGTGCAGTGTGCACTGGAGGAGAAGTGTGGAGCTAGCGTATAGTGTACTAATAGAGGAAGAGGTGGGAAGAGATAAGAAAAAAAGACTAGATAGAATGAGAGCAGGTCAGTGAGAACTTACAAAGGCATAAAAGATAATTTCTGAGCTTTTTTTTCTGCCACCTTGTAAATAAGTGAGGTGCACAAAACGGTGCAACAAAGATTTGCAGAGATCAAGGCTTCAAAATAATTTTTTAAACTGCATCCATTTTTAAGGAAATGCACAGCATGCAAGTACGTAACTACATTTTATGGCGATCATTTAAAAATGTACAGTACTGTACATAAAGAGCGATATAAAGGAATATTTTAATGCTATGCATGACTGACAAAAAAACAAAAAGATTCATATGAAGTGGAAGAGTGTGCTGGAGGAGGTGAAAACAAGTCAAGCAGTGAATCATGATGGTGCATGATAACGATACTGTGTAGGCATTAAAAATATGGCTAGATCAATTTGGTGTATTTGGCACTCACCATTAAAACAAAGGGCCCTATTTTAACGATCAAAGCGCGTGGTCTGAAGAGCATGGCGCAGGTGCACTTAGGCCGTGTCCAAATCCACTTTTGCTAGTTTAATGTTGGAGAAAACGGTCAGCGCACGAGGCGCATGGTCCAAAAGGGTTGTACCTAGTCTCTTAATGAGTCATGGGTGTGTTTTGGGCGCAACACGCAATAAACCAATCAGAGTCTCTTCTCCCATTCCCTTTAAAAGCCAGTTGCGTTTGCACCATGGTGGATACGCTATTTATGAGATGAAAGACTGAACGCTTCTCCAGAGAGGATTCTTTTTATTTTTAATATTTAAAAATGTTTGTGTGCTGCTGTGTGTCCCTGTGTGTGTAATAAGCAGACTGTACGCATGTTGTGCACCCGCCTATAGGCGCATATTAATAACACAAAAATTGACTTTAGACCAAGTTTTTGTTGGTCAATGGTGCAGTCGATTTCAGTTGCCTCAAAATAGCAGCGCGCCGACAATGCTTCTGAACACACATCGTTTTCAGACCAGCACACCCATGGGTGAACAGATGGGAGCTAGTGCATTTGCTATTTTAAAAACGTGGTGCTGGACGTGAAAATGATAACAGCATCAGGCTGAAACTAGCAAAAAACACTTGCGCTGAGTATATGATAGAGCCCAAAGTATTTAAAAGTCTCAGCAACTCAAATGTATGCACATGCACACTGAAAGAAAAAAAAATATATAACTGTAATATTCCAGTATGTAAATTTTAACCCAATTAGGCAATGATTAAGGGAGTAATGATAACAATGTCTGCCAAAGTTGTGGGAAGTAACTCGTCCCCACATCGAGATCACTGTCACACAAATTAAATCTCATTTCTTAAATTAATTCATGACCTCGAGGTTACCAAGTAACAATCCATTCAGAGAACTTTAAATATCCTGCGGTGACCGTTGGGGAAAAGATTAAAGGGTTTGCTTTATGTCAGTATGTGGTGTGTGCAGAACAATTTTCATCAACCAAACTCATTTCCTTTATCAGAGCTTGTCATTTCAGATGGGGCGAAAAAACGAAAACATTACATAGATAATTCTCTCTCTCTGGGTAGGAACTCTTCATTGGAATGCAGCTCCTTCATTCAAAATGTTGAAAAGAGACATGTGGGAGCCAAAGCATATTTCTCTCGACCTTGGGAGCCCATAGCAACGTTTTAAATTCAAACTATAGAGAGAGAGGGGGTGCATGTGAGAAAAAGCAAGTGAGTTTTCAGTAAGAAAGCTGTTTTCAGTAAGATGCTGAGGAAATTTTAAGGAAAATAACGCAAGTGCTGCAATGCCCATACTGACAGAAACATATGAGTGTATCACCTTTCTCTGGTGCTTACTCATTCCTTTCTTCTTCATCTTTTTTTCCAGGAAGGCGCACACAGGTGGGTGAAGCTTTGTGTTCGCAGCGCACGACCCCCAACCTCCTCCACTAGGAGACAGGGCGAGTGGAAATCTAGAGGGAGCAAGGGACCAAAGACGTACGGTTAACCTTTAATCTCATCAAAGGACTCCAGAGGAAGTTCCTTGACAGGAGATAAAGCAGATTGACTTAGAAAGCTGCCTAAAGAACCTGATGAGCATTCCATTCAATTACAAATGCATCGCAACGTGACATAACTATGAACTTTAAAAGATTGTGCCCTGTGAAAGGGTGCCTCCATTGACCCATTAATTCAGCTGTGACACATCTCAGATCCAAAAATAGACATACTTGGGTTGAAACAGGCTTACTGTAATGTCTTCAGCCATGGGCAAAATGTTTGAATGGACCAGCCGTCGCTGTCAGGCCTCAGCATTGGTTTTTCTCTACCTCTTCCTGACTGCTTTGGCTGCAAAGCCCAAAGGTCCAGGCCACACGCATCTAAACTCTATCCGGATTGATGGGGACATTTCATTGGGTGGCCTGTTTCCAGTTCATGCCCGGGGTCACGAGGGCAAACCCTGCGGTGAGCTAAAAAAGGAAAAGGGGATCCATCGTCTGGAAGCTATGCTCTTTGCTTTGGATCGCATCAACAATGACCATGAACTGCTCCCGAACATCACGCTGGGTGCCCGCATTCTGGACACGTGCTCACGGGACACTCACGCTCTGGAGCAGTCTCTTACTTTTGTCCAGGCTCTCATCGAAAAGGACGGCACGGATGTGAAGTGCCAAGGTGGTGGATCGCCCATCATTACCAAGCCAGAAAGGGTGGTGGGTGTCATTGGAGCATCGTCCAGTTCCGTGTCTATAATGGTGGCTAATATCCTCCGACTGTTTAAGGTAAACGGCATTATCATAATATCTGGGATTTATTTTTGCTGTGGATTTGGATTGATCATGATGGAATGTCCATGCTGGTCCAGACTGGTTTAAATACTAATGAAATGACTAATAGTTTCAAAAGCTTTAGTATCCCTGTCTGCTATTGTATTATAATAACATTTATAAAAATTTGTTAAATAAAGACAAATTATTTGATAAATTAATAAAGTTATTAACAAAAATGTAAAATAATAAATAATGATTATAATTATTGGATTTATTTTGTTTGTTATAATTATTGGTTAAAGTTTGTTCTGTTGCAGTAGCCGTTTCAGTCAGAATAAAATGGGCTTAAATTAATGACATGACGAAGAGTTGACTAAATTTAAATGACATTAATATTACTGATAGAAAAAAAGTGATAGTATTTTTGTCTTGTTTCCAGTCCAAATATTTAAAAACTCTTAATATAAGATATAAGATACTAGATAAGTAAAATTACATAAGATATTTCTGTTTTCTGACTAAATTAAGTGAGTTTTTAAATTATCTGCCAATGGGGTAAGAAGAAAAAAAATCTTAATGTAAAAGGAAACTTTTTTTTTTCTTACCCCATTGGCAGACAATTTAGCTTGTTTTAAACTCACTTAATTTATTTTAATTTTTTTCAGAAAACAAGAAATAATATATCATGTCATTTTACTTGTCTAGTAAATCTTGATTTAAGAATTTTTTGATATTTGGACTGGAAACAAGATAAAAATACTATAGTAAAAGCATTGTTTTGCAGTGCAGAAACCGTACTGTTGCAAGCCTAGCTGCTGATCCTTGTCAGCCAACACAGTCTGCCTGATCATGGAGGTATTGCCGGTTAAACGAGTCAAGAAGCCTGGTTACACCACCGGACCAGCTTTCAAAATAAACCATGCTGGAGACTGGCTATGCTGGTCTTTTTCACAGGTTTGAAATGAATACATTGATGTGTGAGATTGGATTTTGTCGCTGTTGCATCTGTATCTTTCTTTTCCGTGTCTCTGCTGTTTGGTCTTCTCCTTTGGTAGGCAGAGTGCATAGCATTATGCCAGTGAATGTATAATTTATAAGAAAGCAATCGGAGGGTTCTTACATTCACTTAGCCATGACCAAACAAAGTCAGTAGCATTCCTCAACTCATTCTGTGCAAATTGCTAGGCTCTTGTCTGATAATGTAAACATGGCTTATTTCCTAAAACATGTTAACATAATATTACTGCATTAAACGGATGAAGCTGAGCTGAAGAGATTTCCGAATACAGCACTTCCAGTCAAGATTTGATTCTTTTCACATTGTTGTGGAAGTGGGTAATTCTTCATCGTGATGAATTTTAAATTCACACTTTCACACTTTGATTATCACCTTGGGGGAGAATCTGAATATGCAAATAAAATAGTTTTGCACCCCCGTTAACATGCAATATGGGATGCGGATAATACATGTGGATTATGGGTTTAACATGATGTATTGTATCTTGTCTTATATATGTAATGCGTGAATTGTTAATTGAATCTGTGAAATGCGAACATCAACCTGATAATGAGAGTTCGAACAGCTCAAGGCTAACCATTAAAGAGGCTCTTTAGGATCCTCTGTGTGCAGCCGTTGATGTACTCTTTGACTTGAGATCAAATACCTCTCCCTTTTGCAGGGGGCCATGGTTATGTTAGAAAAATTTGTTTGAGTTTGGAGATCAGATTTGCATCTGTTTACAGCTCAGGAATATGAATAATGCAGGACTCCGTGTTTTGCTCAGAATAGCACTGACCTGGCGTCGGCGAGGCCGATTCTCATTCATTCCTCAGCCAGGCCGCCCAGAGACAGATGCCCAACGTTTAATGGATATTTACCCTCTGAAATGCCGACTACACAGTGCCATTCATCAGCCAGAGAGTTGTGATCAAAGACAGATCGCAGGCGGAGGAAACTCAGCAGCAGTGCGTGGAGATGACAGGCCTCGAGCATGAGTGCTGATATAAGCGCATTTAAAGCTCACAGTTAAAACACTGGTGTTATTGAGAAAAAGAGGCAGCAGGTGCAGCGACAGGGCAACTGGGGAGTCCTCGCTGCGGGATGAGCTTGTGCACTCATAAATTCACTGTGCGCTTTTGTGCAAACCCTCTTATTAGGATCTTTAGATCAACTGTTTTACAAGAGCTTCTCTTTTAAAAGCACAAAGTCAAACTACATCTATCTTAGCCTTGCCCACATCAGTTGCGGTTAATGTAGATGCACCTCACTCATAAACCACACTGTCCTGCACTCTACGCATAAATGCCTCGGTTCCTCCCAGGCATTCGCAATTTCCTTTACTCATCTACAACATGCGGCCGTTCCTTCCAGAATGTTCAGAGCCATTTTACCAGAAGCCTGAAAAAGGTTTCAGTCAGAGCTGATGGAATCTTTTCATAATCCACTTAGATAATGGCTTCAGCTTTGACCATCAAAGTACAATGCGTAAAAAAATGGTAAGAGGGATGTTTTCATTTGACTGAAAAATGTTGGATTAGACTGAGAGTCCTCACTGACAAAAAAAAAAATATATTACCATGGTATTTTGGGCATGTGCTGTAGTAATATCATGGTCTTCTTTGAAGTAACAGAGTGTGTAATCATTCAGAACTGTGGTAAAGTCCCTTTGAGTCAAGTCAGTTCTCTCGGCAGGCATGTTAGGTAATGCTACGATCTACTTGAATGGTAAAAGACATAAACCTCTAAAGCTGCTGGTCAAGATTACACTAATAAATCAGCAATAAAATCTGAAATCTATGATATTTCCTTAGCTAAACTTGCACTATAAACTGTATTTTTACATACATTTACATAAATATACACTTTGACAAGTGAGATTGTGATAAAGTATATGTAGGTATTGTAAATATAATATTGCTTTTATACACTAAACTACTCTAAACTTGACTATTTTTGCTCCGCCAGCGGAATGATTCAATGACTCAGTAAATAAATGTCACTTGCTGTGTCTAATTTCTAAGACTGAGCTCTCTGAAGGTTGAATTTGTCGGCATCCTCAAAGCCGGTTTGTTTCAGGAAAGCAACCATTACACTCAAAAGTAAGAAAGCAATGACTAATAACGCCTCGTGAGAAATAACAATCCAGGGATGAACACGGTCATCCACACACAGTACAGCCCAGTACTGACAAGAAATCCAAATTAAATGCAAAAAGACAGTTTGTAATATAAATTTATCCTATTTATTCATGAAATAATTGTTTTTGTTCTGTCCATTGCTATGGTTATCACTGTCAGTTGAATTCAGTCACGCATTTAAATACGATTATCAATCCAGAAACTTTCCGATGTGAAGTTAAAAAGATCTCTGCCATCATAATCACTGAAGCAGCCAATTGCAGTGTGAGGCACAAAGCTGCATTCTTGCGAAAATTTCTGTTATAATCCGCAAAGCTGTCAACCACATCAATTTTATACTTTGTTGGTTATAATGAAAGGATTTGTGAGCTTGCAGAACTCTGAACAAACACTCTAACTTAAACACATCTGATTGGTCATTGCATTCATGCACTCAAAAGATTGGCTACAAAGCACAATGCTGCAAAAACACGTTGTAAATAGAAATCTTTCGTGCTCTTCACAAAGCGTTTCCACAAAAACGGACGGGACCGTTTTAAAGCAGCCGGTGTCAGAACCGGTACTGCAGAACAGCAGGTATCGTCACATTAAATGATCAAATTATTCTTTGGCGGGACAAAGATTCAATTTGGCGGCCGCCAAAATATTTTCAAAAGCTGCAATCTATTTAATAATGGTTACTCTTCTGAAATGAGACAACCTCATTGATATACTGTATGTCAGGTTTGGGGGATAATTGGATTACTTTTTTCAAGTAACCAGTAAAGTAACTTTTATTAACATTACTTATACAAAATATCTGAGTTACTTTTTCAAATAAGTAACGCAAGTTTTCCCATTTGCTGACTGACACTCATGTTACGCCCAAAACATACCCACTACTCATTAAGAGATTAGGGACAATACTTTAGACCATGTGCCCGGTGCATGACCATTTTTCCCATCGTTAAACTAGGACACACCCTAAGTGCACCTGCACTATGCACTTTAGATTATGCGCTTAGATCATTAAAGTAGGGCCCTTGGTGTTAAAGGTCCTTTACATTTGCCAAAAATCTAACTTTTTTGTTAATAAAAAAACAAACAAGCAAGCCCAGCCCAGGTGAGGAAAAAGTAACAGCGTGTTTTACTTTTAAAAGTAACTTTCCCCAACACTGATGTATGTGGCCGAAATACATTATCATTCCTGGACGAATCAGTGTTTTGAACAAATCAACTGATCCACTGAATCAGTGACTTGTTGCCACCTTGTTGCAGAAAAAAAAATATATAAGTGATAACTCTGTGTTGTTGGATTGTTATTCAGCACCCTTGGAATGCTGCTTGACCAATCAAATTTGAGGACCAAATTAATTTAAAAGATATTACTTAAATGGATAGTTCACCCCAAAATAAAAATGATCACATGATTTACTCTCCCTCAAGCCATCCTAGGTCTATATGTCTTCTTTCAGACGAACACAATCAGAGTTCTATTAAAAAATATCATTGCTCTTCCAAACTTGGGGTCCACAAAAGTGCATCCGTCCATCATAAAAGTAATCCATACAGCTCCAGGTGGTTAATAAAGTTTTAAATATGGATATTTTTCCATGGATTACTTTTATGATGGATGGATGGACTTTTTGGACTTCAAAATCAGGACTGCCATTCACTTCCATTTATAAGAGCAATTATTTTTTTTATGGATGTTTTTTTTTTTTTTAATAGAACTCCGATTGTGTTCGTCTGAAAGAAGAAAATCATATACACCTATGGCTTGAGGGGGAGTAAATCATGGGATAATTTTCATTTTTGGGTGAACTATCCCTTTAATGTATTTTCATGATTATTACTAAATACACAATAAAGCAATTCTTTAACCACTTTTTCAATCAGACATTGAATATAATACCCATAAAAATGTTGTCTCCGCTAATAGCAAAGGAATAGCACAACAGTGGCTCCTCCTTATACTGTCTCTGTGTACATATCAAAGCACCATGGAATTATCATCTGATACCATTCCTGTACCGCGGTACCGTCACAGTACTTTTTTTTGCAATAAGAGCAATAAGAGTGCAATACGAGTCTGTATGCATTACAGAGTGAAAAAAACTGTAAATATCTGCCACATCTGCTCAAAGAACTGATCTATGCTTACCCAAGGCAGTAAAAGAATTTGTGGATCAGCAAAAGGCATTTTTCGCTCCAGACAGTCTCACTGAATTTAACATGTCTCTGACCAGATGCAGCTATTGGCCTTTTGCTTGCATTTCGCTAGTTTTCAATGATAGAATCTGAAGCACAGAGGAACAGGAAAAATGCATAACTAGCATACGCAAATGCACATCCATACACACGCAACCATCGCCCACCACCGCAAACATGCACACATGCAAACACAGGGGAGAAAGAAAACTGCATACCCTTGCAGGAACTCCCTGCTCAAGATGGAAGGTCTGCCACCTGCATGCAGTTTAGGGGGTTAACAAAAAGCTCTTTCCCTAGCATAGATTTGGCAGTTCTGAGCTTTTCATGATTAATATTTTACATCAGCATTGCATAACAGCAGCTAGAAGCAGCAAATTACCCTTCCTCAACATCTATGTATTGAAAAATCTGACAGCACATTCAGAGTAGAGGCTGGAGTCAGAAAGAAAAAGCACTAACTCTCGTTTGGAGTTCTGTGAAATTTGCCAGCATCATTTATCTAACAAGAGATTTGCAAACTCAAACTCACAGCTGTCATAAACTTTACAGCAACATCCTCTAGTTATCTCTCATTGTTGAAGTAAAATGGAAGCTTGTTTTGGATTAATCACTGAATCTTCAGTGCCAATGAAACTATCTGAAGAATTTTGGATGTTTCCCACCACTGACAATGTTAGACTAGCTTACAGGGTCTCTTACTTCCATGGCTATAAAGCAAAACTACTCCACTGTCTTAGTATAATGCAACAGCCTGTTAAAAAATTATGTTATGGCAGACCATAAGAATTGCTATTATGGGTCATAGAACTGCCCAGGGTTCACAGCTATGCTAATAAACAACACCAGGCTATTTTATTTCAGCAATATTGTTGTCTAAAAAGATTAATATTTCTGGTCCAAATTTATGTACATCATTGTACATAACCTATCCCTACAGTTTTGTTTTTAGTGTTGAAGTCAACATGAAAGCAAAATTGACCCATATGTACTTTAAAAATACACATTTCAGATCTTATTATGCATGATTCGTAGGCGTACATTATTCTGACACTGTAAAAAATATTGTTAGTTTAATTGAGTTAAATGAGTTAATTGAAATAAAAAAATGTGAGTTAATACAAACAAAGGAGAAAATACAAAAAATTGTTATCTGAATCATATTAATGATCTAAGTTGATTTGAATGTTGTGATAACAACATATTTTTCAGCCCCTCCCCTCCAATGATGCCCGAGACCACTTTTCACGATCCAATAAATGCCCGATGGATAAAATCATGTCCCACCCACTATTTCTTATTGAATATCCCCTTCAAAATGGGTTCCAAATGGTGTTTCATGTTGACATTAACAAAAGATGTTTACTTTCAATTCAAAAAAGGTCAATGGTTTCAAAGCATTTCAGGGTGCTAATTAGCCTTAATTAATTACAATAATCACTGCCTGCTTGCATTGAGTTTTGTATTCACGTACATCCCTGATCAATGTTGTTGTGCTTTGAATGCAGGCTGTGAATGTGTTTGCCACACGGTTTGTAGCTACGCCTGTAATTTAGCTATTAAATTGGAGAGCGACATAATAGTCTGCAGAGTTTTTACACCACCATTTTAAACCCTCATTCCTGCCAAGACACTTTGAGGAGGACAGTCGATTCATGATATAAACTCTCTCAGTGGTTGTTTTGTCTGTCTGGATGTTTGATTGTTTTAGCTGCAGTAATAAAGAGTTTCAGAGAGCCAGGTGAGGATCGCTATAACAGTTGTTAGCACTCACTCTTAAATTGGCCTGTTTATGCTGTTGTCTCACTGTCTGTTTCCACTCAAATGTCATGACATGTTGCTCTCTTTTACTCCATCTTATCGTTTCTTTGTCCTGTTATGTCTTACTACCCAGGATTCTGACCTGACTGCTCTCACCAAATAACTTCAGAAATCACTGCTGATGGCTATATTTGAAGTGATGCTGGAAGAGAAAGCAAAAAGAGCAGTTTTCAAAGAAAAAGGGAGAAAAGCAATTAGGATTTCCAGCATGGTTCACTTATTTGTTTTAAACTGTTTCAGTGAGGAAAACTTTCAACATTTAAACCCTAAAGGTGAAGCGTGTAATTTCTTTGGTGACAGGATAGAAACACTTTTTTTATTTTTTTATTTTTAATTTTTATGGGAAATCAACCTTTGAATGGTGTCTTGGTATATATTTGGCTGGGATGATAAAAGAAAGTACTTTTTAACAAAAATAAATAAATTACTTCATCTTTAAGTACACAATTCAGTGTAATTTTTAATTTATGAAGGCACTGCACTGCATTTATGGAAAATGAGTTCCTATTAACTCAAATCACATGTGAAGTGACATAGTCCATCGCTTATCAATCACTCAGTGGTGTTAGATTTTCTAGCAGACTTCATGAGAGAGCAGATGCAAGCACGCACAATGTTGACATTTAAAATGAATCATTGAATTTACCCAGACAATGGCAATTGCTAGGCCTATAGACCAGGAAAATTGCAATTGATCCACATTGTTATCTGAAGCATTGAGCCTTTTCATAAAACTTCTGGTTTATGGTGAGGTTTTTTCCCCTTGACACTGTAGGTCTAATATCAGGCTGATATTAGTGAGTTTTATTTTGCTCTTCATCTTTTAAATTATTTGTTTAGAGCACTGTAAATTGAACTTTTACACTGCAATGTGTGATATATGAACTTTCACGTATTCAAAGATTCAAAGGCTTTAAACAGGCCTCCATTTTCTTTAATTTGCTTTCTTTTCAGTATAGGTTATGGCAAATAAATAGTCTCCTTTCCTGTGTTACAGATGGGGCTTTTACCCGTCGGCAGAAAAATACCACACTGGGTCTCTTTGATTTCTGAAGCAAACTTGCCATCATTTGAGTAGCTTGCTTAGAGGTTCAATTTGACATCGCCTTCCATCTCAAAGAGGGTTACGTTGTAATAGCTCTCCATCTAAGAGCGCCTCCATTTTTCAATTACACCTACCCAGCGTGTGATCATGTTTCTACCACCTCACAAACTAATATTCTATTGCAAGGGATTGGAGTGACAAATTTAACATAATTTCCTATTCAGAGGTTCCCACTGGTTTCTCATCTGAGGGTTTTTTCATACATGTGTAAGGTATTAGAAATGTTTGCGTTAGCCCAAATCTGTCCACTGTAGGGGCCATATTGAACATTGACTGTATGTGACTTAATCAGGATTGTTCTTTTGAACCGATTCTGCTCAATGAACTTGATTAGGTCCAGACATTCAATCAACTCACGAATCAATCAACCGATTTTAATTAAGAAATGGTTCAACCAGTTCACTAAAAAGAGCAATTCTTTTGTGAAGCGGACATCACTTATTCAAATTCCCTGATAAACTCTTAGGATTATTTTTATGCTGCATTATTTGTCATTTTGGTGTTAAATGGATCACACATGTGCAAAGATTCTTCAAAAGCTTAGTTTCACAGAAAAATAAAAGTCATACAGGTTTGGAACAGAGGGTAGTAAATAATGATGTTTAATTTTCCGCTAAACAAGTTTTAATAATCATTCTAATTCTATGAGTATCGAGAAGTCCACACCACAGCTATAACAATATGGATACAGAGGAACGATAGTTAGAATCATTTTGAGAACCATTTTTGACTCTTAGAATTCAGCTACTTTGAAGAGATTGAGAGTTTTATAATAAACAGAACGTTATCGTTGGTGTAGTTCTCATTCTTGGAGTGAATAGGCCTTAGACTGTCTCCTGCTTGTAGACAACTTGCTAGGGCTGCCAACTTTTGAGTTTAGCTTGAGTGAGAATTATGGAAAGGGAAGTGTATTGCCTACACAATAACACAATACGCGTATTATTGTGATTGTCAAAACATTTGGTAACTAAACAGAATTTCATTATGTTTAGTGACACGTTACAATGTTTACATGGTTCAGTGACCCGTAGGCTACTGTTTTTATTAGTGCTTGACACAAATTCTTGCAAATTGATTCCGATTTTGATTAAATATCGATTAATTTGGATAAATATTAGGTACAATATAATATAAATATAATGTGTATTTTATTATAATAACAGCATTATAATGTTTTTAATGATATAATTTAAAATATTATAAATATAGTGCACATATTTAGGAAAATACTCTAGCCAACTAACATGCTATGGTCATTAAATGACTTTCCTGATGTAAATGTAATGTTACATGACACATTGTTCTCCAGCTGTTTTATTGACCTCTTTCCGTGGTTGAAATCTGCTTCAAGGTCTTGATAAATTGTGGCATTTCTTTATTTAGCATCCAGTATTCTCGTAAATTCTTTCGTCTTTTAATAAAGAACTGTCTCATCTTCTGTCCAAACATACCGCGTCATCTTTAAAGAATGACAAATTTTGACTTGCACCTGGTGGCCTGTAAATGCGGAAAAAAAAAACTGTTTCCATTTCAGTTTTGCAAATATATCCTCCTGGGACCCAGGAATAGACTTTTGTCCACTGTAGTGCACATTATATTTTAGTGAATTTCTCTGACATCATACATGTCACAGTTTTAATGTCTGGAATCTGGATGTCCTGTAAAGAGCACATTCGTGGCTTTGCAGAGGTACCATATGTTTGGAGGTTTCACCAGGACAACAACTTCTTCTTGGTCTTTAAAAATGGCTGACATTGATGTTTAGCACTCTTATGAAAATATGATAATATTTTGTAATTATAATTTAAATCAGATTAATTAATTGTTTGTTATAAATCAACATCTCAGGAAAATGTTATGGGCTTTCTAATCAAAATATGACTTTCTGTTACAAAACGGCATTGATTTCATAAATGTCCACTGTAGTGGACCCCAGGACTTAAATCATGTTTATCAGGCATTTTGGAGACACAAGTGAATTAGGGAAAGAAATTACATATCAATATTCCTATGAAATATTAGATATTATTATGAAAATGTTGCCAATTATTACTCCCATTATTACACTTCTATTTTCATGAAGTTGCTCCAAGAACACATTAATATGCAAATTAGATGCAGTGTATAGATACATTGCATTGAATAGGAAAACCCAAGTATGGCCATTTTACCCACATATTGCATAAAGTGAAATGGTATATCAATGCATTCCGTTATATCTTTCATAACATAGCTCAGAATCATCTTTAAACGTTTAGAAAAAATCCTTAAAAATGTATTGGTGAATTAAAAATAAATCGCATATAGGCCTACATGCAATTTCATGTCATTTTATTTTTTAATAAGTGCTGGTGTCAACTACAAAATCTTTCAACAAAAAAAAAAAAAAAAAAATTTAATTTGTTTCTTATGCTCTAAATAATGTAATGAAAAATACCAAATTTATTTATTTATTTATTTTCTGGCTCCCAGGAGGGTATGGGAGTTTTTGCGAAACTGACGTGTTTCCATTGGGCGTTTTATCAATTTACAATTTCAATTTGCACAGTTTAAAGGGTAATGGAAACGCGTCTAATGGAAAATCGCACTTGATGCGATCGATTAAGTCGATTAGGAACCAACGAAGGTTTCCTGAGTGGAGACTAAGCGTTTGAGTCGCGCATGCAGTCTCGGATGAAGACTGACTTGTTCGAAAACTGAATATAATCTCAGCGCTCTTAGATTTTAGCCATCCATCCATCCATTATCTTCCACAGGCGTTATCCGAGGCCGGACAATTTAGGAGAACGGGCAACAGTCTCGAACTGCAGAGATAAACGCAGACTTCCCATCCATCCATCCATTATCCACTTCCTCCAGCTCTTCTAAGCAGAGACGCCCAGACTTCCCTCCCAGCCACTTCCTCCCAGGCCAGCCGGCCAGCCGGGAAACATAATCCCTCCAGCGTGTCCTAGGTCTTCCCCGGGGCCTCCTCCCAGTGGGACATGCCCCGAACACCTCCCCGGGAAGGTGTCCAGGAGGCATCCAAAATAGATGCCCGAGCCACCTCAACTGGCTCCTCTCGATGTGGAGGAGCAACGGCTCTACTCTGAGCTCCTTCCGAGTAACTGAGCTTCTCACCCTATCTCTAAGGGAGCGCCCAGCAACCCTGCGGAGAAAGCTCATTTCGGCCGCCTGTAGCCGGGATCTTGTCCTTTCGGTCATGACCCACAGCTCATGACCATAGGTGAGAGTAGGAACGTAGATTGACCGGTAAATCGAGAGCTTCGCCTTACAGCTCAGCTCCTTCTTTACCACGACAGACCGGTACATCGACCGCATTACTGCAGAAGCTGCACCGATCCGTCTGTCAATCTCTCGTTCCATCCTTCCCTCACTCGTGAACAAGACCCCAAGATACCTGAACTCCTCCACCTGAGGCAGAAACTCTCCACCAACCTGAAGTGGGCAAGCCACCCTTTTCCGACTGAGAACCATGGCCTTGGATTTGGAGGTGCTGATTCTCATCCCGGCCACTTCACACTCGGCTGCAAACTGCCCCAGTGCATGCTGAAGGTCCTGGTCTGAGGAGGCCAACATGACAACGTCATCCGCAAAAAGCAGCGACGAAATCATGTGGTTCCCAAACCGGACACTCTCCGGCCCTTGGCTGCGTCTAGAAATTCTGTCCATAAAAATTATGAACAGAACCGGTGACAAAGGGCAGCCCTGCCGGAGTCCAACATGCACTGGGAACAAGTCCGACTTGCTGCCGGCAATGCGGACCAAGCTCCTGCTCCGGTCGTACAGGGACCTTATTTGCCAGTACAGCAAAGTCTACAGTAAACAACAACAACAGATTTTAATGTGAAATTTTCTGTGAAATGCAAATGATCTGATGCCATGCCAGTATTATAGCTCTATACTCTTGATGCTGTATTGTGCCATTGTTGTCACTCTTTTATATTCATAGCAGAATATAAGATCAGCTTCAGAGCAGTAAGCTTTTTGTTTGTTTGTTTTGTTTTGTTATATTCTGTAATAATTTGATGTATAGAGGTCAGCCTGCAATATCAGTGAACTTGTAGAATTCATGAGATACAAAATGCATGAGGTAGAATCATGTAGGGCACATTTTCCCAGTTCTGTGATATTGGAGCAGGTTGCTCTGCTTTTACACGCGGTCCAGTCTTTTCCCAAGTCTCCAGTGCATCCTTGAAGTGAATTAGTGTAAATCTGCCTGGGGTGATATAGCTAATTCAAGGACTGAATCATGTCTTCTTAAAACAAAACAGACTGATCTGCCTGTAGTCCCTGACATGTTGAATGAGCGCAGATGTTCATGTTGTTTGGTAGGGAGCACATTAAGTGTGATTGTGTGTAATGGCAGTCGGCTTCTTCTTATCTTCTGATTGTTGTTGTATGCTCTGTTTTTTTCCTCTGCTCTTTTCTTGCATGGTTTGTTTACCTGTTCCATAATACACACACACACACACACACACACACACACACACACACACACACACACACACATATATATATATATATATATATATTATTTGCTGATTTCTATATTAGCACATAGTCTCGGCATGCAATATGTAGCACCTATAGCTACTTGCCCTAACTTCTCATTGGGAATAACAGTGTATCAAAACTAAAAAGATGCCTGAATGTGTGGCTTTGTCTGTTTGCTATAGTGTCTGGAACTAAACTTGGGAAACCTCATTGGAGTGCCCTTCCCTTCAGGGATTTCTCCAGTATACTTGTCACACCGGTGAAGCTGCTCGAAGATTGACTTCGACTTCCATTCCACCTCGCTTGTCAAGGTGGTCAATTCCCTCAAAGCATGCTGGCCCTCCCCCCATCCTATTACTTTGTGCTTTTTCCTTCACTGTGCGGCACAAAAAATATCACAAAGGCTAGAGGCTTACGGTCCTGTCTATACATCATATCAAATAATTTATTTATCTTGTAGGTACCTACATCCAATCATAATTCAATACAACCACAGAATCCATTTCAAACACATTTTTTTTTAATGTAAATATGATTAGACAATGATTGGATCAGCATATTTGCATCATTGGATATAACCACATCACCAATGCCAGTTTGAATTGTAAATTGTACTATTGTACGTAATGATCACAATATTGATTCGAAAGACAAAATATTTACAGTGGGCTCCAAAAGTCTGCGACCACTAGGGAAAATGCGTCTATTTTGTATTTTTCTAATTTATTCAAATCATTTGTTTGCATAACAATTATTTTTTTAGGGGCCAAGCACCGAAGTAGGGCTGTGCGATATTGAAAATGCGATATGCAATACCTTGTTCAATAATGCGATACAATATTTCTATTAGTGTGTAAAATCTATTTAAATTATATAAAAAAAGTATTTAAAAACTGAGAATGATATCATTTATGTGTTTCACAGTCTTTCTGGGAAACAAAGCATCGCTACAACTTCTGAAAGTGACCAGCAGTGTTTTAGCAAAAAACACAGATCCTATTGACACGCATTCGCTTTCTTTCCCCAACTGATATCATACACTTAAAGCATAACCGACTGTGTTTACATGAATACTCGTCAAGACAGCCATTTTGACATAACTGTGTGTGTATTTGACAGTTCGAGTGTGTAACAAGACACAAACAGAACTGAAGGGATCACACGCTTTCAGAGAGGCGGCTTGTGCGCACGTTTTGGTGTTTGTGTCAGACAGCGCGAGACAGCAAGCAAATCACATAAGTAACAGTCGTGTGCCCAGTCTATTCCCTGCTATATGCGTCAACCTAAAACGTACACTTTTCACAATGTTGAAGTAGTCTATTAAAATCATTCAGAAATTGCGTGCCGTTGCGATATGCATATCGCGATATGCACATTTGCGATATTTCGATAATTTTGATATATTGTGCAGCCCTACACCGCAGGGGTATAGTAGGCACCTATTGTAATCGTTGTCGTTCTTATTATTCTTCTTTTTCCATTTCTTCCTGGCAGCCCATAGAACCGCATGCGGGAAAGTTATGAAATTTGGCACACAGATAGAGGACAGGCTGAACTGTCACCATAACAAATTTGGGACCAGATTTACCAACAGCTACTAAACCCTCTTTTGCCGTTAAAAATACTGTCAGGATTTACTAAAGACATGCAGTGATAAATTAGCACTGAAAAGGCGTAGACAGCTATTTTTGTGGCTGACCTTATTGCATATGCATTTGTGGGAGTTTCCCTTTCACACAACATTTATGGGAGGGAGAGTATTTAAATGAATCACGCAAGGTGATTTACTAAGGTTTGTGCTCGTCAATTTACTTGTGTTTGTGCCATTATTTACCGTTCAGAAAAAAAGCATGTTTTAAACCAGATGCTGATTTGCGTTGCTCTTGGTAGATTGTGTTGGTCATTATGGAAATGATCCGGATGCGTCTGTGTTCTTTAATTTGCTTGTTGTCAGTAGATCACACACAGAACTTTCCAGTCCCATCAGCGCTTTTTTGGAATTCCCTATTTTATTTGCCCTGGCTGTTTTAATAGGCAAATTTGATTTACCCTGTTTAGTAAATCTGTACCTTGGAGTCTCTAACTCAATCCCTCTAGTGCCACCAACTGTCCAAAGTTGCACTCATGTTTATGTTAATAACCTTTGAACCGTAAGGGCTAGAAACAAAATTCTGTTTCCTCCTCCTAGGCCGTTGCTCCGATTTGCACAAAAATCAAATCGTATCAGAGTGTGCCAACAAAAAGTTATGGATTTCATGTGGATAGATGAAACCGTTTTTGTATACTGCAGCAACAAATTTGAGGTATAACGCCAAAATGACACTGAGGCTGTATCTCTGCAATGCTTCTTTGGCTACGTTCACAGTGTCAGTCCAAATCCGATTATTTGTGTATCCGATTGGAATCGGATCTAAAATTATAAGATAAAAACAGCAACAACAACCGCAACATAGGATTTGCAGTACAGATGTTGTCTTATTTACAACATGACGTTGTGCAGCCACTGCGTCCTGGACTGTCTTCTGAGGCAGCGGCAGAAACGTAGGAGGCTGGTATGAGCAGCTTTATTCTGTGCTGTCGTCTCTGACGGTTTCAAACAGGTCTCCATTATATTGTCATTTTCTGCTCTTCCAGCACTTTGCAACAACACAACCTTATTTCTGTAGCATCTTTCAGCATGTTTCCTATAACAACGTCTGACGTTTATGCTTTACGTGGCGTGAGAAAGGCACATAAACACGCAAAAATCCGATCACAGCGGTCAGACTGAAATGGATTTCCAGAAATGCAATGTGATTTTTGGCCGTTCGGACTTGCTAAATCTGATCGGCTTTCAAATGCATATGCACAAAAATCGGATTTGGACTGACAGAGTGAACAGACTGACCACACCACATCAATTTGGTCACAGTGCCACTTTCTCAGAAATGCAAAAAGTGATTTGCACGAGCTCACCAAAATTGGACAGTTGTAGACTGGAAAAATGTTGCCTGGTCTGATGAGTCTAAATCTGATTTGGAGTAAACAGAATTTCAATGGATCCATATGCACAAAAACCACTTTGCACTGGTGGTGGTAGTAGGTGAACGGATGTTTTCTTGGCATATTGACCAAGTGCCAATTGCGTCATTTATGTACCTGAGCATTTTTCAACTCCATCCCTGACCACACCACATCAATTTGATCTACTCCCAGCAGGATAATGCCCATGTCACAAAGCTCTCCACTTCTTGAAATGACAATGAGTAGGATTCAAATTCAAGAGTTTTATTTGTCTACAATTTATACAACGAGTGAACCAAACAGGTGGACAGTTGTAAAACTGGAAAATTATAATAGTTATATAAAAAGTACTGATGAGTCTCAATTTCTATATGAGACATTCAGATGGTAAAGTCAGAATTTGGAGTAAACAATTGAATGAGAACATGGATCCATCATGCCTTGTTACCACTGTGAACAGGCTGGTGGTGGTCACGTGATGTTAAGTGGTGGCCTGGGGATGTTTTCTCTCAGTTTTGGCACACTTTAGGCCTTACCAGATGGTAGTGCCAATTGGGCATCGTGAAATGCCTTGACGATCTTGGTAGCCTACCTGAGCATTGTTTCTGACCAGATACCATCCCTTTACTCTTTGCAGGGCTTTGCGGTCATGACTACCCATTCTCTGATGCACTGACTTCCCTAGCAGGATAATAGCACCATGTCACAAAGCTCAAATAATTTCAAATTGGTTCTGAATGTCTTGTCCAGGTCAGGTCATGACAATGAGTTCACTCTCTCTACTGGTGACCCGCTGAATGAGCCCCCACAGTCCACAATCAGATCTCAACCCAATGATGTTAGATGCATCTTATGCCGATGTGGAAATGGAGGACAACAGTATCATCAGCAAATTTGATGATAGAGGTGCCATGCGTGGATGGACACAGCCCTGCATCCCACAAATGATCCATCAATTGGACACCACCTGATGCTATCCTCATCAATATGGGCCAATCATTTCTGGGAAAGAATGCTTTCAGCACTTACGTAGTTTTTGCTGTCGTTGAGGATCAATGCCAGTCGTATTGGGACGATAGGCAAACTGGCAGTTCTGAAGGCCATACTAAATGGCCCCCACAGTCACCAGATCTCAACCCAATAGAGCATCTTTGTGATGTGGAACGGGAGCTTCGTGCCCTGGATGTGCATCCCACAAATTCCCATCAACTGCAAGATGCTATCCTATCAATATGGGCCAACATTTCTAAAGAATGCTATATATAATCAATGCCATGTATTATTCTGATATATATGTTCCTATATATATATATATATATATATATATATATATATACTTTTTTTTTTTTTTTCTCTGTGGCTCAATGACCGCAGGGCCATTATCAGAAATGTTGAGGCTAAGCGGCCCATGGTATAGTCTCATTGAGCCAGGGTAGATGGGACCCACCCATAAACCTTTTGTCTCAAACCCTTGCCCATATAATATTGTGAACATTCTGCTAGAACGGAAGCCTCAGACTTCACATTCAGATTACGATATATTTTGTCTTGACATGGCAGAAAAATCATCTACCATGACAAGATCAAAGAGAGTTGATATCAGTGCAAGATATGAACAAAAAGAAAGAGAAAATCTTTAACCGAAAATATAATGAGCGTGTGATGCATTCCCCCAGTTGCTGAGAAGTATAGGCATCGCTGCTTACAAAGTGACATGGCTTTAAGCGATTAATTTAAATTTCATTTGAAGTAACAAACCTTTAAATTGTGACGCTCCCCAGCCCTTTCCATTCTCTGTTGCAAAGAGTATCTGGCATGTGGAAATAAATAAATAAATAAATAAAAATGAAAAATCAATTATTTCTCAAGTGAGTCTCACTGTCTTCCTCTTTATTGTTGGACGAGTGGACAAGTTATTCTTTTGATGCAAATGATGTTCAGACTGCAGGTGATGCTAATAGAGTTAGAGGGCAGTGAACAACCTCAGAAATGCCAAAGCCATAGATCAACACAAAGTATGAAAGGTTTCTCAGCAGGCCTTGCATTGAGGTGTATGTGCATAATTCCTGACAATACAGTTTGATTGCAGGCATACTGTAGCTCTCGTTTAGTTTGTTTGTTCATTTGTTAGTTAGTTTTTGCACGTCAGCACTCATTTTCAAAACAAGTCAACCTTTATCAGCGCAGCCATTTCTCTGAGCTGATTGGTATTGTTTGCTCACAGGATTGTCTTGGTTTACTAACAGCAGCACGCACTGCAGAGGATAGACGACAGCATGCATTATTTGCGTGGTGGGCAGATCCGATTTTCCCTTGACAACTCCCCATGATTAAGCTGATAGACTATGGCGCCCGATGAATTTGTCTTTGCTCAAAGAGTCTCTGCAAATGTTTTACATGCTCCTCATTAAAGTCTAAGCTTTCTTCTTGAGAGGGAACCTGAGAAGTAAAGCTTAGAACTGGGGAGCCATATCTGTATTGATTTAACACCTCATTGGGGGAATGACAGCTGAATCAAGATTAACGCTTCTGTTCAATATCTGCGTGGTGTGCCCATTCCTCTTCAACCCCATTAGTTGAAGGGTGATAGCCAAGCTGGCCAACAAATCTGTTTACACTGTCAAGCGCACTCAATGGCAAATGCACCAGCAGGAATGGGCCGCCTTATGAAAGCTTTTCATTTTCTCACTGCAGCGACGTTGATGGATAACCTCCTTGCTGGGGTGTTTCTTTTTCACTATACTCTATTGTGTGTGTGTATAGCCATGCATCAGAGTATTTGTGTTGCTGCACATTGGTTAATGGTCTGCTATAGTGATGGGGCCAAATGGAGCTGTGCCGAAAAGCACTGCCAGAATATGGTAGGGACGTCAGAAGTACCGGTACTATAGTAAAGAACGTAAAGAATGGCAGTCTTTCCACAATGTTGTTAAATACTCAGTGACTGACTGACAAGTGGCTGCTTTCACCTGATGTGTGACGTGTTGACGAACGCGGAAGCTCTGAAGATCCATTACAAATTAAAAGTCTAAAATTAGAATTTTTAAAGAGCTTTTGATATAAAAGAAGAGGAGGCTGAGTTTGTTGCCCAGCCTTATTTGTTTGAACTGTAAGAGGCGTCAAAGCTACTTCTACATCCTACATTATACATCGTTACAGTTGTATACAGTTACTCTTTTGACGTAAGTCAACTTGCATAGGCCGTCTGCCGGAAGGTAGTTATTTTAGTTCATAATGTTTTAAATATGGATATTATTCTGACACAAACGCATCACTTTGCTTCAGAAGGCCTTTATTAACCCCCTGGAGTTTGGTATGGATTACTTTTATGATGGATGGATGCACTTTTTTTGGACTTAAATCCGAACTGCCATTCACTCCCATTATAATACTTGGAAGAGCAATTATATTTTTTCATATAACTCCGATTGTATTCGTCTGAAAGAAGATAGTCATATACACCTAGGATGGCTTGAGAGTGGGAAAATTGGATAATTAAAATTTTTTGGGGTGAACTATCCCTTTAAGTGGATGTAAACGTGTAAATGCAGCTCACTTATTGATTAATGAATTTCTTTGTTTCATTGTTTTCTTGTAAAAACAGAAATTACTTAATTGGGAAATACTTATATATTTATTTAAAATAAATATATTAATAAAATGCTTAAAATGCTTTGTGTTAAATGCTTAAATGTTTGTTTAAACATCCTTGAAACAAGGTTTTGTTAGATAACAAGATTTTATAAGATAAAAAAAGAAAATGGCATACGATATTAAGAATTTCATACTGTTTATGTTTCTTACCCAACTGGTAAATTATAGAGTACATAAAACAAAATTAATTTTTTTATGCGGCATATGCAGAGTAAGAAAAATAAACAGGATTCAAGATATGTTATTTGACACCAAATCCTTTATCTTGTTTTACATTTAAGGACAAATATTTTTTACAGTTTGTATTATGTTATAAATAAATGGCAAGTCTGAAGACTGAAATGATGCTATTGTGACAACCCAAGTGAAATTCTGTTGAAACTTGGATGATTTGAATGTCCTATAACATAACGTTTTTTTTTTTCTTCTTCGGTTCAGTTCAATACATGTGCCAGTTGTGTAGCCGTGTTCTCTCAAAGCCTTCATTCTCTCCTTTTCTTTGAATTTGGCCTTATCTGAACTTAAAACCTTCATCAAAGTCTTTTCTTCTGAGCTTGTTGGAGGTCAGCAAATGGGGTAGTATCGGGATTATTATAGAGACTTTCTCCCCAGCCTTTGTTTCTGTCAACAAGGGCCTTTAGAGACTGCACTATTTGCCTCACACTCTCTCTCTTTCCAATTTCTTTGGAGACAAATGACCAAGGGTGAAGTTGAGGGTTTATCTTTGTATTTCTTTCTTTACAGCATTGGTCCATCTGTGCGTGCTGCTAAATTAAGATGGCGTAACCACACTGGGTACCTGCAACCATAATGTTTTATCCCATGCGTGTTCTGTTCTTAGGGAGCATGCTATTTTACATTACCTGATTGAGATGCTCATTTCTGAAAAAACAAAAACAAAACACATGCACGTCACACAGCCATTACAGCACGTTGACATGAAGAGGAAAACAGGGGAAAAAAACTCAAAAAATCTGGTATTTGTGCACATTGAAAAAACAAAAAATCTAAACTCTCAAACCATCAACCGTGCAGTCAGACCATGAGAGAGGAAACAACTGTGTGTTATTGCTTTTATGTAGAGTGCCTCTTAAAGGTGCTCCCTGAGCCGGAAGAGTTCATTTACTAGATAGATCTTGACAATGGACTCTTTTGTTTTTGAGCATTAGTGTGCCCTACTACAAAGCAGTAAAGCCCTAATAACGTCCAAAAAGGTACTCGGGCACTGACTCACTTTGAACATTACCTGTCTCCTCATCTCAGTGCCAGACACTTACCCAACTGAGAGCCAGATCAGTGGAGCTTTCAAACTGAACACACTGTCCAGAGGACTCACAGGGGCACCGTAATGAGAAATGTAACAATGGGAGCTGTTTTCTTGCTTACTGAGTAGATGGATGACCCAGTAATGTCATTTATCCACAAGAACATTTATGTGTTAGTGTCAACCCAGAAAACAAAAATATGTTCTAAGAATGTTTTGGATAATGTTCCTATTAAGTTAAAACGTGATTTCTGAATGTTCTCAGATCTATCAAAGCATAATTTTTTTTGGTTATGTGATAGTTTGAGAAAACATTAAAGTGCCCCCTATTGTGCTATTTTAAAGGCTCCTAATTTTGTTTTGGAGGTCTCCCACAACAGGTTTACATGCATCAAAGATCAAAAAGCATTTTCTCATAATATACATTGCACATCACCTAGGGCTGGGCAATAAAACGATAACGATATGTATCGCGATATACACCTAATCGATATCAATAAAAAAAAATTCCGATAAAATGTTCAATCTTTTTTTTTTTCTTTGGCGGAAGAAACCAGAGGTTGCGAAGCAAGTTTGGTTGCATGAACAAAGGCTCTCACTCTCTGGTAACCTAACAACGTAGAGAAGTGACACGCTAACAGTCAATCATGAAACAGTGTTTGGAGATCAACTCGAAAATGAGTGCCGCAGCGAGCGAGTGTGGCAGGAAACAGGAAAACAAGTCAACAAGTCAACCGTAGTCAGACCAATGTTGTCTGCAAATTATGCAAGACCATTGTCCCCACCAAGACTGGTAATACCAAAAACTTGTTTAACCACCTTAAGCCTTGTTTATACTTTCGTCTGGGTCTGCAGTGCGAGCCTCCGCTGACTGCGCGTGCGCCTCGTCCGTTTGGTGAGGTGTTTATACCCGTTGTGCTATTCTTTGAAACGACATGGAGAGGTAACGTTAATCTGCATCAGTGCCTTATGACAAAGCATCTAAATGGTACAAGGAAATAATGGAGGCACTGCACCTTAATGTTAAGAGATAATTGTTAAGTGTTCATTGTGATTTTAGACTTGTTTACATTTTAATAATTTGAGTGTTTTCCATGGTTGTGTTGACATTTCTGCCTTTATAACTGAGGGGATTATAATCAGAGGAAGGTTAAGTTTAAAATAAAAATGTTTAAATGTATTATATTTTTCTCCTGGTCCTTATTTTAAATAGGTTATAAAATGTATCGATATCGACCGATATGAAACACTTATATCGTGATACAGTTTTCAGCCATATCGCCCAGCTCTAACATCACCACAATTTTTTATGATTCTCAAATGATCTCTCTAAATCCCTCCTTTCCACAAGCCTGCTCTGCTCTGATTGGTCAGGTGGCCTAGTCTGTTGTTACGGGTCTACCGCGTACAGCGTTTTGGAAGCTAAATGCAAATGGATATTACCATAACTGAACTATAGCTCCATCCGGAGACTTCCTAAAGCTCAGCGATTGTACACACTGTAAAGACAGTAACGATGGCATCAATTTGACCATATCAATCCGAGCGCGAGTCCAATGATGAAACATTGAAAGAACTAGCTATTCAACCCGGGAAATAGTGGCCCACAGCTGATTAGCAGAAGTATTTCAGTAAGACAGTAATAACGTGAGTTAGCCAGTTAACCAGAAACTGACACAATATAAAACCCAAAACTATGTATTTTGAATACCCGGTAGAAAATATATACATCAATAATTATTCATACTTACAGGTTGTGATTCTGAGGAGCAAGCTGGTCCAAATGAACTGAGTACTGACCCATCTTTCAAGAGTAAGCATTTTGCGAATCCCGCGTTGAACTCCGAGATTTGAGAAGCAGTCATCAGTAAAATGACGTTTGAGGGCTGGTCAAGTTGTTTGCGGGCGGACAATGGGCATTATGCAAATGTTATTTCTAGTGACATAGAACCATCACGCAGTGGGATTCGAAATACAAATTACTCATATAGGCGGTTCAGAGCCGATTCTTTCTTTTGGGAGACAATAACTTTATTTATCATGCACTGTCGACTTTACAACTTTGCAGAACATTTACATTCACAAACCACTATATTACACACTGCATGAAAGGGAATATTTGAAAAACCATAATGGGGCACTTTTAAGGGAATGTTCAATTTGATCATTTTGCAAACATTATGGGAACATTACGTTTAAATCATGTGACCATGACGTGACCATCAAACGTTTCAGAAAAACGTTCCATGAAGGATGTTGACAGTGAGGAAATTTTCCCGCCGGTTAATCGACGAGTGACAACACCGGTAATACCAGTATCACCGACTGGGCTTTTTTAAATCACTAATTCTATCTAAACGAAAGTGACATGCACACGGCCGCTTGGGCATTCATTACTGAGCAGAGCAAAGCGTGTGGTTTCAATTAATTCCTATGAAAGGTAAGCTTCCATAGGAATGAACTGAACACACGCCAGTGCACACACGCTGTGAATGACAGTTCGGCCATAAATGGGTGCTCTGTGCAGCCGTGAATGAATGACAGTTCGGCCGTGCACATTTTAGTTTCGGTTTAGAATTAGCGCCAATTCGGGGGTGGGTTGCTTGAATTGTGGGTTAATTTTCCTATTATTCTTAATGAAAAACACAACAAAACGGTAAAATGACAAACTCACTTAAATAGGTGCTTTTACATTTCGCTTTGAAACCAAATATTCCACGATCATCTCAGTCGAAATCTGACTCCTGCTGCTGGTCTGTGCTGCGGATCATGCTTTATTAAGCAGACACGTTCAGTTTTTATTTGTATTGTCGGTTTTCTAACTGAACTAAATTATTTTATTACTATAAAAAAAATCTAAAGGATAGATGTGCTAAAGGTGCTGCAGTGGGCAAGTGATGTAGCCGGTGATGAGTCACAAATGTCAAAAAATCGGTTTTCTAAATGTTGATAACGTAATGTTGGTGGAATGCAAAAGGCATGACAGAGACGTGTGATGGCTGAGCGAGAAATCCGACCGGCACCCTCTGCATTAAAAGCTAGCGTATGGAAGCACTTTGGCTTCTATGAAGTTGAAGGGGAAAATGACCTGGACAAGAGCCACACTATATGCAAGTTGTGTCAAACTAAACAAAAATATTTTCTAAACACGACAAACATGAGAACCCATATTACACGTTTCCAACGCTGCCATCCAGAGGACTACAAACTCTATCGCAAATCTGATGGTCAAGAATTGGCGTCCGTATGCAGATGTTCAGATGTTCATTTCATAAAAGCCGTTTTGATTGTGGTATAGAGAAGAAAAAAAGTGTCTGTGCTCAGGATTTAGTTTGAAGTCTTAGACTATTATTTATTTGTGTAAAAGAGCAGCTGTATGTTGCTAGTTATTCAGAATATGCTGAAGTCAACAAGCATTACTTTTGTATGAGAGCTGCTGGTACAGAATTCTATATTTTGGTAAAAAAAACTGTGGGCTTTTCTTTTTTTTTTTTTTTTTAGGTCTGAAGGATTATATTGCTCATTGCACATAACAGGAGGGTGTTGGTTATTACTTTATGTTAGTGATTCAGAATATGTTGAAGTCTGTATTAATTTACTATATGCATGTATTAATTATGCTGCTACAGACACATTTCCTGTTGGTTCTTTGCAATGTTTGCACATATTCTGGCAAATGTAACCTTCCTGTTGACTTGTAAAATAACTTTTATATGTTTTATTAATAAAATATATTGGAAGTAAATTCATTATGGGTCATTACAAATACTTTGCTTTAAAAGTACCAAATGAGAAAAAGAAAATCTGTACTGAAAAAGATGCATTGATAATCGTTTCATAATTGCATCGCAGCACTCTGAATCGTAATCGAATTGTGAGGTGCCTAGTGATTTCCACCCCTACCATGTATGTATGTATGCATGTATGCATGTATGTACAGTTACAGTATGCATATTGTTGTTGGTGTGTGTGTGTGTGTGTGTGTGTGTGTGTAATGTATACTGCTCACTATACCGGGAAATTCAGTTACTATTAAATAGGCCACAGTAGTATGCTTTTTCATGCGATAATGTGCAGAGTGTGTTATTTCAGTGAGTTAGAAAGGGAACAGATAGTAGATGCCAAACAGACCACTCCATCTCAGATGTGGTGAGCATGGAATTATAACGTTCCAGCGTGTCAAGAGATTGTGATATTTTTTTTTTCTTCTGTAAAGTAAGACAGCTGTTGCAGTGAACATGATGCACCTCATAAACACCCTAAAATACATTAAGTCAGTGCAATGTTCACAGTGTTATTAAGAATTTCAGAACCTGAAGTCCTTTTCAAAAACTCGTTGCAGTTACTGCATCACCGGTCTGCACACCTCATGTAGGCAAGGGGAAATCGAATTAGACATCAATTGGAAATTGTTCAGGGTATTGGACGTGCTGTAATGGTTTGTGGTGTTTTTAAGATGTGATTTTCTAGGATCACCGACATACTTGATTTACTCTAGCTACTTTGCTGTCCATCGTTCACCCAGATGGCAAAGCCAAAAGCTACTGTAATGGACAAGACATTGAATTGATCTAATTTAAGTGTAGGACTGAAAATAATCAAAGATATTTGAAATTGAACAAAGACATTTGGTTTATTGTTTCAACCCCCATCTTTCTTATCACAAGGGTCATTTGGAATTCCTAAAGACAAAGAGATGTTGATAGGCCTATAGGCCAAAATGTGTGTCTCACAGTGGGGGAAGATGTAATTATCTGATTGGCCAGTTCGAATGTCTCACATTTGGGTTTAAGTCACATGGTCAAGGAGAGGATAAAAGAATATTGCGACTGTTGCTCTCACTCTTGATTCTCTGGCTCTCTCTCTTCTTGGGGCCTGCTCTCTGGCTCTTTCTTTGGCTGGGCTTCTTTGCTCTGGCTCTTTCTTTCTAATCTTTTCTAAAGCCTTTCTCTCCCTCTCTCTCACTTTCTATGGTATAAGTTTTTATCATCTCATACATCTATTTTGTAACTATTTTAAGTATAACCATAACCAGATTTTGTGCAATTATGTGCTAACTAGTTTTGATTCGGTATTAACTTTGAAGTGCTACCTATTGCAATACCGTATCGTCACATTATAGCAAAACTCTCCCACATATTTTGCTGTTGTAACTGCGTTTATTTCCGTTGTTGGTATAAGCTGCAGTGGGTGGTAATGGACGAGAAATGTTCTTTTTACAATCTTGCTGATAACGTTTCTTTAGTCATTCGGCAACCCTGCAGCCTGAACCACTGTAGGCGAACCACCCTTACATTTGAATGCAGTATCCTTGTTTGTAGGACATGATCTCTGTGAAACATCTTTGAGGTGTCATTGTACAGTCAGTTTAATCTGTGGATCAACTAACTCAGTGCTTGAAATAGGCCGGTATGCACTTCTCTTTTTTTAATCATTAGCGTACCCTTACTTTTTTATTGCGTACCGGCACTTCTCACATGTCGCTGGTACTCTGAGCGCCCACGCCATAACATACAGGCAGGCGTGATGTATCAATTGTATACATCACACGTTCTGAGCTTTTATAAGCTGTAACTGAACGGATCAATTGTCTGCACAAAATGACTATGACTGAAGTGGAGTGCGAATCACCGTAGGCACGTTCACCAGCGCGCTCCAAAACCGGTAAGACCTGCATAAGCCGTTCCTATGCGATGCTGATGATAAAATATGCAACTCATTTGAATTCTATTGAGAATGTAGTAAAACGCTACGGAGAACATTGAACATGATCTAAAACAGCCACTAAAATGATTGATGAAAAAGGATCACATATACTAGAATTCATTACGTTCTCTTGTATGTATTGTGGTGAATTTTGACTAGTTGCAGAATTTATAATAGATAATCTGTTAAAGGAGTCATGAATTGAGAAATCAACTTTCCTTGAGCTTTTGATATATAAAAGATATTTGATATATCATCGTAAAATTAGAATATCCTGTAATTTTTGGAGCTGAAAACTTTCTTGTTAGCCACATAAAAGCTTTTATTGACAGCTGGCTCATCAAACGAGGGACCTGCAAATTTTTTTCCCTGTGACGTCAGAGAGCAGTGAAACGCTGCCTCAACAGAAGACCAATGCCTAATTCTGTAGCCCGACCCACTGATTTGCGCATGACGTGTCATAGGTAAATAACATAGGCCTACGTGGCACTAAACCGGATCGAACTACCAATCAATAAACATGCAGTTGAAGATTACAAAATATTGTGCAGTGCCTGGTTGTGGAAGAACACAGTCATAAGCTTCCTTTGGATTCAAATATTAGGAATGCGGTTGAACTTTATTTTTAATGAAGTTCCAGCTCATGTGGGTAAGATATTGCACGTTTGTTCACTTCATTTCACCGCAGATTCTTTTGTAAACAAGAGACTGGATTTGCAGACAAAATGAAATTAAAAAACAATGCTGTGCGTTCTATATTGGATCCGACAGGAATGGTGCATATAAATGTTTTTTTTTTATATGTTATAGTATTGCATGTGTGTCTAGCTAAACATAATCCTTTGTATTTGAGGTGTTGTTGGTTCATTGTCCTGCGGTTCAGGGACAAACATGTATGGGCGAATTATTCCGGTTGCCGTTTTTCCACATTGGAAGTTTTCTAAACAATTCCTCACATGTACTGACATGGAGAGTAGAAAATCATTATAATATACAAAACTGTTATCCAATCATAGCAGTGGGCGTTTACTTCCAAGTCTTGTACGGTACGGCCATAAAAATTAAGCGCTTCAGGAGCTAGGCTCAAAACCAGGATAGAAAATAGCCTATTACTTACTCATTATGTTTTTGAATGTAAAAAAAAAAAAAAAAAAAAAAAAAAAAAAAAAAAAAAAAAAAAAACACGTGAACGTCATAAGTTGACCTTAGACAACAGTATAAAAAAAATAAAAAGCCAGTTCATGAGCCCTTAAGGGAATGGATTTATTACAACTGTGGCATGTTGTAGCTATAGTTTCTAACGTTGTTGCTATTTATTAATTTTTTTTTTTTTATAACAAACGCTACAGTTAAACAATTACAAGAACTATGCTACTTTTAAGGCCAGGTACAAGTTAGAAAGAGCTTTAAAATATGGACCTTCTTGAATTATTGACTAAACAATTGGTTATCAACCAATTTGCATGTTTGGACCATTTTGCAAAAACGGATAGATACATAAACTTCAGGGAACATATGCCCAGGACCCTGTTAAACTGTTCACACTTCAATGTTCATACCAAAACTACGGTGTTGCAACCGAGTTAGACAACCAATCCCCCCAACAAAGCCTTTGGTGAGTACCGGCACTTTATTTTTAAATAGGATGCAGTTATGTTGCGCAATTAAAGCTGCATATGCTAATACTCGCAGCATCCTTCTGATATTTCATAGGCTCCGTTCTGCATTTTATACTTGCAGCTATTGAGGTTAAAAGGTTATTGAGTCTATTGATGTTTATTGACTGAGATTTTATGTAGTTCCCTAATGAAACTCCACGCTGCCAGTCACACTGCTCAATATCCGAAAACAGTAGCTTCATTCCTTCCAATAATTATTACAGCATAGATCTCTCACCTTAACTGGTCCAACTGGAGGAACTTCATGTTTTCACATTCCTAATGTACATTATATGAACATTTTATCATTCATATTCAGCATTTCATTTCTATAGCATGTGATTCCAGACCTGCTGTATGTTGTATCATAGTTATGCTACTGAAAGACAACACAGAAGTATAATGAGCAATGTGTAAATCATAGCCATACATCACATCAGTCTTTTATGGCCACATATCTTTAGAATGAAATGTCGTCATAATGCCCGTGGCCATAATCACACATTATTATATTGGTGCAGTCTTCGCAGCAGAGTCTGAGGATGCAAAACAGAGAGATATTGATTCCAGCTGGCCTCAGTCATGTCTGATTTAATACTTTGCTGTTAGGCATATGGTCCATTGAACTATATAATAGCAGCATTGCAGGTGGGCAGCGAGGGTAAATTATGAGCGTAGTTTCTCATTGCTTCAAAACTTGGAATAAGGAAGAAGGCAGTGGCATTATTTGAGACATGCTTTATGTACAGCCCAAATAATATAATATAATATAATATAATATAATATAATATAATATAATATAATATAATATAATATAATATAATATAATATAAGCTGAATAAATAAGGGTAAATAATACTGTGAGGTCCGCATTGAAAGTACAATTTAGACTTATAAATGGGGGGGCTGGTATCATGGATCATCTGGTTTTATTATCATGTATATTATAATATATTATATTTAGTGCTGTCAAATCGATTAATCATGATTAATCACATAAGTTTGTATTTACATAATGTGTGTGTACTGTGTATAATTATGTATATTTGAAAACACACATACATGTATGAAATATTTCCATCTATATACTGTATATATACACTCACCTAAAGGATTATTAGGAACACCTGTTCAATTTCTCATTAATGCAATTATCTAATCAACCAATCACATGGCAGTTGCTTCAATGCATTTAGGGGGGTGGTCCTGGTCAAGACAATCTCCTGAACTCCAAACTGAATGTCAGAATGGGAAAGAAAGGTGATTTAAGCAATTTTGAGCGTGGCATGGTTGTTGGTGCCAGACGGGCCGGTCTGAGTATTTCACAATCTGCTCAGTTACTGGGATTTTCACGCACGACCATTTCTAGGGTTTACAAAGAGTGGTGTGAAAAGGGAAAAACATCCAGTATGCGGCATTCCTGTGGGCGAAAATGCCTTGTTGATGCTAGACGTCAGAGAAGAATGGGCCGACTGATTCAAGCTGATAGAAGAGCAACTTTGACTGAAATAACCACTCGTTACAACCGAGGTGTGCAGCAAAGCATTTGTGAAGCCACAACACGCACAACCTTGAGGCAGATGGGCTACAACAGCAGAAGACCCCACCGGGTACCACTCATCTCCACTACAAATAGGAAAAAGAGGCTACAATTTGCACGAGCTCACCAAAATTGGACAGTTGAAGACTGGAAAAATGTTGCCTGGTCTGATGAGTCTCGATTTCTGTTGAGACATTCAGATGGTAGAGTCAGAATTTGGCATAAACAGAATGAGAACATGGATCCATCATGCCTTGTTACCACTGTGCAGGCTGCTGGTGGTGGTGGTGTAATGGTGTGGGGGATGTTTTCTTGGCACACTTTAGGCCCCTTAATGCCAATTGGGCATTGTTTAAATGCCACGGTCTACCTGAGCATTGTTTCTGACCATGTCCATCCCTTTATGACCACCATGTACCCATTCTCTGATGGCTACTTCCAGCAGGATAATGCACCATGTCATAAAGCTCAAATCATTTCAAATTGGTTTCTTGAACATGACAATGAGTTCACTGTACTAAAATGGCCCCCACAGTCACCAGATCTCAACCCAATAGAGCATCTTTGGGATGTGGTGGAACGGGAGCTTCGTGCCCTGGATGTGCATCCCATAAATCTCCATCAATTGCAAGATGCTATCCTATCAATATGGGCCAACATTTCTAAAGAATGCTTTCAGCACCTTGTTGAATCAATGCCACGTAGAATTAAGGCAGTTCTGAAGGCGAAAGGGGGTCAAACACAGTATTAGTATGGTGTTCCTAATAATCCTTTAGGTGAGTGTATTTATATCATTTATATTATATAAGTATAATTTTTTTATATATAAATATAAAAAAAAAAATCTTAAATATATACATGCTTGCAAACTTTTATTTTGGGATGCAATTAATCGAGATTAATCAATTTGACAGCACTAATTAAATTAATTATATTATGTTATGTTATATTATATATTGAATGTACTGTATTTGTGTTAGTTACCACATCAATGCCTTCATATTAATCTACTGAATCCTAAATTTCATAGGTCCAAGATTACGTGGCATGGTAGTCACATATTAACCAAGCTTGGTGTCTTTATTAATGTATCAGCTTCCATGAGCTATAAAGTGTGCTTTAATGGACAGTTGCTACATTATTGCATTTCACTGCTCTAATGCAATAGATACCTCAATCTAAGCCTGCAAGATGTGTTTCCTTGGATTTTATGAGTCTGGAGTAATGGAATACAATGGAATGCAGAATGGAGTGCAGTCCCTCCAGGCTGTTACTATTTTTTTGTGTTATTTTAATTATTCATATTCCTCTGATATGTTAACATAAAAAGGTTGGTTAAATTATGTACGTGAAACAAACAAATTGATTAATCCCAGGGCTTCTACAGTAAAAAAAGACAGTTACAACAAAAGTGTGATATTGCCATTTTTTTGTTGTTTCCACATTAAGATCATACTCCATCATGAGTCATGTTTAAGCTGCTTAAATAGCTCCACCCTGTTTGTAAATTAAACAATTTAGTATTAATCCATTTGCATGCAACAAGTAAATTATTGTTAGTGTTTTTCAACCACACTACTGTTTGCATTTGAGACTTTAGAATGACACATAAATTAAAGCATTTTGCTGAGCCTAAACAAATATTGTTTTGTCTGAACTGTTTTGTTTCTCTCTTGCTGATGTTCAGCATTTTCTATATGCATCATTGAACTGAGGGCACCTTCATTCTGAGACGAGGTGGACGTTAGAAATGCATTTAGGGTAAATGAGACACTGAAATGCATGGATCGATTGCACTTGGAGACGGTTTCCGAGCTGCTCACTCTTTAAGCCAATGGCTCAGAAGGATGAGGTTGCTGTGCACAAGACAGAGCCTTAATGGATCTGAGAGCGGGTGTGTGGAGAACTGAATTCAGATTTAACCGAAAAAGAGGACTACATACCTTAGAAACAGATGTTGAGGCACAGATAACATTGTTTTCCAAAAATTCCCACTTGTATGATATTCTTAAAGTTTGCTTTGAAATAAAGCAGCATTTCAACACCAAATCAATATTTTCCACCCCAAACACACCTCTTTTTTTATCACGCCTTTAACACTCATAAAATCAGCTTAGGTGCTTTAAGGTGAGCTAAGCCATCTGTGAGCCTAGGTGAAATTTAATCACAAGAAATACAACATTTTTAGCCTTGTGCTTTGACCAAAACTGATTGTCGTGATATGGTTGTATATGATTAGCTCATACTAATTTTTCATAATAACACTACTAATAATATAATTTGAGTCATTCCTACTATGCAGTACATTTCTCCATCATACATGTATTAAAGGGATAGTTCATAGTTCAATAGTTCATTTATTTATTCTTATGTCTTTCTAAACCAGTCTATATTTCTTATATGAAACACAATAAATGTTTTTTGAAATATCTGAACTGTTTTACAGTGGATATTATGTAACAAATGTATATAACAGATAGTTTATTAAATATATTCCAGGTTTTTCTTTAGTAGACAAAAAAAAAATCTCTTTAAAAAGCAAAAGCCACTTCCTCACTCTCATCGGGTCCTTTTTTAACAATCTGAGTGCATGGTCTGAAGCGCATGGTGCAGGTGCACTTAGGGCATGTCTGAATCCACTTTTGCCAGTTTAACGATGGAAAAAATGGTCGTTGCGGCAGACGCAAAAGGGTTGTACCTAGTCTCTTAATGAGTCATGGGTGTGTTTTGGGCGTAACGTGCAATAAACCAATCAGTCTCATCTCCCATTCCCTTTAAAAGCCAGTTGCGCTCGCACCATGGCAGATTCGCTATTTATGAGGTGAAAGACTGAACGCTTCTCCAGAGAGGAATCCTTTTATTTAAATTTTTTTATAAAAATGTTTGTGTTCTCCTGCACGTCCCTGTGTGTGTAATAAGCAGAGTGTACGCATGCTGTTCACCTGCCTATAGGCGAATATTACTAAAGCCCCCTTTAAATAACACAAAAAAATACTGCGCTATTGACTTTAGACCAGGTTTTTGTTGGTCAATGGTGCAGTCAATTTCATTTGCCTCAAAATAGCAACACGCCAACAATGTCTCAACACACCTCGTTTTCAGACCAGCACACCCATGGGCGAACAGATGGGCCCGAGTGCATTTGCTATTTAAACAACATGGCGCAGGATGTGAAAATGATAACTGCGTCAGGCTGAAACTAGCAAAAGGCACATTGCTCCGGGTGTATGATAGAGCCAATCATCTTTCAGGAAATGACATCATAACTTTGGAGAGAAAACAAAACTCAAACATCAGTAAGTAATAGCAATGGATTTGATCAAATATGTTATGTTTTGTGGGATTAGTTGGTTTATGTCACTAGAAAATTCCAACCTGTTTGATCAAATCAATAATATCAGAATTCAGAGTAAGTTTACACCCTTATTTTAGCACCCTTATCAATTGCATCTGAGAACCTTAGATCTTTTACATCCTGCTACATTCAGTCTTGTTCATTTTCTTCAGTTTCATTAGAAATCAGTTTTTAAGTGCCTAAATTGACCAAAGTGTATTTCTAAAAGTCTTACTTCCTTAAAGTGCAACAAATGCATATTAATTTGACATTTAAACCTATTGCATTTAAGGAATGACTCCTATGTACAATGTATATTTTGTAGTAGTTTACAGATATGGTGACTTTATGTTCGTAACATTCTCAATATGGCAGGTGTCCACAGAGGGTTAACGTTGTCAGCACTGATAAACAAAAACTGCATCATAAAGTAAAGCACAGTGTCTTATGGGAAATCTGGCCAAATGCACACTGTACACAACGAGAGCTTGTCAGGCCTGTGGGGACTTTCAGCCACGGCGCTAGCCACTCCCTTTAGAGCGTTGCCTCATTTTGTGTGGAGTTATCCCAGCGCTGAATCCTGGGCAGGCCATTGGTGGTGGGTGGGGGGAACCATTTCACGCAGGTCTGGAGCAGTGTGAGTGATGAGGAGCTTGTAAATGATTCTCTTGTGTCTCATTCTCTCCACCAGCTTTTGCTCCCAACCATCCACAGAGCTTCTTCCAGTCCCCCACACTCGGCTAATGGAGCTCAGTGGCTGGATAAAGCCCGCTCGCTACAGCATAATATCCCGCCCTCTGTTTTAAGGATGCTTCTCTGTAATATAAATATTCATTAGGAAGTTCACTAGCATATGCATGTAAGATTGGCGAGGTTGCTTCACAGTACTTGCAAATAACCGCAAAAACAGGCGATGCCTATTGATGTGGTGTAAACATCAATCGCTCATTTTCACTCGCTGTGTGATCACAGCTCTCAGGACAGCCAGCAGCACCGCTGAGTGATATTCCAGCCTTATCTATCCTCTGACTGTCAAAGCTATCTGTAGGACCCACCGCATGTGTTATATCCCACACAGACTCCATAATAACAAATCAAGTTGCAGAGAGTGTATATATGGCACAATGCTTCTTTTTTCCCCTCAGGTGAGAGTCTGACTCATGTAATGCAGGGCTGTAGACTAACATATGAGATCAATGGCACTGCTGCCACCAAACTTTACACCAGCATCCAATTTGGTAGAAATTAATAATAATCATAATATTGCTATTATGTTTTCCAAAAATAAGTGCAGTAATAATATTGCATAATTTGTCTCAAAGAAATTGATATTTGACAGTAAAGCACTAAGTTTGGATGCAGATGTAAATATACATTAAAGGGATAGTTCACCCAAAAATAAGAATTCTGTCGTTAATTACTCACCTTCAAATTGTTCCAAACCCATAAGAACTTCATTCTTCTTCAGAACACAAATTAAGATATTTTTGATGAAAAGAGAGGTTTCTGTACCAGCCAATAATGAGCCGACGCTCTGACGTAGAACCTGGTAGCGCTGCACTGTATTTACTATATAAAGTGCAGGAGAATGACAGATGAGGGTGAGAAATTAATGACTAATTATAATTTTCATTTTAGGGTTAACTAACCCTTTAACAATAGTAACTCTAAATGTATATATATATATATATATATATATATATATATATATATATATATATATATATATATATATAAAAAAAAAAAAAAAACTAATTTTAATAGGGAGAAATTTAAATGTTCTGACTCTCTGCAGCCCTTGATTCTGCTTTGCATTTGCCCATTAAAATTCACCATTGTTCTTTCATAGTATCATACATTTGTTGATCATGGCAACCACAAGTAAAACCATAGCCGTCACTTTCATAGTATAAAATAGTATCCTAACCATTTAGTTTAAATATAAATGCAAAACAACAGCCATAGCGTAATAATAAGTATATTCCATTATTCCATGGTCTGTCTGAATACTCAATTCTGATTCTCAATTCTGGCTGGAAGGTGTGCAATAAATCCGTTTAATGCACAGGTAGTTCCAAGTTCCAAATTTAATCACCATTCTATGTTAATGTGCTGTTTTCATTGAAACACACGCACACACGCGCGCACACACAGAGAGAGCAGGGATCGCACTATGCACACACAGAAAGATTCAGGAACACAGAAACTTATCAACGCCCCACAACTTTCAATAATAAAATTGCTTTGCTACTGAATCGCTGCATTATATTTCTCAGCAACAAGTGGTTAATATCGCTATTTTGAATTAAATTCAGCTTTGTTGTTAATGGAGAGACACGCAGATGCAGGTACGAATATCTCTCGCTCTCTTTCTCTGCTATAAGTCATTCCTTCAAATTAGAGATGCACCAATTGCAATATTCTTGGCTGGTTCAGATTTTCTTTTGTGTGTGTGTCTGTGTGACCGATACCGAATTTTTTTTTTTTTTTTTCCCGATTCCAATTTTCATTCTAAGAACTATAATTGATTGTATTGAAGAAAATTTGATTTTTGTTTTATATGCTAAGTATTATTTTCAATTAAAAAGTCAGTAATGAAATAAGAACAAATAAGCAAATTGCAAACAACAGCACAAATAACTGCAATAGAATAAAGAGAACTATGAAAGATAAACATGGCCTTTCAGTTGGGTCTAAAAGTAGGTTATTATTCAGGTAAGAAATAATACAGTCTTCATTGTAAAAAATGTAATACACATTCATGCTTACAATTAAAGTTATAAAACGTATTCAGTTAAGAGCAGAGAGTCATTTTCTTTGTCTTTTGTTCTTTGATGAATGTGACAGACAGCAGCAGGAATATTAGACCGCTGTCCCTTTAAGAGTTTATACACAGACCCAAAATACTGTTACACAACATCCGTTATCTTTCTCAACTATATTTACGTAAAGTATTACTCGCCAAAACAAGCATTTTGACTTAAGTTTGTGTGTATTTGACCATTTAAACAATAAGTGGGATCCACGGCTAGCTGTGCATTAAACATGCACTTCGCTTAGATCTTTGCCTCCGTATCGTGCATTAAAATTGTTTAATGCACAGCTAGCTGTGGATTATCCCTTACTTAATCCTGTGATACATTTATTACATAATAACATTCAATGTGAATGTACCACATTTCTGCCAAAATACCATGGTTACAATTAGTGTTACTACAGTTAATCCATGGTAAATATTGGTTATTTGTGGACTGAAAAGCCTGGATCATTCATGTCAGTTTTCTACATCAGTACTTTTGAGAATGTCAGTGCTGTTTCAGCATGCTTTAAACTAGTTTAAACCACTGAGATATTGGGGTTTTGTAACAGAGGATTCTGCGCTGTTTAATAATGGTTGCGTGATCGAGATCGATCCATGAGTAAACACACCGTCCCTGATCTTATACACTGTGCTGTCTGTGAGCCCTTTTCACATTTCTGGAGTTCTCAGAAGCGGAAGTCATTATAGTTGTGTAAACTTCTATAGCAGTGAATGAGAGATGACAGCAAATATAATTGCTGTATTCCCATTTGCTCCAATAACAAATGAAAAAATCAGTGATCACTTTTCCACCACTTTCTAAAAGAGGGGAAAATATAGAGATATTTATTACAGCAGAAGAGAGAATATTACATTTGTTGTCACTTCCTCAGTCATTGCATTAGAAACACTCACGCAGCAGTGCTAATTCATTATTATTATTATTATTATTATTATTTTTTTTTTTTTTTAATTTACTGCCAAAGTAATACCAAGTATAGTGTTATATTCATTGTAAAAAAAAAAAAAAAAATTATATGAAAACTTTACTAGATTTGCAATGTTCATAACTATGGAAACTCCTCATGACAGTCTGTGAAAAGGGTCCATTGGGCTGAGCTGATAAATTATCTGTGTGCTGCCGTTGGATGTTTCTCATACACAACAGTAATAGCAGCGCATAATCTAAAAGAGTTGGGAAACTTTGTAGTGGCACCAGTGTGAACTCTAAAAAAATTTAATTTAACACATTTTTGTGCAATGGCACAAAAAAGGTTGCAAAATGTAGGCATTTAGTCGCAGTCTGGAGCCTTGTGATGGGATGTTTTGAGTTATGACTGTGTTTGAGAATTATTAAATGTCAGCGCAGTGGCATGTAATTGGGCTTTTGACAGATTAGTTGGATGGTGTATGTTTTTGAAATCCATATGCATATGTTAGAGCCACTTCAGAGTCACGTTGAAGGGCCTAAATGTTTACATTTTTACTAAAGTAGTATGATTTTTGTAGACCTCTTCCCAACCTCCTCCTGATGTTGACAGCATGAGTAGATTTCAGTCATTAACACATCAATCATGCATTTACTATGTTAATTCTTGCACTTTATCTAATATTTCTTATGGTTTTTAAAATAAATGTATCTTTGACTCTGTAAAAATTCTGGCTGTTACCGTCTCTTGACGGTAAACACTATTTCCATGCCTTTTCCCCTTTATCTCGGTTTAATGAGATTAAATGTAGACTTCTGTGTCCTGCTTTTTAGGTTTTTGCCCTGAGAAAAACATCCTTGTAATTTCAAAAGAGATTTTGACAGTTTGTCAAACTATTCACAGCTTTGGCAAGCTATCAGAATCATAAAAGTGAAACATTTCAATACGAGTTATGATTGTTACCTCAATATTTTTCTACTTGATGTAACCTATACAAAATATTTATCTGGTTGATTTAGTCAGAATTCAATACAAGTTAGTTAAGCTTAACCAAGAGTATTTGTGTCATAACGATTTACCTCCTCAGTTTCTTCAAAAGTTTCACAGCATACATATATCATTTCCTTCAGCACTATCAGCAGCTATCGCGTTTCTCTGGAGCTGATTACCTTCCTCCATCCCCAGCTCCTCCTCTTGTCAGTCAGGATTTGGCATTCTAATTCCCCCTGAATCAGACTAAATTCCTGAATTATGTTGTACATTTTGTTATTGACATTAATGCTATCTGCAATACATTGTTGCTTCTGTTCTGTTTACCCTAGGGGGGTGAGTTCTTGCCCAGAACAGAACCATACCGCCAATTCAAACTATATGCTAATTGTCAGTCATCTTTGACGATAGTGGTCCTGACAGAATAATGTTTCTGTTAAATCTTACAGTTACATATAACTATTTAAGGATTGAATGGTTGGATTGTCATTGCAATAAAGTTGTGAAATTCAATATACACTGAAGTGGTTGGTAAGCTTTTGTTCATTTTTTCATCATGTTAACATTCATATTATTTTCATCTTGTGTCTATACTATTGAAACGGCAAGCATTTTAATGTTTAAAGATTGGATAGCATTCACTTCCATTGTGTCTCAAATCTCAATGCAACCTACATTATTATCAGGGCTTGACATTAGCTTTTTTGCTTACCAAGCTTTCCAAAGATACTAGCCACTCAGCATTTTCACTGGCCACAATTTTAACATTGATACCATGGGGAAAATCTGCCATATAGATATGTTTAATATTATCTCATAATTTGACAGCAGGTATATTAGGCTGCTATCACTTTTAGACCTGATGCACAGATCCATTATACTGTTTATGTTCACGTAAAACATAACTGACTATGTTAACGTGAATACTCGCCAAGATTGGCATTTTGACATTATTTTGTGTGTTTTTGACTGTTTAAGTGCAATAAGCAGCGAAAAGTACTCAATATAGTACTGAAAATGTGGCCTGTGCATGCACTTTGGGTGTGAGCACAAAATCTGCGGGAATTTGTAAAATTATGCGCAATACACGCAATCCCATGCCGAAATTAAAGCCCTGTAACACCAACAATATTCATCCGGAGCAAATTAAATGAGTGAGTGAGGGGAGGCAGGTTTGTGCGTCACAGCTGGTATCTGTGGAAAATTAGAATTGGAAGCATTTCAGATATTTCAGTGTCAGTATGTATCAAATTATTTTTATTTTATTTCGACAACACTATATTGAACTTAGTTTATTGTTTTAGATGCCAATTATTTATTTTTTGTAAGAAAAGGAGGGACAAGTGGAAATAACTTTTTTTGTTAATTGACATTGTCACAAATGCTGTCGATTTGAGTCGATCGATTATTGAACCCGTACTCGAGATTTTTGAATAAAAATGGGTTAGTTTAGATGTTACCACAAGAAGCAACATTTGAAAAAACAAAACAAAACAACAACATTATTATATATTTATGTATAGGTCTTTACAAAAATGTACTGAATACTAAGCCAGGAGCAAGCCACAAGCTCTGACAATCCTTGAGTATTTAAGTTTATTTATGAGCTATAGATATTTATCATTTGTATCGTTGTTCATCCACACTGGGTAACTCATAAAGTAAATGAATTGTGTTTTAATACAGGAACCTCATTTTGTTCTCTTATTCAGCCATCTGGTTTCATCCATGGCTCTATCGAGAGAGGGAATGCAATCTCGCTCTGAGCCAAAGAACATATACATCACTACAGAAGAACAGAGCAGTGATGGAAATTATTGTGTTGGGTTTTTCAAAGGCATGCGTCTGCATGAAAAATGCATGAGGCTTCCATAGGGAGGCACTCGGCTGAACTCGGTCGTGTTGCTTCCTCCATCTCGAGCTGCTGAAATGGAACTCAGTCGCACATAGTTGCCCTGTGCTTAGAGATGGAGAAATCTGTCAGACAATGCTATTGAGAGCGGGATTAAAGATGGTTTCCATTCAGCTCTCTTCATGTAATGCAGAAACGTATCTGTCTTCTTCCTGTATCCTTGAGGGGTCTGTACGAATCTCTGAGTGCTCTTGAATTGACTTGAATCTATCGGAAAAGTATGTTGTAATCTACTGTCAATGCATACCCTACACCATGCTATGGAATAGAGGTTTGTTTGCTTTCATATATCTCAAGGGAAATGTTCAACCGAAGCCTTTCCACGTATCGACGCAGATTATGTTTCAGGATAAAAAGGCCGTCCCCTAACAAGGCGCCTCTCCACTTTGCTATCCATCTGATCCACAGATTAGGTCGAAACTGAACTCGGTTTACATTGCGTTTGCACAACACATCTCTAATGTCTACAGGTCATATTTTTCTCAAGTGCTTATCGCTTGATCTCAGGTCTGGCAGGATAACTAATGGCAGAGATGGGAAGTGATTTATGATATGTTAGTTTTGTACAACTTTGTCAGACTCAGACAATTCAAACATCATGAAAGCGCTTGAAGAGTCTGCATGGAAGGAATCCTTATCCACTTTTCCACTGTCGGGCCAAACCATTTTCATTGCTTAACGATTCTATTCCGTTCCATGCCTAGCTGGTACAGATGTGGTTTCATTTTTCACTGTGGGGCAAAATGTAATACAAATGTGTCATTTGTCGACCTTGGTAACACGAGTTTACAGATGGTATGAGATGTAAATAGTGACCGTGTTATGGAGGATGATCAAATATTTCTTTTAATGCTATTATTAACTGCATTAACTGAAGAATTCTAACCACGGCCTCAGACACCCCATGGATGGATGGCTAAATGTCTGATGCATATTGCACACTGTAAACCCAAATAAAATGGCAAAACTAAAAAAATTGAGGCAATCGGTTACATCAAATTATTTAAGTTAAGACATTTAAAGTTTAAGCAGAACTTGCTGATTTTTATTTCGTACTTGTACATTTTAATTGCTCTTAACTTCAAATATTTGAGTAAGCTAATTCATACATTTAAATTAAAATGATCAACTTTATATATTAATGGTCAAATATTTTTAGTAGTGGAAACTTTGCAAGCTTTAACTAGCTAATTCAATAAATGCTACCTTACTAGTTTGTAAAACAATGCTTTGATAGCATTAGCATAGCATAGTATCTACTGAATGAGTACAGCAATATAGAATATTTAACATACTGTATATCTGTTCTCAAACTAAGCTCATGCTCCAGTCGTAACCATGACGGTAACCCCCCAAAAAAACCCCAACATAACAGAAACTCTTCTAAACTAACACTGCAAAACATTAAACACTAAATATCCACCTTAACATTAATCTTGCATAAAACATTTCATTTAGCGTTTACCTTTTGAGTGTCATGGCAAAGCATGCTGGGAAAGAGAAATCCCAACCCAGTTTAAGTTAAATTTAAGTTTGTCTAAATTAAAAGTTCATAAAACTCAAAACATTGAAACAATTTAGATTAGAAAAAGAAAGTTCTAAATACTCATAAAAGTTAATTTGATTGAACTAATTTGTTTAATTTGAGTTGGCTCTACTCAAGCTAATATTTATTATAATAGCGTTAGGGGTTACGGTGCACACTTGACTGGAAACACTTGAGGATTTTTGAAGTCTTCATCTGATTGGTTGAATTCTACAGGATGTCTGGGAGACGTGTGTGCCGCATTCTTTAATGGTCAGCCTGGAAACAAAGATGCCGTGACGCCAAACTCCCTCATGGAAGAAGAACGCCGTCATGTTTACAAATGTAACAATGAGCGCTTATCAGGATCAACTAAACGCTGTATTTTCAGAAGTTTGTAAAGTTTGCGGCATAGACTCTTTAAAATGGGTCCAAGAGTTTTATACACCAATCTGTTATTGTAGGGACATGTTCCCGCCCCTAAACATGATGCGGAACGAAACTGTGACTGGTTGCTTTAGCTGTCAGTCAGACAGCCTCTGGGTGATCATTGGCCAATTAAAGCTGCTATGGAGTCTGAAGGTCTGGCTACACAAGACATATTTCCTATGACTAACATGCTAATCAATTAGCCTACTAAGCTACCATATACAGCACAACTTACATTTAAAATTTTGTGTTATATGGTAAAATGTATATGCTAGTTTCATGTACAAGACTAAAATGTAGTTTTAATAAAAAAGTAATTATAAATTAACTTTAGATAACAAAGATTCAATAACCTCTTCAACTACAAGAAATCTATTATATTATAATATATTAGCCACATTGCAGTACTGCCTAATTATGACAATTATGTGATTGGCTACAACAGGAAGATGTGACAGTGACTTCTAATCAGGCATTACACACAAAGTCTCAAGGGGATCGGATTCCTCAAGGCATTAAGGACGAATTCCAAATGGCATTTTTTTGTCTCTCCCTTGAAGGGCATTGTGGGAAGTGGATGTTATTCGAAGGGCCATTAGCGAAGTGTACATGATGGTCACTTCAAAGAATGAGTCACTTTGAAAACTGAGGTAGTTAAAAAAAAAATTATGCAGGCTGCCATTGACTTTTACCATGCGCAGCACGTACGCACCAGTTAACGTCTTGAAAACATGTTTTAGTGTTTCATGACCTTCAAGTAGACAGTGCGGATAAGAGGTGGATCTGACCTGCCCTCAGAAAAATGACAGGCGGTGGCAAGGAAGATGGGATAAATTTGATTAGTTGGGACCACTGAAATGGTGACAAGGAGATTGAAGTAGATGACACGGACAATTGCTAAAATGGCAATAGGAGTAACCGAAATGGAGGGCAAGACAGCAGATGACGTACTTTTTCTTGAACAGAGTAGATGGTGATGGGCTAATTAGTGCAGATGGGTGGTTGTCGTTCTCAAGGAGCTTTGCCAAAACTCTCATTAACTGATGTTTTTTCTGTCCTATCTGTGTTGATGCTGTCGTATTTTATACACTTACCACTTGAAGTCTCACTAGATGCAAGTGTTACTTTCTAACGTCGATTACTAATTGAGCTTGGAAATAGGCTTAACAAAGGATTAAAAGATCTATGTTCCTTTTAATGTGACTTGGGTCCCTTAATAATTGTAGGGACCTGCTCAGGGACTCAGCAGGGCAGTCAAACGAAGAATTCATTTTACAGAACCCTAATTCACACACACTGACACACACCAGTGTGCTAATGTGCCTTGTCAGATAGACCAGCATTAATACCAGTCTCCATGTCTCTAGCATTCCCACTGCACAGAGTTACCGCTGTGTAATGTTACCCTTGGTGAATTACTCTAACTTTTGATGAACGCATTTCATCCCATTTTTTCCCCCTCTCATCTTATTTCCCGACTGATTGAAGTCATATTTTTATGGCATTTCAGCTGCACCAAAGTTACTATAGGGCTGCGTGATTGACACACATCATGATTTTTAATTTAATCTTAATTTTAAAATTTAATTGTCTTTTTATATTGTAATCCTGATAATACATTTTGATTAATATCATTTACATTATATAATATTTAAAATTCTATATTGATATTATACATTTTTTTTTATGTTTTAATATTTTAAAATGTATTCCTGAGGTGGCAATTCTGAATTTTTAGCAGCCATTATCTCGGTCTTCAGTGCCACATGGTCCTTCATTCTAATATACTGATTTTCTGCTCAGTTATTAATAATAATTATTAGTGCTCAATTATTAATATATTTCCTGTTATCAATGTTAAAAAACTTTTGCTGCTTAATATTTTTGTGGACAAGATATGTTTTTTCAGGATTCTTTGATGGATAGAAAGAAAATAAAAAGAACAGCATTTATTTGAAATAGAAATATTCTGTAACATTAAAAAAATGCCTTTACTGTCACTCTTGATCAATTGGAAGCAACCTTGCTAAATAAAATAAAGGAACTTTTGAATGGGGTATCATGTTTTCCAAAAAATGTTTTGAACATCGATAATGGTAAGAAATATTTATTGCACATCAAATCATCATATTAGAATGATTTCTGAAGGATCATGTGACATTGAAGACTGAAATAATGGCTGCTGAAAATTCAGCTTTGTCTCTCAGGAATACATGTTAAACAATATAAGAACAGAAAGCAGTTATTTTAAATTGTCAATATTTCAGCCTTACATAGTTTGGAATAATTGTGTGTTTTGTTTTTTTAAAGAAGTCTCTTATGCTCACCAAACCTGCCTTTATGTGATCAAAAATACAGTAAGCAATGTAAAGCTGAAATATTGACAATTTAAAATAACTGCTTTCTGTTCTTATATTGTTTAACATGTATCCCTGGGAGACAAAGCTGAATTTTCAGCAGCCATTATTTCAGTCTTCAATGGCCGGGTGTGTGTGTGCGTCGCTTACCTGGGGAACACATGGCACCAGGATGAAGAAGGCAAGCCAGCGGAGGCAGTGTAATACTTTGGGCAATGTTGTGCTGGGAAACTTTGGGTCCAGCCATCCATCCTGCCATCCATGTCATAAGGTTATGTATCACAAAAGGCAACATCAGCAAAAGAGCTTATACATATCTAATGCTCACAAGGGTGCTAGTGTTGCAATTTTTTACTCATTTATTGTAACCATCCTAATCTTAAGAAGGAGAAGAAAGCGTTTGAAAGTGTTTAACGAGGCCAACAGGGTTATGCAAATCCGTTTTTTTTTTCTTTTTTTGGCACTCTGGTTTTTGTTTTTATTCACACTTTTAAGTTTGCACATTCATCTCTTTGCTACAGTATTTACTTTTACAAATCACAAACCGAAACCCAGCAAAGAAAGAAGTCAAAAGTAACAAAAACCAGCACACACAATAAAAATCATTATCCATTAAAGATATCCCAAGCATGCAAAGATCAGAGACATTAGAAATACTAAGTCGTGACTGATCCGCTGAGAGTGAAAGCATTCGAAAGCCAAATTGAATACGGATTACCATATACACGTCATTTCACCTGCCAGATTCAGATGACAGCTGTAACAGCTTCAAGAAGTTCAAACATGATATCGATCAACCTTTATGACAGTGAAAGCTGTGACAAGAAATTGTCTTGCAGGTATTTTACAAGTGTGACCAATTATTTTCAAGCTAGAGTGTAGGATCGATATAAATATATATTAGTGTAATTATTCAGGTATAGGCTGCGCGGCGACCGAACAAGAGTGTGTTTGCCCCATATTTTCGGCCTTAATCACCTTGAAGACAGTTATGTTGCTATCAGCCATGCTTTAGGACTTCTAGATGTAGACACGAACAATTTTCTGCACAGACCAGCATATTTCAGTTGAGTGAGTAAGACACAATGAGAGCAATACTGAATCCACTGCCCTGGGAGAGCGGAGTCTATACAGTATCTAATTGAAATGGCAACCTGAGAGACAAATCAATGGTTGCAGGCAGTGTAACAGGAAATGCCGGCCACTGGGTGTTGAGTTTATTATTAGGTTACATCACAATCTGATAACCTCTTGCTTTTTGACTGTTCTATTTGCCTTTAAAGCTGCTACATGCTGGAGGCAAGTTTTTGAGTGTATGGAGATTTTGTATTCAAGTTTGTATCGGAAAAAGACAACTTCCACTAATGGAGCATCAGACTAGCATCACTGACACAAATAAAGGTCTTGAAAGGGCTCACGAAATCAAACCAACCAAAAAAAGATTTCATTTTTGTCTAAACTTGATTTCTATACTATCTGCTGAGTCACAAGAGCTACAATGGATGTTATTTTAAAATATGCTTTTATTTTTTAGACCTTTTACTTTGGAGCCCTGTGGGTTTGTCATTTTCTTGTGTCTGGACCATGTTTGTATAGCCCTTTAAGCAAAAGAGTGAATTAGTAGGAGTTTATTACTGCACAATAAGGTCTGTGTTCCTTCTGGACTGACTGACTGCATTCACTATTTCCAGAGAGAGATTTGGGCCAGTGTCATGACTTTGCAATTTTGTATATTAGTTTTTGTGGTTTCAAGCTTCATGCAAAAATCTGGGGCAATTCATGTCAAATTAAAATTTAAAGTTAAGTTAATTGCCAATTCAATTAGACTCGTCTGCAAATGTGTCTCAATTCACATTGAATACAGATTTATTATAAAAATTAGTGGAGTTTGTTCCAGTTAGATAGAGATGCACCGATCGACCGGCCAGGGATCGAAATCGGACAATTTTCTGCATGATCGGCCTGGACCGGTGACCGGCCAGTCAGTCTCACGTCTTACCGATTCTGAGCTCATCTAATTCGCTCTGGTTAAATAGTGTTTGTATTGTGCATAATTTTACTAATTCCAGCAGGTTTTGAGCTCTCGACAAAAGCACATGCACAACTGATCTATAGAAGTGGAAAAAACGGAAGGAATCCAGTCATAATAATAAAACAAACTGAAAGGATTGTTATTGCCGCTTCCATAGACATCAGTGTGTGTGTGTGTGTGTGTGTGTGTGTGTGTGTGTGTGTGTGTGTGTGTGTGTGTTTTGCTAGTACTTATGTGTATTTAAATGTCTGAAACCAAAAATAAATGTGGTTGAAAACACCTGAATAGTTGTGACGTGACGAGCGCTGAGCATGTCTGTCTCTGGCTCAGCAGCAGCCAAAGTGCAAAAGCACGTTTGAACTTAAGTGGGCGGCACCGAAATGAGGCATACCGGTACATACCAGTTATATAGGTACCGGTGTTGGCACCGGGTTTCAGTATCCAACCTTAGTGATGAATGAATGAATGAATGAATGAATGAATGAATGAATGAATGAATGCGGTTTCATTTCCCACACACACACACTGAAGCACGTGTGACGCTCACGGTGTTACTATATGATGACATGAACTTCATCTCCAGAGCTGCTCTGAGAGTCACTTTATGAGCATTTTACTGTATAATTTGAGAAGAACTATTGTCGTATCATAAACTCACAGAAACTCACGAGCTTCACGGCAACCCATCAAAATAAAAGTTTGGTTTAACTAACAGAAATATATTACTGTTAGTTAAACCATATATTACTAAATATATATATAATATATTTTAGTGCATTTCATTTTGTTTGTATATGCTGTGTATTATAGTTCTTTGAAAGAAAATGGAAATGAAAAAGAAAAAGGCATCGGCGGGTCACACTTTGAAAAAAAAAACAAAAACGGAAATTGGTATCGGCCAAGAAAATTGCAATTGGTGCATCTCTACAATTAGGTTATTTGCTGGTGTGATTGTGAATAGTACATGTACAATGAGCAGCAGTTTGTGTTGACCCTATTGTCACAGCGCCATTGAGAAACATTGCAACATAATGGCTCTAGGCCCAACATTTCTGGTGTGTCATTAGGAGACTGGGACGTGCTAATAGAGAGCTCCCAATTAGACAACGTACAAAAATTCAGTTTTATGTCGATTTTAGTGATTTAGACCAACGGCAGTTCTCATTCCTGATCAGGTCCATCGCTGGATGAATTTGAACTGTAGTTGACCCTTGAATTGCATGTGAAATTGGAAGCAGTCTCATTCTTGCTTTTACTTATCTAATGATTCTGATGATTCATAGTGTGATTATCAAGAGGGCATGATCTGAAGAAACATAGTTCATGCAAAATGTATGGATTCAATGTTCTAGTGCACGTGCCTAGATGGCAAATTACATCTGAACTAAAAATAGAGGGATGCTTATGTGCATCAAAGGGATAGATCAACCAAAAATTTAAATTCTGTCATCCTTTACTCTGCCCAATACGTTTTCCAAAGCGGTATGACTTGCTTTTATGTGTGAAACAATGGAAAGGCCTTTTTTCATACATCTGTGTTTCAAGCTTCAAAAAGGATGCAAAAGCGCTATAAAAGTGGTCCATTCAAAATCAAATCATGAAATATATTCCTTCTGAATTCTGTGATAGCTTTGCATGAAGAACAGATTGGTAATCTTTCCTTAGTTGCTGGCTGCTGCAAATGAAGTCATGTGAACTGAATCAGCTGATCAGCTTGGAATATATGACTTAAAAGAAAGTCTTGTAGTGTATGGCTTTAGAGATGCAATATACAGCACACAGTCCAAAGCTCCGGTCCTTAGAATTTCTCCTTTTGTGTTTTTGACGGAAGAGTAATTATTATTTTTTTAATTACACAAAGATGAGTAAATGATGACAGAATTGTCATGTCAGGGTGAAATCCTTTTAAATGAAGAATAAACTCATGATCGGTACAGAAGCAATGCCATGACAACAGGATTGCTAAGACATTGCATCTTGTCTCGTGGGAAAATGCATAAATAATAGTGTGAAATGCTCTGTTTTTGGTTCCTTTCTTGAGAATAAAAAAACTACAGCTTTTAAAAGCTATTCAAAGACCTGTTTCTTAAAATATTTCAAACACGATGAAATCCATTATCGTTTCAACATATGAGTGGAATCACATTTGTTATATTTTTGATCATTTTATATAATGCAGTGTGATTTTATTTATTAATAAATACCTTGGAGCCACACACCTAGTTCTTTCACGTTTAAATGCATTTTTACGTAAAATATTCATCAGGTAGAGCACAGCCCATAAGCAATGGAATATTAAAATAGTCACGTTATTTAAGGAAAAGGAAAAGTTGGACCATAACCTACATATATTTCTACTCTCATTCTGGATGTAACAAGATTTGGAGTATTCATTCACTCCTAGAATTTGAATGAGTGTGCGCACAAAGCCATTATTAATTAAAATATTCCTATTTAAACAGCATAGCCTTGCTGTTGCATAATAACGACTTGCCCCAACCCTGCTGATCCGTAGCAGGAACATGATCACTAATGAGCTTATGGAAATCCGAAGTTCCGGGTAAAAAAGTGCTTTCAGCACTTAATGAATATACCGAGAGCTGAATTATGATTTGAAATTTAAAGAAATGACCGCCCTTGATAAAAGCTGCTTGCCCAGTCCCTTTCCCCTGTGTGTGGTTAGTAGTGCTTGGAATATTGGCATAACAAAGACCATTTATCAGCTCCAGCATCTGAACATTGCACCCGCCAATGAGAGCAAAACCGTAAATACTGTAGTTTTTGTGATAACAGTGATAAGCCAGCGATAACGCAAAGCTTTCACTGTGACAAAAGAGCGCTGTTAATGCATGACAAATTACAGATTCTGCTTCACCGTACTCTTGATTGTTATGAATTACTTAAGAGCCGTGACTTTTCTAAGCACCTATATTCATTTCCGCTGTCACAAGAGCAAATAAGCCAACAGTTTAGCTCTCTTTCAACAACTGCCATATATCATTACTTGTGTGTGGTAGTTTGAGTGTCTATGAATCAGGGGCATTTTCATGAGGAGCTCGGAGTGATCTGTGACACTGTGTCGAAGCCTCACAGGCTGACTGTTAAGAGCAGGCGCTTAGCCCCTCCGGCGACTTGTGAACTGTCATTCTTCCTGATGGGCCAGCTGCCCTCTCTCTAGTGATAAAGTCAACGCTGATCTGCTGACTCGGAGTCGATCGCCATCCGGATCCATATAGATTTGCAGGACGAACATGCACATGTTTTTTAACTACACAAACATGGAGAGAAAAGCGTTCCAGAGCAGCTCTCCAAAAGCAAAAATGCCTGACAAAACCGAAAACAATGTGCTTGTGTTTGCAAATGCGCATGTATTTATGCTGCTGTTGACATTTAGAGGGGCATTTTAGCACTGGGTGCTGTGCTGAGATCTAAATGTGTCTTAAAAGGACTTCTGATTTTCATTTCTAGAATTTGAATCCATCTGAGAATTCCATCTGAGCTCATTTTTTATGATGCATATTGTTTTTACCAGGGCTGCTAATCAATTCAAATTTTAATCAAGTTAATTGCATGTGCAGTTTTTGAATTTTGTTTATTTGGAAGCTTACAAATATTGATATATTGCATTATTGTGCAGATTAAAACATCTTTGCATGCTGTACGGGTCAGGTGGCATGATTAATTTTTACTTGTTTTATTTTCTTTAATGGATTGCACTAAATGAATGTGTTAAAGAGTTCACCCAAAAATGAAAATGTGATGTTTATCTGTTTACCCCCAGGGCATCCAAGATATAGGTGACTGTTTCTTCAGTAGAACACAAGTTAAGAGTTTTAACTCCAACCGTTGCAGTCTGTCAGTCGTATAATGCATGTGAATGGTAGCAAAAAAAAAACAAAAAACATGCACAGCCAAATCCATATTAAACACTGCGGCTCGTGATGACACATTGATGTCTTGAGACACAAAACGATCTATTTGTGTGAGAAACCGAACAGTTTATATAATTTTTTACCTCTAATACACCACTATGTCCAACAGCCTTCAGCGTGCGATCACGATTTTTAAACAATGCAATCTTGCACAGGGCCCGGTGGGCTCCACATTTTGCATCTGTTTGTAAAGAAGGCGAAAATCACAGCGTGTTGAATGGATGGAGCACCCACTGTGAGAGCATTGCAGCTACACAAAGGCATATTACAGTACAAAAGGTCTGTGACGAGAACACAATAAAAACAATGATGAATTCAGCACATTGGTCAGTCTTTCCCTTTTTGTTGGGAAAATGTCTGGGGTGGCGTGACCTTCCATGAATGATAATAACTGCTCTGTACCAAAGTTTAGAAACCAGAGGAAATGGCTAGCTGTGGAGGCACAGATTTAATTACCCATCCAGAGGTCAAGTAGGTGAAGGTGGCCTGATACAAATGTAAAGAAAATATGACTACAGGACTCTGGAGGGCAATAGAGGGTCTGCAGTATTTCAGCACAGGCATTCAGTTTTCTCAAATGATTTGTGGTAATGAGTGGGAGTGCCTGAACAATAAGAAAGGCAATATCCAAAGAAAATGTTCATTACATTACATTACAGTACTAGATATAATAATCAGATATTCTGTATGTACACTCGGTCAAAACATTGTTTTAATACTTTTTGAAAAAAAAAAAACAAGTCTGCATTTATTTGATAAATACAGTAAAACCAGTAATATTTTAAAAATATAATGTTTGTTTATTCCTGTATTGAATTCATTTTCCAGTCTTCGATGTCACATGATACATCAGAAATCATCATTCTTATATGCCGATTTGCTGCTGCAAAAAGAAAGAAAGAAAGAAAGAAAGAAAGAAAGAAAGAAAGAAAGAAAGAAAGAAAGAAAGAAAGAAAGAAAGAAAGAAAGAAAGAAAGAAAGAAAGAAAAAGAATGAATAAATAAATAAATATCTGGAATGTAAATGTAAAAAAATAAAAATATTGAGACAAATACTTAGACAAATATTGTTGTCTAAATGAAGTCCCCTTAGCAATGCATACCAATAATAATAATACATTTGTGATATATTTACAGTAGAAAATGTACTAAATATCTTCATGGAACATGATCTTTAATTAATATCCTAATGTTTTTTGTTATAAAAGACCCATACAATGTATTGTTGGCTATTGCCACAAATATACCCGTGTGAATTATGACGTGTGTGTGTGTGTGTGTGTGTGTGCGTGCGTGTGGTGTATGTATGTATATATGTGTGTACACACACACACACTCACCTAAAGGATTATTAGAAACACCTGTTCAATTTCTCATTAATGCAATTATCTAATCAACCAATCACATGGCAGTTGCTTCAATGCATTTAGGGCTGTGGTCCTGGTCAAGACAATCTCCTGAACTCCAAACTGAATGTCAGAATGGGAAAGAAAGGTGATTTAAGTAATTTTGAGCGTGGCATGGTTGTTGGTGCCAGACGGGCCGGTCTGAGTATTTCACAATCTGCTCAGTTACTGGGATTTTCACACACAACCATTTCTAGGGTTTACAAAGAATGGTGTGAAAAGGGAAAAACATCCAGTATGTGGCAGTCCTGTGGGTGAAAATGCCTTGTTGATGCTAGAGGTCAGAGGAGAATGGGCCGACTGATTCAAGCTGATAGAAGAGCAACTTTGACTGAAATAACCACTCGTTACAACCGAGGTATGCAGTAAAGCATTTGTGAAGCCACAACGCGCACAACCTTGAGGCGGATGGGCTACAACAGCAGAAGACCCCACCGGGTACCACTCATCTCCACTACAAATAGGAAAAAGAGGCTACAATTTGCATGAGCTCACCAAAATTGGACAGTTGAAGACTGGAAAAATGTTGCCTGGTCTGATGAGTCTCGATTTCTGTTGAGACATTCAGATGGTAGAGTCAGAATTTGGCGTAAACAGAATGAGAACATGGATCCATCATGCCTTGTTACCACTGTGCAGGCTGCTGGTGGTGGTGGTGGTGGTGGTGTAATGGTGTGGGGGATGTTTTCTTGGTACACTTTAGGCCCCTTAGTGCCAATTGGGCATCGCTTAATTGCCACGGCCTACCTGAGCATTGTTTCTGACCATGTCCATCCCTTTATGACCACCATGTACCCATTCTCTGATGGCTACTTCCAGCAGGATAATGCACCATGTCACAACGCTCGAATCATTTCAAATTGGTTTCTTGAACATGACAATGAGTTCACTGTACTAAAATGGCCCCCACAGTCACCAGATCTCAACCCAATAGAGCATCTTTGGGATGTGGTGGAACGGGAGCTTCGTGCCCTGGATGTGCATCCCACAAATCTCCATCAACTACAAGATGCTATCCTATCAATATGGGCCAACATTTCTAAAGAATGCTTTCAGCACCTTGTTGAATCAATGCCACTTAGAATTAAGGCAGTTCTGAAGGCGAAAGGGGGTCAAACACAGGCAAAAGGGGGTCAAACACACACACACACACACACACACACACACACACACACACACACATATATATATATATATATATATATATATATATATATATATATATATATATATATATATATATATATATATATATATATATAAATAAAATATAATTTTGTATCTATCGGTTGTATTGTTTGTTACTCTGATACATTTTTTTAAGATGGATAGAAAGTTCAATAGACTTATTTTTCAAATAAATGCTTTTCTTTTGTAACATTATAAATGTCTTATACTGTCACTTCTGATCAATTTAATGCATTGTTTCTGAATAAAATAAATTGGGTAACACTTTATTTCAGTGGTCCACTTTAGACAGTAACTTTGAAACTACATGTCAACCAACTCTCATTTGAGTATTGGCAGACTATAGTAGACTGTTAGGTGTTAGGTGTTAGCGTTTGGGTTAGTAACATTATAATGTAGTTGCGTTTCCACCGAAATGACCCTGAACAATTTGTCCTAGGAAAGAGCCACAAAGATTAGACAAATTAGTCCGGTTACGTATGATTACACGTGACTTTCCCGATGGATTTCGTCCTCCGTATATAAGCTTAATAGAGCCTGAATCTCGTCATTGGTTTACCCGGAACTTCATTTAGACCCTGGTCCCTGCGGTCGAGTACCACCCCAAAGTTCCTGGGGAAAGTTCCTGCGGTGGAAACGTGGTTTCAGTAGGATGTCTTTTGGGGGACCATCAAAATATAGTGTTAGTGGAGATTAAGCAGACAGTCTACTAATACATAATACTCCAATGAGAGTTAGTTAAAATGTAGTTGCAAAATTACTTTATAGTTAGTATAATGTTCATAAAAAATAATTTTACTTAAATTTGTGCTGAACTTTTGAACGTTCGTGTATATATAAACAATACGCAATGATAAATGTTTTCTAGTAGTATGCTAAGGTCAATTTGTGTGCATTGCATTGTAAGATACAGTACAAAACAGTGTTTTCTGTTGTGTGCTGTATTACTTCCATGCGTTACTGCAGGAATTGTGTGTTGAAGTTGAAGTTGAAGTTGAAGTTTATTCGTCATTACACATGTACAAGTACAGTATAACGAAATGAAGTTTGGAGCAAGCCTCCGGGCCGCAGCCGATTATTCAGGCGCCGCCCTACGCTCTCCAGAAATACAAGAATGCAATTTAGCAAGCATTACATAGCAAACACAACAAAACATAAACATAAACATAAACATGACACAGTACACGTGGTCACGTGATGGGATTTTTTTTATGGAGTGGGAGAGGAGATAGATAAACAGGCAGACGGTTGGAGGGGGGGATGGGATCGGGTAGGTTGTGTATGGTGCGAGTGAGTCTGAGATTGTGTTGTGTGAGAATGTTAGCCATAACTTCAGATGTTTTCGAGTTCAGTTCTATGGTTTGTCCTTGAAGGGAGATAAGGCAGTGCACAGGGAAAGATAGCAGACAGCTGCCCGGCTGACCTCCCAACCGAGAGATAGGGACCAAGTGAGGTTCGTTGGGCTAGTTGATTAGGTCAGGCAAATACAATTTATTATTTTTAATCCATTTGATGATCTTGGTAATTTGTCCGGATCATAATCAATCAATCAGATCTGGTCCTCAGCATTCGCGTCCGGTCTGTGCAGTTTCCCTAGACATTACGTCCAGCCTCATGGCCAGACCGGTTACAGTCCGTAAAAGTTCACCGATCTGACCCCGATAGAGCCCACTCTACCCTGCGTATCCGCAGTCCGGACTGCATTGTTACGGTTCAGTTCCTCAATTCCTATCACTTTCTGATCTAATTCCTTCAAACGGTCACACATAACCCCAAGCATTCTTTAATTTCCACAGACAGCGGCTGGGTGAATTTGCTTGCAGCTGTCTTACCAATCTTCCGATAGGTCAGGGCAATCCCAAAGCCAAAGAATAGGAACCCCGCCATCAATAATCCAATCATGTATAAATCTTCCGCATCCTCCACGGACAGAGCCTCCAGGCACAGGACTTGCCAGTTGTTCCATGCGTCCCTCACGTACTCCTCTGCGGCAAAGGTCCCCGTCCGGGCAGGTGGGTTCTCCCGGGCACCCTTCCTTAGTGAGAAAATCTTGTCGATTGCGCTGATTGACCAGTTAATCAATTCCATTTCAGTATTTTCAAGAGTCCAGCAGAGCAGCAGTCAGAGAAGAGAAGAGACGAAACACTAGACAAAACAAAACAGCGCGAGAGCCAGCAGGGAACAGAGAGAAAACACGTCTGCACGGATAGAAGGACAGAAAGGAAGAGGTGTGTGTGTGTGTGCATCACTAGTAGTAGTATGGTATGTAGGAGTAGTACTAGTAGCTTCCTATACATAGCCTTTGCGCATGAAAGAGGGAAAATTGCATTGTATGTTAAAGTTTCCATTATAAATGGTTAAACCACACTACAACTAATCGTGGGATATTTATTTCATTAGATTTGGCCGTGTATGTTTTTTTAAATGGCAGTGGTGACATGCTATTATACCAACATTAAGTAATTTTCAAGGGAAGATTTGACCCAGCAACAAATAGATCAGCAACAATCATGCTATTAATGCGTCATCTAGAGTGGTTCAATTTGCAGTCAAATAGATAAGTAAGAATGTATGGTTTAGGCAGGTTGAGATGGCCCCCAAAGCTAATCACCATAATTAAGCAGGTGGTATTTTCTCTTGCCAATATTTCACCGACATCAGCCACTGAGAGCTCTAGAGCATCGAGGCAACTCTGAATAATTGATGCCGCTTGTGAGCATTTATAATTTACGCCTTTTTATCCATCTGAGAAAACTAGCAATGTAGTGTCATTGAGGAATTCTCTAACATTGGGTTTATCCTGCACATCTTGTTAATGGCACAGTTTATTGCCTCCATGGCCACTCTATTCAACATCTCGCACCACAGTAGTAGCAAAATGCCGATTCAGATGAGCTATATGAAGTCATATTCCTTTGGGTGTGTTTAATTGTAGCCTAAGTTCACAGTCGGCTCATTGTTTTCCATCATACATCTTGCATTTAATGAAACAAAATGAGATTTTTCCTTAAATGAAAACAGGGGAAACAAACAACAGGAGCTAACAAGTGTTTCCGTAAGCCATTGTTAGGCTATCTATCGATCCTTTAGGGTGCTATCATGTTGGCTGTTCCACCAGGATCTTATTAATTTCTTCTGTGTAGTCGACTGTAAAACCATCACTCATCGATGGTCTCTAAACTCTGTGTGGAAGATTTGACATTTCTCACTGACAGTGCTGATTAACACATACTCGTTGTTGAACATGTGTCTAATTCCTTGATTAATGTTCTTTAAACAGAGGGCGGAAAGAGTATGAAAGAGGTTGTTTTTGGAAAATTTCCAGCACAACTGGTTTAAACCGTGTAAAAATGGCAATTTGTTTAGGGCGATTAAATCTCAAAGCAGCTTTTCTACAATATTAGGGGATAATACGCTGTACTGGGGTTTTCTCCAAAAGTAACCCAGACAATATAAGCAAACATCCTCAGAAAATTCTAAATATTTGCAATAAGGATTACTTTATTATATTTATATTCCCAAATACCAGGTACTTTAGAATTCTGCGAATGTCTCTCCTGTATTTAGTGGTCTTGGACAAAAACAACCTGATGATGAGTCCATTCTGTTTAGATTGCTTGGTTTCGGCTCCCCTGCGGTGCCTATATCCGAAACCTTCTTTGAGCCTTCGTTTCGATAAGCTCCTCTCATGCTGTCAACCTTAACAAGTGGCATGTTGATCTGCTTGAAGAAGATAATGAACTGACAAAGCCTTACTGTACCTTCTCCACCTAGAGGCCCTTCCTAACTCATACATTTTTACCTCTGATCAGTAGTTTGACCTTTTCCAAATGATATTCCCAATTTCCAATTCATCACTTCGTCCGCCTGAATTACCCAGCGCTGTGCTACCTGAGAGCCTCATTACTGTAGAAATATATAGAAGGATCTGCTCAGTCAAGCATCTGGAGTTTAGTCTGAAAATGAATCCCATAATAATTTGATTGACCAGGGAAATGCCATAAGGAAACGCCATGGTGACAGTCTTCCCAGGAGACTAGAGATGCTAAAGGCGATAAGCATGACTAGATGCCATTTTCCAGTGTGCAAAAGAGCACTAAATCTACAAAGGTCAGGACTTGAGTGATGGAGATATTAAATAGAGATCTGAGGCATGCTGGGAAATATTATTCACAGTGAGACAGTGTCTAGAGCTATAGAGCAAGATGTGTTTATTAATCAACAGACTTTTTATTTGACACATGCGTGATAAACGCTGAATTTCAAAGGTGTGCCATCTCATGATTGATTAACCATCTTGTAATTCACATACACACACTTAGTGTTTTATAAACAGCTTTTCAGTCCATATGGATGCCTGTTGGCAGAGGATTTTCAGAATTGCACTGAAGCATCAGGTGAATTTGGTTTCGAGGTCAGTGGTTCTCAACTGGTGAGTATGCTCTGATAAGGTCAAAACAAAGCTAAACGCAAGTGATTAAATGCAACAAACCATATAATCGTGCATTTAGGAGAGAAAAGAGAGGAGACAATGCTTCCTATTTCTTTGGTTATTGATGTCAAAGGCTGTTTGTCCAGCCTGATCTCGTAAGAATTTGTAGGTGTTTGTTCAGAATGTTTTTATTTACAGTTTGTTTGTTTGTATACAAGCTGATATGTATTATATTGTAAAGTAGTTTTTAGTTCAGGGAAGAAGAATTTAAAGAATTTAATAAATAAATAAACTGTAAGTAAAAGCGGGCAGCCCCTCACGGACGACTGCCACGCACACACATAATAAAACATAAACAAAACACAACATAAAGTCCAGGCCTGGTTCTCTCTCGTCCTTCACTGGTGTCGCTCGTCCTTATCCCTCCAAGCGCCCTCATGAGAGGACTCGAGACCGGTGTACCTCACAGATGACGCTCATTCTCAATCACGCACCGGTCTCACTCGCTCCACCCACGTCTATCTAATATGATAAAACAGCGCTGTGTTACCTCTGTATTACACGAGCGGAAGAAGTAGAAGTGCTCGTCTCCGGCATAATAAAAGCTCCACAGTTCTCGAGCCGTGTGTCGCGCTTGTAGCAATTGCTCCAGCCACCTTTTTCAGCCCCACCCTGCTTCATACTACAGTTAATAAATCTTTAACACATTAGCTCATCCATGAATATGATTTATACAGTCTAGGGCTGTGCGATTTAATTGAAATCGTGATAAAATTGCGATATGTACATGTGCGATTTCTAAACCACAGAAAGTACTACTTTTTTCCACCATCCCTCCACCGTTGTGTCAAAAAAATATGTATAAATGGATTTTATCCACTGTTCTTCCATTTTGGCTGAGCTTTCAATGTTACGGAAAGGGTGAAGCTGGTTCTCATCATATGTCCTGCTTGCGGCATTCTGAAAAGTTGAGATTTTTTCATCTGGCTGAGGCGTGGACACACCTGGAAAAAACAAAATATTTGTTATTTAAAATAACGAACTTGAGCATGCAAAAGTTTAGTGACGTGTAGTGTGCAATCTGAATGCAGCACACCTTAATCTAGCGCAAGAATAGAACAGAGTCTGTTTAACATTAACATGGAAGAAAGCTCAGAAACGGGGAAGGTGAATTCAGGGCAGGATAAGGACCTAAAAATTACATATTATGCCTTTTAAGAGTACATAATAATTGCAGTGATTATTATGTTTCTAGCATGTTATATGTTTGGCAACAGTTCTTCTGATTGATGCACCTCTTGATGGAAATAAATGTTGTGATGTTATTTCCATTAATAGGAGTCCAGCACTCTGTAAAGTCTCCTTCAGCACATCTCAAAGACTTTCAAATTAATTGAAGAGGTGCTGATTCATGTGTGAAAATGTGTTAAAATTATTCGTCATGATCCCTACCAACCATTCACAATTTGAGCCTGATGAATCATGAGTCATCCTGGAATTTGGCCGTGATGTGTCTTCCTAACATGGTTGTTTAAGAAATGAAAAGCTACAAACTCATTTAGGGTTAGAAAAACTGTGGCCAAACATATAACATGCTAGAAACAATAATAACTGGAATTACACTCACCTAAAGGATTATTAGGAACACCATCTAATACTGTGTTTGACCCCCTTTTGCCTTCAGAACTGCCTTAATTCTACGTGGCATTGATTCAACAAGGTGCTGAAAGCATTCTTTAGAAATGTTGGCCCATATTGATAGGATAGCATCTTGCAGTTGATGGAGATTTGTGGGATGCACATCCAGGGCACGGCTCCTGCTGTTCCACCACATCCCAAAGATGCTCTATTGGGTTGAGATCTGGTGACTGTGGGGGCCATTTTAGTACAGTGAACTCATTGTCATGTTCAAGAAACCAATTTGAAATGATTCGAGCTTTGTGACGGTGCATTATCCTGCTGGAAGTAGCCATCAGAGAATGGGTACATGGTGGTCATAAAGGGATGGACATGGTCAGAAACAATGCTCAGGTAGGCCGTGGCATTTAAACAATGCCCAATTGGCACTAAGGGGCCTAAAGTGTGCCAAGAAAACATCCCCCACACCATTACACCACCACCAGCAGCCTGCACAGTGGTAACAAGGCATGATGGCTCCATGTTGTCATTCTGTTTACGCCAAATTCTGACTCTACCATCTGAATGTCTCAGCAGAAATCGAGACTCATCAGACCAAGCAACATTTTTCCAGTCTTCAACTGTCCAATTTTGGTGAGCTCGTGCAAATTGTAGCCTCTTTTTCCTATTTGCATTGGAGATGAGTGGTACCCGGTGGGGTCTTCTGCTGTTGTAGCCCATCCGCCTCAAGGTTGTGCGTGTTGTGGCTTCACAAATGCTTTGCTGCACACCTCGGTTGTTTAACGAGTGGTTATTTCAGTCAAAGTTGCTCTTCTATCAGCTTGAATCAGTCGGCCCATTCTCCTCTGACCTCTAGCATCAACAAGGCATTTTCGCCCACAGGACTGCCGCATACTGGATGTTTTTCCCTTTTCACACCATTCTTTGTAAACCCTAGAAATGGTTGTGCGTGAAAATCCCAGTAACTGAGCAGATTGTGAAATACTCAGACCGGCCCGTCTGGCACCAACAACCATGCCACGCTCAAAATTGCTTAAATCACCTTTCTTTCCCATTCTGACATTCAGTTTGGAGTTCAGGAGATTGTCTTGACCAGGACCACCCCCCTAAATGCATTGAAGCAACTGCCATGTGATTGGTTGATTAGATAATTGCATTAATGAGAAATTGAACACAGGTGTTCCTAATAATCCTTTAGGTGAGTGTATAATCCAGTCATATAGTCTTAAGCATTTAACTATTAAAATACAAACAGTGAATATATAAAAGTAACGTGTTTTTTTTTTTTTTTTTTTTTCTAAATGTTTTAGTCACAAAATACTTATATATACATATTTATACGTTTTGTTTTATTTTTGGGAAAACAGTTTCAGCTGATGTCTAATAAAATCTAGGTTTGCAGACAAATTAATCCATTTGTGAATGGAAGTCACTATAGAGACATGCCATTGATGGCAGAACAGATTGTCACACTGTCAGACGTGAGGGAAGCTTGGCCAATTCACCAGCAGATTTCTCAATTAGCTCACGGCCTTCAAAAAGGGTAGATTGAGTTTCTAAACGCCTCTGTGAGCACCAGAGATGCTGCAGTTTTGTGAATGGGCTTGTCTGGTCATGCAGTATGGCTAAAGAGCCATTGATTTTGCATCATCAAAAAGCAAGTACAACATTTGGGATCCAGTGATTAAGAAATAAGGTGATGCCATAGAACTCATCACAACACTCATGCTCATTTCAATATACAATGACAAAAAGCACTACGTATTTAGACCAACGCTCCTCCTCCTATTCAGGCAAATATTCACTGAAAATTGAGCCAGGCTTATGAAATTGTTACAATGGCTGACTGTAACTCTATTTGCCTGGCTAGAATGTGTTCCAATCTGTTTTGTTCAATAATTACGCAGCGTTTTCTGCCATTCTGTTCTCACAGCTCAGCCATTTGCTGCCCTGCTCAGCTTGACAGTAACAGATGTGAAAATTGCATTGACTATCAGTGTAAACAACAGCTGATACCAGTTGAGAAGCCGTTAGATATGGAAGAAGGATATTTGTTTCAAATTAGTTTGTCCACAAACCTCTTCTGATTCGCCCGATACTATAGGCACCAGATGCAAATAGCATATTTCTTGCGTTTTGCTCATTCATTGATGTATAAATGATAACGTCTAAATACTGTGGTTCCATGCAAGTCATTCCCCTTCATTCACTCTATCTAATGACAGCAAACAATGCAATAAAATAATTGCTTTTGATATACTTGATTTAAAGGACTACAATAAACACACCTTGCAAATGGCTATTTATCAGAGAAACGCTAGTTCTGACCTTTGCTAATACCAGTCAAACATAATTATGCAAACTTGTGTGTGTGTGTGTGTGTGTGTGTGTGTGTGTGTGTGTGTATGCGCACATGGCTTTCAGCAATGCATAGGGATAGTCACATTAATTTCATACAAAGCTGCCGCGTATGATTAGGTGCCCTTCACCTAGAACGTCTGTTTAATAAATCTTATTTTAAATTACTTCTGACATGCACATGTTAGGAGAAGCAACAGCTGTAACCTTTGGTTCTCTCCTCAAGAACTCCTCTGAGGTTTGGAAACAAAGAAAAGAGATTCATCACAATCCTCTTTCTGTCCCTTGTTTCAGCATGGAATATTAAATAAATCTTTGTTAGAGAAATCAGCAGGGTGACTTGAACCATTTTAATGACATTTACAAATAATTCAGCAATGCCAAGGTTTAGTATAGGGTCAAATCCGGCGTATAAACAAGCTTTTTTCAATGCTGACAAATGTTTTTCTTAAATATTAATGTCGAAATTATAGTTTTACAGCTGTTGGTTAAGCTGCGGAAAATAACAGCCTTAAATTTCTTTGTCATCCAGAGTAATGTCAGTCAGAAAATCTCAGCAATATTTTGAGTCTTCATTACTTGGTGTGCAAATGTCCATCCGCACTTGTCACATTCGATGCCTTGTGAGTTAGCTTCTTCTCTGTTGAGTAATGCATTAAGTTATTGGCCCTGACAGAATTTATATACATATATTTTAGCATATCCCTGGATGAAAACATCAACATGTGCTGCAAATATATCAGCGTCACAGATCTTCTTGTGGACTTGTTTTTTTTTTTTTTTGCTAATGTTGTAAATGATGTAAATGTTTACTTCTTCATGCTAGTATTTTGCTTTATCTGCTGAGAATAGTTTGCACATTTACTTTTTTACTGTTACCATTTTTAACATTTTTTGGGATATTTATTTGAATACTTGATACTGCTGTTAGATACGTTATTTCATTTGCTACTAACTTGAAGAGAAATCTATAGACTAAATTTTGAATTGAATTTGTTATTCATATCAATATGTAACTTAAATAAAGGGGTGTTATCAGTAGCATATTCATTTCAGCTGTGGTGTCAAGAATTGTAAAATTCTACTGGTATTGGTGGCACTGTGGCAACTATAGCACTTTGTTTCGTGTGTGTGTGTGTGTGGTCCTTACATAAGTCTTGCACCCTCTGCAGGTGTGGGTATTTCCCATCCAATGCAATTTTCACTGAAGATAAATCACACTATGCTGAAAAATAGCAGATTCAAATTTCCTGTGAAAAATGTTACTTTTAAACTAAAGACTTTCCACCAAGTAACTTAAAGTTCCTACTAACTAGTCAGAAGAACAGGCAGTCATTTGGTTGTTATTTTTAGAGATTACATTTGCTTTTCTGTAACACTGTGTTGGCAGTGCTAATTGAGATGTCTGGCCAAACAAAACCAAAACCTAGGCATTTAAAAGATGGAGTTCACATGGTCAATACCAAAACATTTTAAATCCTAAAACTTTCCAGGTTTAAAGGTGCTGTGTGTGAATTTTAGCGGCATCTAGTGGTGAGGTGAATTGCAATCTCACAACGCTCACCCCTTCCATAGACTGTAAAAAAAATATGGATGTAGTGTCTGACGTCACCCATAGGATTCTGAAGAGCAGTTCTGAAGCGTAAAGTAGGGTCGAGCTGGCCGTTGCCATCTTGGCAGTATGCCATCACGCGTCACTCCCGGATAACTGACAATGGGCAAAGAGGCGTGAAGTGGCTGGAGCTGAGGTGACGTGATGACTAAGGTGACAGCAGACAAATGGCTATCCACCTGTCACTCAAAGTGACCACGCCCTTAATTATGCAGAACTTTAAGGCTTTATATAATATAAACAAATGAGTTTTCCTCCCACAGTTTTCATGAAGGGCAAAATTAACTATATAGACCAGAACCACAATTTGTACTAGGCTGCAAACATGTTTTTTTCTGCTGTAAAGTTAGCCATTTTAACATGGGGCTCAATGAGATTCTGCTCCCTTCTGGAGACACTCGTTGAATTGCAGTTTAAGTTACTTCCGTATTGGCTTCAACAGAAACTGGGGGAGGTTGCCGCTTGACCCCTCCCTTTCGAAGCACATAGAGAAGCTATGGGGGCCACAGGACAAAAATTTAATTGTCGGAGAGAGCAGAGAGTGACTAGCGCTCTGTAGAGAAGTTTGTCCGTTTAGGGCTACTGTAAAAACATGAAGGTGCAAAATGGCGATTTCACTGTAAGGGTATGTAGATAGAAATGGCTCATTCTAAGGTAATAAAAACATAACGGTACATTACGTAAGGTCTTTATACTCCACTGAAAACATAGTTATGTATATTATATTGCATTTCTGTCAATAGATCCTCATAAATACCACACACTACACCTTTAAATTCCAGATTTTCAGTGTGGTGTCAGATGTTTGGATCCCAATATAAACATTATGGGCCATATCATACACCCAGCGTAGTGCGACGGCAGGCTAGTTTTAGCCCGGCGCAGTTATCATTTTCACGTCCAGCGCCCACATTGTTAAAATGGCAATTGCACTCGTACCCATCTGTTCACCCGTGGATGTGCTGGTCTGAAAACGAGGTGTGTTCAGGAGCATTGTTGGTGCGTTGCTATCCACCATTGACTAACAAAAACTAAAGTCTAAAGTCAATGCCGCAGTATTTATTTTTTTTGTTACTCAACGCGCATTCACTCTGCTTGTTACACTGACCTGCAGCAGCACACAAACATGCCAAATATGAAAAATAAAATTATTACAATGTAAAAGATTATTATTGTGTACATAAAGATAAAAATGGCATGTCATAATGGATGGCCATTGCATGCATCAGAATTACCTATTTGCAGTAATGGCAAATGAAATTGGCTAATTATTTGACCAATCCTGGCAATACACACGTATTTAAACTGACTCGTTAGGTTGAGAGTGTCTATATTCATCTAAATAGCACACACTATTGAGATGACACTCTGATTGGTTTATCGCACGTTACGCACAAAACATACCCATGACTCATTAAGAGAATAGGTCCAACCCTTTTGGACCATGTGCCTGGTGGACCGACCATCTTTCTAACATTAAACTAGCAAAAGTGGATTCAGACCTAAGTGCACCTGTGCCATGCGCTTCAGGCCATGCACTTAGATTGTTAAAATAGGGCCCTTTATCTGCATCCATGTAGGTATAATGTTGAAAGGTAAATATTTAACAAATATGCAAATTGGTGATGAGCTGCTGTTGGTGTCAATCCATTGCTCATGAAGTTGAACCAATGAACTAAATGTGCAACAGACAGCAACATCATGTTGACTCACTGAATGCCAGCATTGTGTGACCATGCAAGGCATAAGAGCTGCTTTTCAGCCTGTCGCTATTCCTCTGACCTGCAAAATTCTTGTATGAAGAGCAAGCCCCCTAGCTACCCAGAGGCTTTTCTAGCATACACATTCTATATCTATACAGTATATAGTGCAATATGTACAGTTAATATGAAAGTTATGGGCAACATTCAACATCATGTAATTATATGAACCCATAATATCAAATTATTAAACCAAATATTAATTGCAGCTTTTTATTTACTTATTTATTTTGTGGAGATATTCAGCATATTTAAAACATGCTGACTTGTATAACAAGGTTCAAGTTTAATTTTTTGATATTCTCTATAAAAAAAAATAGTACTAGTCAGTATCAAGGTGGACATTGACTGACCTGCAGTCTGTTTGGATCTGAAAAAGAGCCTCTCGTTCTGTCATTGTTTAGACTGATATTTTGTTGTCCTCTACACAGATGAATTTATGATCCCTTTTAATGGAGCCATACAGCTGGTATTATGTCTGCAGAGAGTGGGCTTAAAAGCCAGAGTATGTTCACAATAGTCAAGTTAATAAACTTGTATAAATTACAGTCTTGGTGGTGCAAGCCATCCATTATGTTATGCCTGACATTAGCTTAATGTATTCCGAGCATCACCAGCGATCCATTTTATGGTGATTGCTTAAGTTTCACATCACGCCTGATTTGTGTGTCTGTTGTTCGGTGTAGCCTGTGTATGAATTCTCAACACGATTGAGTTGAGGAAATCCTTAAGGGGTTAGTTCACCCTTTTTCTGTCATAATTTACTCACCCTCATGTCCGCATTTTTCTTAAGAACTCAGAAGATGACATTTTGAAGGGCTTAAATCTTTTGGGATATTTTGAATTATTCAAAAGCACCATAAAAGTATCTTAAAGGTAATCCATATGATTTATTATATTGAAAGCCTTCTAAAGCTATACGATAGCTTTGTGTGACAAACATGTTGAAGCTGAAGCTGATAATGTGATATTATACCATTGTGACAGGTTCATTGAGTCAGATGAGCTGAGGTCAAGAATCAAAACAGTGCGTGTATCATTGAAAAGGTTTTGTGAAGTCAATCATTTGAATCATTGAAAAGATCCAACTCGAAATATCGACTTATTCATGAGTCAGACACATAAAAAATCACATATTCCCACTCCCGCAGACTCATTTGCAAGCATAGCTGTCAACCATGACATTACACTCCGTTTTATCAAATAACGAACTAAAACCGAACTTACTGGAAAAAAGAACACTTGAACATACGCCAGCATGATAAGAACTACCAGAATCTTTGGATTTGAAGTGTAATTGAATGGGGAAAAGCTATTCCTTTAAGAGACTCTTGTCTCATTGGGGTTCCTGTAAACTAGTCTGTGAGTGTGGTAGTTGTTGACCAGTTTGTTGTTGCTTTCCACACACATCTCATTTCTGAACGGACTGTCCTCGTTCCTGCGGTCTTGAGTATACCACCTGTGGCTGTGTAAGAGAGAGCTTGGTAGGGGATGTAGTCTGGGATGATGGAGCGTGTTATAATCTGTCAGAGGTGAGCTCAGAAGCAGCAGGGGTTTTGGGGAATTGTGTACTTCAATGCCTGATTTTGAATAGGATATATGTTTCTGTCTCCTCCTACAGATTCCCCAGGTGAGTTACGCCTCTACGGCTCCTGAGCTGAGCGACAACACTCGTTATGACTTCTTCTCCCGCGTGGTACCGCCGGACACCTACCAGGCACAGGCTATGGTGGATATTGTCAGGGCCATGCGCTGGAATTACGTCTCCACAGTGGCGTCGGAGGGGAATTACGGAGAGAGCGGCGTGGATGCCTTCATCCAAAAATCCCGGGAAGAGGGTAAGAGAGTGTTTGCATTCAATTTATTTTTTTATATATTTTTTTTATTTGTTTACCTTAGCCCAGAATTTTGTTATACTTCATAGACTATTTACGTAGCTTATGACGACTAAAAAAAAATGTGACCAACCACAATATTTGCATATTTTCACTGGTATTGTATAAGAGGTGTGCATAACTGTATGAATGTACAGTGTACTTAAGGTCTTATAAGTATTTTTGTAATGTACTTCCATATAATACGATACTAATGAAATAAAAGCATGTCAGTATTCGGTTGCACACTTTAACCATATTAATAAGTAGGTAAAAAGTAATTATGAAAGTGCATATAAAATGTATTTTTAGTCTTACTTAAAGGGGTCATGAATTGAGAAATAACATTTTCCTTGATCTTTTGACATATAAGAAGTCAATGTACTACATAAATTTTTTATTAAAAAAATAAAAATTAAAAAAAATCCTGCAAGTTTCAGAGCTCAAAACTTCCTTGGTTGTCCAAAAACATCTTTTACTGAAACCAAGCTCAGAAAATGTTTTTGTTACATTATTGCGTCATTATTACGAGGCGATGAAAGACAGACGCCTCTACAGAAGAAGATCAACTCCTACTTCTACATCATTGCCTCTTTAGCCTCGCCCACTGATTCATGCATGTCATGTAGTAGTAAATACGAGTCAGGCGCAAACACAGGATTTCTTCAGCTACAAAATGGTAGAGATGCCTCTGAAGATTACAAGACATTTTGAAGTGCCAAGTTGTGGAAAATCAGTCTTTGCATTGCCATTCTTGTGATTCTAGCATTAAGAAAGTGTGGATGAACTTTATCTTGAAGTTCCAGGCAGATCACATCATACTGTTTGTTTGTTCGCTTCATTTTAAACAAGACAGTTCGACTCAGGATTTTCAGAGAGACTGAAAATAAGAGATGCAGTGCCAACTACATTGGATTCGACAGTGTTGTTGCAACACACAAGTGTGAGTAACAGTGTTTTTACCATGTGCCACTATTGCTTTGTCTGTTACAGATCCTTTGTACTGAGTATTTAGCGCTGCAGTCAAACGGAATAGTTGTGATTTGGTATTCTTTTCTTTGCTTCGGCATTTATGGGGTTAAAGCTTGCCAAAGCATTGCCTGCTTGCCAAAATTCTTCTGCTTTCTGCATGATGTCAGATGATGACATTGGTGCAGCTGAATTAATTTTAGTATGTTTGTGATTCCCTTTCTTTTCTTTATTTCACTGTTTTATTTTACATAGTTATTGCATCATTTTGTGGATATACATTAGTAAATGTCTTGAGAACATAGTAAATAGTTTTGTATTTTTTAAATTCAAATAAATAAAATGATGGAAAACATTTAATAAATAAAAAGCTGTTTGTAACCAATCTTTTCCAGCCAAATAATAGCACTCAAGAAAGCATTAGTAACAGTGTATTTTCTTTGAGCAGGCTTTTTTTTTTCTTCTATTTTTGTAGCTTTTATTGACACCAGGCCCACCAGGAGTGTGACGGACAGTGCTACATTAATCCATAGTTATAATTGACAAAATAAATGGAACTGTGGTAACTCCAAGCATTATAAAACTTATAAATGTAATACACATAAATGTTTTACATTGTTGGTAAATGTTTCAACTGTGTAATGAGATATTTTTCAACATTGAAAATTTGCAAAACAGTTCCTCGCATGGACATTATTTTAAATTATTTTAAAATGATTTTAGTGTGCAGAACTGTTACCCAATCATAGCAGTAGGCGTATGGAGGAGAGGGTAAAAAACAGGATAGAAAATAGCTTGTTACTTCTAAATTAGGTGTTTTTTGATGTAAATATCTTGATAACATTATAAGTGGACCTCAATGAACATTATCAAATTGGAAAAAAGAGCAGTTCATGACCGCTTTACTTAAGTGACTCAAAAAAAGCACTCTGAAATTCAGCTAATTGCATTTAATATAAATTTTAACTATAATACATATTCATTTAGTTGCAATTATCATTCAGTTATGTTTCTGAAAACATTATATTCAGTTCACACTGAAAGGAACACGCCGACTTTTTGGGACTTTAGCTTATTCACTTATTCACGACACTTTAACCCTCAGAGTTAGATAAGTCCATACATACCATTCTCATCTCCGTGCATCCCATAACTCTGTCTGACGCACCCACCGCTAGCCTAGCTTAGCACAAAGACTGGAGGTACTGCTCAATAAGTGACAAAATAACGCCAATATTTTCCTATTTACTTGTTGTGCTGTGTATAGCTACATCGTGACCGACAGAAAATGAAAAGTTGCGATTTTCTAGACTGATATGGCTAGGAACTATTCTCTCAATCCTGCGTGATAATTAAGGAGCTTCACTGCCGTACCATGGGTGCAGAGGCGCAATGATATTACGCAGTGCCTGAAAATAGACATAGGTTGAAAATAGGTTGTCATGTTGGTTATGTTGATGGAAGTTAGCCTATTTTCAGGTGCTGTGTAATATCATTGCGCCGCTGCACCCAGAGTTCAGCAAGTTCCTTGCTTATTACGCAGGAATGAGAGTATAGTTCCTAGCCATATCGGTCTAGAAAATAGCAACTTTTAATTTTCAGTTGGTGAATAAGCTAAAGTCCAAAAAAGTCTGCGTGTTCCTTGGAGTATATACTTTGAGTAAATTATTTCTACTTTTCTTTCTGGCATCCATGTATGCATCTATATCACATAATATCACATATTACTATTGATCATTTCTACCAATGTCAAATTAATTTAATTTGATCTAAGACGTAAAAACTATTCTATTGCCTTGAAAATATTTATATTTATTTCTGGAAATGCAAATGTAGTTGTTTTGTGAAATGAATCCCATACTTTAAGCTTATAAGAAGCAGTAATATTCTTCAAAGATTTTCCTTCCCAACTGCATTTCCTTTCTGAGAAATGAAACTTCAAGTGCACTCCAGGGGAAAGTAGTCTTGCAATTTGTGTGAGGAATACTGAGTTCAACCATTGATTTTTTTTTTTTTTTTTTTTTTTTTTCAAAATTTCTTTCAGAGTTCCCATGTCTGTTACTCACTAGTACTTCAGGTTAAGCTTTGCTGACAGACTGGAACCAGCATGTTGCCCCCTTGGCGGAGGGTCCCAGGTTTTTGTTACCAGTAAATATCTACAAAACTTTTGCATTGTTCTTGATGTCAATCAGGAAAACTTATTTTCATGTAATCCTTCTGTATTGTTACAAATCTTTAAAGGGGTCATGAACTGCAGTGTTTTATTGTTTTATGTTTCCTGGGGTGCACTTATAACGTCTCGGTTACGTATGTAACCCTCGTTCCCTGAAGGAGGGAACGGAGACGCCACGTCAGAGTACCGACGAATAGGAATCTCGCTTCGAGTGTAACTAAAACGAGCCAATGCACATTGGCATGCAATGATTGCACCAGGTGCTCATGCCATGCTGTGCGGGTATAAATGAGACACAGGTGATTGCATCAAATTAGCCTTTTGCTGAGGAGCCGAGTAGGTAGGCCGGCACCCCAGCAGGGTACAGAGGACATGGCGACGGGACGTGGCGTCTCCGTTCCCTCCTTCAGGGAACGAGGGTTACATACGTAACCGAGACGTTCCCATTCATTAGAATACATTCTTAGTACCACGTGGGTATTACCCGGCCCGAACTCTAGGCACGATTCGTCGACCGAAAATGCCTGCAGGTCCCCTACCCTCTTGATGGAGGCCAATGCAGCCAACAGCAAAGTCTTCATAGACAGAATCTTTAGCTCTGCTGACTGCAAAGGCTCGAATGGGGCATTCTAGAGTGCTCGGAGCACCAGAGCAAGATCCCAAGAGGGTATGGAGGGGGGTCGAGGAGGATTTAACCGTCTCGCCCCCCTAAGGAACCTGACGACCAGGTCGTGCTTCCCAACCGTCTTACCTTCTACGTGGTCGTGATAGGCGGATATAGCAGCAACATAGACCTTGAGGGTGGAGGGGACAGCCTACGCTCCAACCCTTGTTGCAGGAAGGAAAGCACAGACGCGATCGAACATCTTCGGGGTCTTCTCGCGAGAAGAACACCACTCGACGAACAGGTTCCACTTCGAGGCGTAAGCCTGTCTTGTAGACAGTGCACATGCCGAAGTGATGGTGTTAACTACCTCTTGGGGTAAGTCACCTAGAACCTCCGCGTCCCGTCCCAGGAGCCAGACATGAAGCTTCCACAGGTCTGGACGCTGGTGCCACAGGGTGCCCCCGCCTCTGAGTCAGAAGGTCCTTCCTCAGAGGAATCGGCCAAGGAGGGGCTGTCGCGAGGAGCATAAGTTCGGGGAACCAGGTCCGGTTGGGCCAGTACGGCGCCACCAACAGGACCTGCTCCTCGTCCTCCTGACCTTGCACAGTGTCTGTGCAAGTAGGCTCACTGGGGAAACGCATATTTGCGCAGCCCCTGGGGCCAGCTGTGCGCAAGGGCATCCGTGCCGAGTGTACCGGTCAGCGAATAGAACCACTGGCAGTGGACGTTTCTGGGGAAGCAAACAGGTCGACCTGTGCCACCCCGAACTGTCTCCAGATCAGCTGAACCACCTGGGGGTGGAGTCGCCACTCCCCTGGGAGCGCAGCTCGTGAGAGCTTGTCGGCCACACGGTTGCGCACACCAGGTACATGAATGGCCCGAAGCGACCTCAGACACTTCTGACTCCAGAGGAGGAGATGGCGGGCGAGTTGCAACATGCGACGGGAGCGCAGACCACCTTGTCGGTTGATATACGCAACGGTCGCAGTGTTGTCCGTGCGGACCAGTACATCTTTGCCCCGTAACCGCCCTTTGAGGCGGCTCAGAGCAAGATGTACTGCTAGCAACTCGAGGCAATTGATGTGCCAATGCAGGTGCGGGCCCGTCCAAACCCCTGACACTGCATGCCCGTTGTACGTGGCTCCCCAGCCCGTGGTGGAGGCATCCGTGAAAACCACAGCATGCCTGGACACCTGTTCCAGGGGCACTCCAGCCCGAAGAAACGAGGGGTCGGACCACGGACTGAAGGACTGGCGACAGGCCGGTGTGATGCTCACCCGGTGAGTGCCGCGCTGCCACGCCCATCTCGGGACTCGGCCGTAGCCAATGCTGAAGCGGTCTCATATGAAGCAGGCCGAGCGGCGCGCATTGCTGCCGCGCTGCCATATGCCCCAGGAGCCTCTGAAACTGTTTCAGTGGAACCGTCATCCTGCCTTGAAACGTGTTCAGGCAGTTCAGCATCGACTGGACACGCTCCTCTGTGAGGCGCGCTGTCCGCTCGACCAATCCAACTCCATACCGAGAAAAGAGATCCTCTGCACGGGGTGAGTTTGCTCTTTTCCCAGTTGACCCGAAGACCCAACTGGCTGAGGTGTCTGAGCACCAGGTCCCTGTGTTCGCACAACTGATCCCTGGACTGTGCTAGAATGAGCCAGTCGTCGAGATAGTTGAGGATGCGAACGCCCGCTCTCATGGGCACGAGGGCCCCTCCGTGACTTTCGTGAAGACACGGGGGACAGGGCCAGCCCGAAGGGCAGGACTTTGTACTGATATGCTCGACCCTCGAACGCAAAGCGCAGAAATGGCCTGTGTCGAGGAAGGATCGAGACATGAAAGTACGCTGGCCCTTCAGGTCGATCGCTGCAAACCAATCTTGGGGACGGATGCATTCGAAAATGCGTTTCTGCGTGAGCATCTTGAACGGTAGCTTGTGGAGGCTCTGATTCAGGACTCGCAGGTCCAAGATTGGCCGTAACCCACCGGTTTTCTTGGGTACAATGAAGTACGGGCTGTAGAAGCCGGTCTTCATATCGGCTGGAGGGACCGGCTCTATCGCGTCCTTCGCCAGCAGGACAGCGATCTCCGCACGCAGGACATGGGCATCTGTGGCATTCACCGAAGTGAAGCGGACGCCCTTGAACCTGGGGGGGCGCCGGGCGAACTGAATCGCGTCGCTGAGCCTGATGGTCCGAATGAGCCAGCGAGACGGAGCGGGGAGCGCTAGCCAGGCTCCCAGGGACCGTACAAGCGGGACCATAGGGACCACCGGCGTACCCACCGTGGGGCAGCGCGTTTGACCGGCCACAACTCTCCGAGCCCCCTGAGGACCCGGAGATGGAAGAAACTGCTCTTTTATTGAGAATTTGGGTAACAGAAAGAAAACGGAACACAAGATTCTCCTCCCGGCCCTCCTCCGTGGGATGGAGCGGTGCGGTCACCGTCTCCAGAAGAGCAGTCCTCCTCATCTCCGGGTCGCCCGTCTCAGGAGCGCTTGCCCTTGGCCTTGCCACCCCTCTTGGCAGGCCCCTGGATGGGCGGGCGGCCTGCTTGTGCCCGGCTCCACGACGCCGCTTGGGTGGAGGCTGCTGCTGCGGCGCGGGAGCGGAGGCAGACGCAGGCGGCCGCCCTCGCCGACGAGCAGGCTGAGGCGCTGCCGGCGGCGGGGTGGAGACAGCAGCTGACCACCGTGGCAGGATGTGACTGATCGCCTCAGTCTGCTTCTGTGCGGCCGAGAACTGCTGGGCGAAGTTCTGGACCGCGTCGCCGAAAAGGCCAGTCTGGGAGACGGGGGAGTTAAGGAACCTGACTTTGTCGGTCTCCCTCATGTCCGCCAGACACAGCCAGAGATGGCGTTCCTGGACCACCATGGTGGACATCGCGACGACCCACGGCCCGCGCGTAACCTTCGTCGCCGCGGCGCGAGGTCCGTTGCGGTTCTCAGTTCCTGAAGAACTGCGGGATCGTGACCACCCTCGTGCAGGGCCTTCAGTGCCTGGGCCTGATGGACCTGCAACAACGCCATAGCGTGTAAGGCGGAGCCTGCCTCTCCACAAGCCTGATAGGCCTTCCCGATCAGATCGGACGAGTACCTAAAGGCCCTGGAGGGAAGACACGGGTTCCCCCTGGAAGTGGAGTTAGGGCACAGTTGCATAGCAACGGCCCGTTCCACGGGAGGAACCTGCGTGTATCCCTTTGCAGGTCCGCCATCGAGGGTGGTGAGGAGGAGGATCCACTAGGCCGGTTTCGGGCAGTAAAAGGTGCCGCCCACGACCTTGTGAGCTCCTCGTGCACCTCCGGGAAAAAGGCACCGGGTGGGGCGCTGAGAACCAGCACGGGCCACCCCGAGAAACCAATCATCCAGCCTTGAGGGTTCGGGACACGGTGGAGGGTTCCACACGAGCCCGACTCTCTCGGCGGCCGGGCAAGCATAGCCATCATCTCTGGATCAGTATCGGGCACAGCGGGTCTACCCGGAGGAGCCCTGCGCCGCCGACACATCCTCTCCAGAGAGTTCTGACCCTCCTCCGATGCAGCGATGGACATCTGGTCCTCAAGGGGAGCCCCAAAGGATACGGATGGTGCACATCTCGTGGACGGCCCACCGCGTTCCAATGGCAGCTCTACTGGCTGCGGAGTGCGAGAGGGATGAGGGTTCCCCGGGGGTTGGTTCCCTGGGGGAAACGCGCACTGTAACCCTCAAATCAGCCGGGCTACTGCCTGAAGTAACCCTCTGAGGAGGGTTAGATCGAGGCAGAGGCACGGGGCTCCGCCTCTGCGAGACGGAGCCGCAATCGCAATCTCCGAGATGGTCATGTTCCCGCAGTGAGAACATGACTCATCCACCAGCGCTGCCTCAGCGTGCTGAACGCCCAAACACGAGATACAGCGCTGATGACCATCCCTCGGTGACAGGAAACCACCGCATCCAGAAACACACAGATAGAATGTCATCTTGAAAAAGACGCAAGCTCTATCTGTGCAAGCTCTTTCAGAAGGACGCTCTCCTTGGTGCTGAAGCACGCAGGGGGAGGGGTCGCGGCGACACAGTCAGGGGGTAGTGCAGCCTGACGTGTGCGCTCTCTCTCACGAGGGCGCTCTTACCAGCCGTGGGAACGGCTTTTTAGCGCTCTCCACCTAGCGCACCGAACCAGCTGTGAGAACAGCCCTTGTGATCGTTCTAGTGAACAACAAAGAGAGATGATCGAAACCACACGACCCGCTGCAGTGCCGTCACACCAACACCGACTGAAGAGATCGCTTCCGAAAGGCGGCTCCGCGTCAGTCACTGCGAGGTAGGGAGTGATAGCTGGCGTAACCATCTACCACTCGGCCCGGCAAAATGCTAATTTGATGCAATCACCTGTGTCTCATTTATACCCGCACAGCGTGGCATGAGCACCTGGTGCAATCATTGCATGCCAATGTGCATTGGCTCGTTTTAGTTACACTCGAAGTAGATTGGCTCTCGTGAGCGAGATTCCTATTCGTCGGTACTCCGACGTGGCGTCGAGAGTGACCGACTGAATGGGAATGTTAGTTTGGTGTTTACATCAAAAGTGTCATAATTTATAAATAAAAGGCATTTTTCCTACCCTGATTTTAGCCTCTGATTTGAACGCTCTGTTTGAAGGGGTGTGTCTGCTGTGAGACTTCAGTGTAAACGCCCACTGCTGTGATTGGCTGACATCTTTGAATATGAAATAGCTAAGTATTACATGTGGAACTCTCTTGAAAACGTTTAGCACATGTCTACTATTACAGCTCTCAAGGTTAACCATTCGTGAAAAGTGTTAATAACATTTTGCATTTAGATCTATGGCATTATATTTAGATTGTGGCATAAAAGGTTGCAGTGAAGAGCATTGTAGAGCGCATGAATGCAGTGATCTCGTCATTGCAAATTTATTTCTGCACACTAATGGATACTTTCATCATAACTAGTGGTGCAAACACAATGTAAATAAGAGATTCAGTGATTGTAACTTAGAACTCAATCACTGATAAACTTGCGCTGTTTGATTGACAGCTCCAGTGACTGTAGAGGGCGTTCTTTGATCGCTTTCTATATATAATTAAAAAAAAATAATTTTATCCTACTAAGAGAAACAATGTGAAGTTGACTGTTTAGTCACTGGTTTGATTTACTGACACATAGACAAAGAACATCTGACTGTACATGAATCATTACATATCAGAAATCACTGGTCACAGATCAGGCATTAGAATTAACACGGTTACATGTTGTGGTAATACTGTTGAGTCCATATCGTTAAAGTCTGTTTGCAAAGTCTGCGCCAAAATTGCTGACTGATTAACCAAAGAATCCACACTGAAATGCACCAAATACAAATAAATAATGCTCACGAAAGACATTTACATTGTTGAAAATAAATAACCACATTCCTAGCATTAGGATCCTTTGGAAGATCGGTCTTTCACCTATCACATTCCACAATGAGTCGTTATCTGGGCTTGGTTACAATAAAAGCTGTTTTTTACTAACAAGGAAGTTTTCAGTTCAGAAACTAGACAGAATAAACAGGATATTTTTATAGTAGATTCAAGATTCAAGAGTTTTATTTGTCACATACACAGTTATATACAGAATATACAACCGGCAGTGAAATGTAAATAATTTTAGTATTCTTATAGTATGATGACCTTATGTCAAAAGCTCAAGGAAATTGATTTCTCAGTTCATGACCCCTTTAACTATTGAATATAGAACTTTTCAGTCATCACATTATACAGTTATTTGGATCTTAAAATGATTTCATAACCCTCAAGCAATGGTGGATGCAAACAGATGGAAGCTAAAATTGCTCAAGTCAAGTTCTATGAATAGTCTTTGTGAGAATACTCAAAACCGCCTTGAGGAAGTTCTGGGGGAGATGGAGTCATATTGCTTTCTTGTCTCTAGGGTAACAGTGTCCTCCTCACGTTTCCATGGTTTCTTCTATACAGTGAGGCTATCAACATCTGTTCCTCCCCATATTCTACCCAGAGATCTGGCCCTTCCTCATGAATGAAGAATCAGGGTGCTTTCACACTCCACCCCAAAACTCACTTGCTTGATGTGTAAGAGTACATCTGGGATGTGGTTCTTGTGAACTCAGAATTGTGGAAGCGAACCACTGTTTGATGAAGTATAATTGTACCTTTGCATGCTTCCAGTCACACTTACTGCAGAAAGTGTTTCTTTCAGACTTCATTGTAGAAAAATTACTCTTCTAATGGGGGACAACAGGTGGTGATATGCTCCCTCATACACCCTGGCTTATAATAAAGCATCTCATGACTGTAGATGGGCAATGCCAAATGGATTAATGCATTTATTAGTTAAATAACATGATCCAGGAAATCTTTGTTCTTAGAGTTGCTCTGGTGCTCGAGAATGGAGAGCAAGTTTCATTCGAAGATATCAAATTACATTTGCCAATAGGAAAGACAATCAATTTGGAAGAGAGGAAACATTTAAAAACCATGAAATGAAAAATGGGCTTGCATTTATAGAAAGTTGAATTAATAAGAAACTCCTCTATTTGGAATGTAATAGTGGAAGTCATATTTGTCTAGAAGAGCTAGGAAAAGTTTTTCAAAGGTCATATTTACTTTCACTGATAGAAAAGGCATATATAATTCATATCATGACTTATTTAAAGCGTATGTGTGTAATTTGTTTATGTTCAAATAGTTTCCCCTATTTTCAGCATAATGTGCAGAGACAGCTGAGACTCTAAAGCACTTTGGTCTGTTTGTTTGAGTAGTCGGAAACAGCAACATTGTCTCAGCTGAAGGTGTAAGTTTAGGAACACACTACCCATTTTATCTCAACCAAAAATAAAACTGTTTATGCTTGACATATAAATTGAAAATGTTGCATCATATTAATTACATCATTTTTATTTATTTATATATTTTTGAGAGTTCTTAAAGTCACCCCATAGTCAATAATTTTATCCCTTTAAACTCATCTTTGATCTCCAAAATAACATAGTTAAATGTTTTTCCGGGGGGATAAAAATGTATTCAGCTTGAATGTAACTCTACACTCTTGCTTCATTTATTATACGCTGAGCTATGAATATGCAAATTATCATCGCTTTCGGTCCTGGCTGCAGGGGGGGGGGGTTCCCCGGTGCTTTGATTCGCTGACGTTCTTATCGTCTCTTTTGATTGATGTCTTGGGAAACCAATCACGTGCCGTGTTGGCGGCTGGATGGAAAGTCCTTGTGGGTGCTGTTTGAAGTTGAAGCGCGCTCACCGTAGATTTGTCGAGAGAAACTTTGCGGCGAAACTTAGAACACGAGACTCACGGAAAGAAAAGAAACTAAGTAAAAGAAAGGAAAGTGAGAGGAGAGTATTCAGATGGCTTAAATGAAATCGTTAACCCATTTTCTCAGATCTTGGTCTGCCATGATCGTCTGATCATTTATCTCTTTTAGACTGACTTCAACACTTCTTGAACTAATTTATTTGTTCGTGTTCTGAGATTATAAACTCAAATTTGTTTGCCCATTCTCCTGGATGGATTCTGACCAACCAGGAATCATCTTGGTTCAGGGTTGACTGTGTTCCCACCCCTCCCATAAATTACCTGTTATCTATGGTCTCCTAGCTTCCCGTTCTAAGCAGAGAGTGCATTTAGACATGATTTCTTATTATAAGAACACGACAAATTCTACACAGATTTCACCGAAGCCATCTTCTGAATGAACAGAGATTTACACTCATACCAGATGAGGCATACTTTCATCTAACCTTTCAATAGTTATAACAATTACATGAATTGGGAGTACATAATGGTCACGTGTATTGGTTATTGGACATGATGTAGAATTATGCAGTAGAAGGCTGTTTGAATGCAAGTCCGACAATCAGTGATTTTGTGATTTGATGCAGTTTGTACGTGACAACAGTTTCTCCTGTGGATTGTAACCGTGACCGGCGTCCCGGTGATAGACGGTTGATTTTGAGGGTCTGGAGTGTTGAGTTGGGTTTTGTGTGGAATTATGTTTGAATGAATCATCTGAAAGATTAATTTGTTTCTGATGCATCCACAATTCCTACAAATGTGTTTCACCAAAGTGTCAATGCACTTATGTCAATGCACAATGACATGCTGGTCCTCATCCAGCGTAGTCATGTCACTCACTCCATGCGAAATCGGCTTTTGAATATAAATTTATCATAAAACCATATTCGACAAACATACATAAAGTAATTTTATGAATAAAGGTGGAAAATTAAAAATGTTGCAAAACAAATTTATTTTGTTGTCATCTTAAATTCCAATGTAGTTAAACAGCTGCAGGGGTAATAATTGTAGTATTGTAGTTATTATTATTATTATTATTATTATTATTATTATTATTATTATTATTCCTGCGATTACATTTGGTGCTGCTAAATAAAATAAAAATGCTGCAAATATAGAATATTTGGGTTAGACTTGAATCCAAAATGTAATTTATAATTATTCATAATTTAAATTTCTAATAATTTTTAAAGAGCACTTTGGTTAGCTGTAGAGAAGAAAAACACTACAAAATGACAACTTTAAGACACCAAGTTGAATCCACTGTCCACTAGTTGCATCTGCAGTCAATTGAATAAATGCTTAATCAGTAAATGGTAATCCTTATATGGCTAGCACTCACTGGGGGAACATTATATTACCTAATTAATATTTATGAGCCAGACTTATAGGCCTAGGGTTTATATGTCTCCCCCTACTTTTCATTCCCATGGTACCGACTTCTCAGATTTTGGTATTACGACAAACCTAGCTGTAATATGCCAGTAAAAAGTAAAATAAATAAATAAATAAATAAATGCTTTAAGACCAAGATTTTATTGTAACTCCTTGCTGGATGTTGGATATGGACAGAAGGAATGGTGACAGTTATGTGCATTTATTCATGCTTTGTTTTTTTGTTTTTTTATTCATACACATTTAAAAGGTTCCATTATATAACTCTGGTTATCCAGACCCACTCCCACAGCTGTATTTAGAGGATGCTGGACGGATGGCGTGAGACTTGAGGGCCGTGATATGAATAACCATGAGCGTCACTGCAGTGCCATGCCGTCTCCTTATAGCTTCATGGAGTTGTTTGCACATCTGTCCAAGGCGTAGAGAAAGAGCAAGAGCCAAAATGAAAGAAAAGGGACGACAGTACAGGGAGTGAGAAAGAGAGGCAGAAACAAACAAACAAAGATAATTAATAGCTTAAGTCTTGGCTACGCGGGTCGATAGAATGTCTCCCATGGTGCTTTACTCGCATATATCTCCATTCTGTCTCTGCATCGCAGTAATACAGTAGATGAGTAGGATGTCTAACTGAATAATCCTATAAAATTTTTCCCCATCACTTAGAAATTCAGTTTTTAAACGAAAGCACTTCCAATCATATTGCAGTAGTTTCCTTTGAAGATCCTACACTTAGGAATCAATCTTTTAAACAATTATATTAGAAGATAAAAGTCTGAGATCACGTGTTGAGAAATAATTTAAGTTAAACATTTTAAACGTAAAATATTTTAAATGTAAGGATATTAAACATTTTCAGAATGCCTTGGGATTTGGTTTGTCTCCTTCAGCAGTCAAGTTGAATGAACTCCACAGGTTTGTGTAAAAGCTGATGATCATTTCATTCATAGGGCTGTGTGCAGAATTGAATTGAGATTTATTTATTTATTTTATTTTATTTTAAAAGCATTACCTGTATTAACATTAAGTTTATTTCAGTAATTTCCTCTTCCTGTCATTCCAGTTCTACTTCCTGTGGATGTGGCTAATTCACTTTGAAAATCCAACTTATGCATTAAAAGTGAGCTAATCTGTTCTGAATGCTTAATGTCACAAATTTGATTAGTGACCTAGAATAGAAATAGTGCAGAATTTATATTTCTTCTTTATTTTACATTTTGTTTTTAATAAAAATAAATAAATAAAACTTTTGGTTTAAATCCATGTATGAATTAAAAGAAATCCCAGATTTGTAACATGGTCTCAGACTTTTGGGCCCTATGGTGTTTATGAATTAAAGTATATTTGTGTAGCATTGCCTGCTTGGAGTAATTCTTTCATAATTCATGGCAATAAATGAATAAATAACGCAGATGAGACAGAGCAGCGGTGTACCACAGAGAGCAAAGGGACTGAGCATGGTATCTTGCACCTTGTAGAATCTCTGTTTATGCATGATAGGCTGATAAATAATGCTTACTTAATGTAATAAAATATCATGTACACAGAATTCTCTCAGTTATTCATAGCTGGCTGCAGTGATTCAGAGGCAAATTGAATGGGTAAAGAGCAGCTGATCTTCTGAAATGAAGAGGGCCAAGAGGCAAATAGTTTTTTCAGATTTTTAGATTTTCTTTTAGTTCATTATGAATTATTGTTCCATTTAATGTTTGCACGGTTGCTGGACTGAAGGTATATGGAACACCATTAACCTCCCACTATCAACAAGCAACCAATATTAAAGACCCTGTGTGATGAAAATCATGTTTTTAATGTTGTTTATATGTCTACTGGTGTTTTTATGACAAACCATGTGCAAAGTCGACACCATTGCTGAGTATTTTCTCCTTAGAACTGCAGTGAACCAAGACGGTCTCAAAAATGCAGTTTGAAATCACTGGTGTTTCTTATGTCGCAAACTACCTTGTAACCAATCACGTCAGCGTGCGTGCAGCTTTAGCTTATCATCATTAACTGTGCTGCAAAGCCAACCCGATTTCACAGCAATTTGTACGTGTTTTACGAGGAAGATAAATCTTACGTATTTGATGAGTTGTCCAACTTGTATGATTTCGTACAAATGACCTAGCCTCGAACTCCATCCCTAGATCTACCTGTCACTGTGGTTTAGACAAATCATACAAATGAATACGAGTGAGGTCGTATGAATTCGTATGAATAGAGTGGTGCAGGTATGGCGTCACTTTGTAGGCCAACCAGCAGTTAGCATCACTGGTTCCCTCATTAAAAACCCAACAGGATTTTCCCAATATGCTTTTGGATTATCGCAAAAAACAAGCTCTGTGATCAACACAAGTTTATGATACTTGAATGTTTTGTCCATCAAGATAATTATCACAGATGAACACAGCTTCTATTAATTTTGAAGCCTAAATGCAGTCGCCAGAAGTAAAACACTAAAGGTAGGCTATAAACGAACTATACCATGGTCGCTCGACTTCAACGTCACCATCACTAAGCTTCCGACAACTCTTTCAGTTTTTATCTCAAAACATTTTCCCAGAACGTTTGAGTTAGAATAGTTTATAAGAGCTCAATTATAAGCATAATAAGGCTGTAAAAGCGGAGCTTGTTTGGCGTGATGACGTTTAATCGCCACACAGCCTCTGTAGTCCATTTAGTCACTTGTTAGCAACTGGATTTTTCAAGACGTGTAACAGCTTTAAAAAATCACGAGTGGGGTAATACTGAAGTATTTTGTCGTGGAATAAACCGTGAAAGTGTCTTGAGCTTGTGTTCTCCACAGACCTTATTTCAGCCATTTAACCAAAACCCCATTCAAAAAACCCATTGACTTCGGTACGAGGGAACCAGAAGTGCTAAAATGCTAACTTGCTTCCGCGTTTTGGCCTACAAAGTGATGTCATACCTGCAGCACTCTATTAGCCACTTGTACAAATACATACAAATTGGTTGAGATAGCGTTGGCAAAGGTATATTTTTCTGTTGATATGAAAAATCGTGTATATTTCGCAATATAGTGGGTGAATTATGTATATGATGCATATTATGATGTTATGATGAACTATATGCCTTTCTCCACTGACGTTCTTAGTTGTTCAAAGTGTTTCTAAGGATGCTGATTTTTAGAAGGCAGCTGTCTGACTCTGAGATGGCAAATGGGAACATGGTTTGTGTAACATTAGCAACACATTATTAGTTGTTTGATAACGTAGTCAAGCAAAAGGCTAATCATATTAATTATCGTTATGTATCCGACATTGTACAGAGCGATTCCTTTGTGCAGCGTTTACTACAGTAAAGTTGACCCTGCCGAGTGAATCTCTGAGCCGGTGTGAGGGAGTGGAGATGGGGCTAATTTGCATATGACTGAGTGCTTTCACGGAGCGGCGGGATCATCATTTCAGCGATTAAAACATTAAGATCAACTCTGTTCTTTACATAAAGATATTGTATGACTTCAGAAGTCTTGGAATGCAACATGAGTTAATAGTTTTATACTGTTTTTGGTCAGTTTTTGCAATAAATACCTGTGACTGTACTTTTACAGTTCCCTATTAATGTTTTATATTGTTTTAGAGGTGGGTAGGTTTAGGGTAGGAGTGGGGTTAGTTGCTCCAAAATATAAAAGTAGCCTATAAACATTTATAAAATCATTTCTACTTTTACAAATGCAAAGAATTAAATGCATCTTGATCTGACACATAAGGCAAACAATGAAAAAAACAAAAAATGACGTTAAAGGGGTACCCTTGACGCCGATGGGTTCTGACCAAGCGTCAATATGTGACGAGTTGGGAGTGAGAACATGTTGTTTGTAGATATACAAGTTTATACATTTTTGACATTGCTTCAAAAAGAATAACTGCAATAATAGAGAAAAATTTACATTATTAATTATTTTTATTATCGATAGTCACCTTTTTCTAAACATTAGTCAGTTTTTTTTTACTTGCAGTTCCTCCCTCGTCTCCTCAGAGAAAACGTCCAGAGTAAAGAGACCTTGTTATGTTGAGGGTCCGTAGGCTATGGATGTTTGATTACGGTGACCATATACTAACCTCAGCTCATACATTTTAAATGATGGACATGAAGAGCCACCTCTTTGCCACATAATGTCTGATCGTCTTATGATTTGTTCATCATTCCCTACAGACTCAAGCATACCTATAGAGCATAAGACAGCACTCTTCAATTCCATACCCAAAGGCATTCCCATTTTTTTTTGTTCTTGCCCTGACCAACACATGATTCAATTCAGTCTTCAGTCCTGCCTCCAGGGACAAAGCTGAAAAACACTGTTTGTGAAATGCCTCACTGTTTTTCTCCTCTGTCTTTTTATGCTGTTTTCATAGGAGGAATTGTGACATCTTAACTCTTTATCAATATCAGTTATTTGCTTGTAATGTCTGTAACAGAGTGTGTTATCTAATACTGCAGTAGGTTCACGGTAATCAAATGAACACGTTTGTGTGCGATAAGTCGTCTACCGCACAAGATCATCCGAGGCATTGAGGGGAAACATACTGCACCGGTTCTCTTTGTTGACTCTCCTTCAAGCAGAACCTCATTCGATATTTTCAATATCTTCTGGGTTCCAGTAATGGGCCAAATTTATAATGCGCCTGCTGCTGAGGGACCTTGAAGGGTCGAATTCTGAAATGAAGGAATAGATTTGGTGAGTTTTGAAAGGTGACTGCCACTAGCATACATCACCATGGAAAATGGTTGCCCAGTGGTACTGTGGAGTTGACTTGGGCCACCGCTGAGTGATGAGCAATCTTCAGCCGCAGCATGGCACAATAACAAAGTAAACAGCCTACGCTGCTCTCAGCATACATAAATCTACAATATTTGATAAATAAGATTTGCCTGCTGTAATTGATTCCATGTGGAGATCCAAATAGAAACCTCTGAGGCCCTGGTAAATCTAATCAAGAGGAGGTTAGTCATATGGTGAGTTACCTAAGGCTTTGTAATAATGGATCAATAATTATAACCTTCATAATTACTGGAGACAAACATGTAGATTATTATATATCGTGCACGAGATTCAGTCTGACATTTTCTCTCATTTGCGATTTTGCTCAGGCTGTTCTCAAAAGCCACGAATGCCTTATTCCAGGCGAGGTGCAAATGCAGTATGGATCCTGTTGATAAAAGTGCCCTGCTAAAAAGGATTTTTGAAATATATATATATATATATATATATATATATATATATATATATATATATTTCTATATATCTCAGTTGACGTTGTGGATTGCTAGGGTTCTTTATCATGTTGAAGTCTGTGGGAGTTCTTGAGGAATACATGACAGACATCCAGTCACTGTGAAAATGTGACGCTGTCATCCTTTTAAATCGAACACGGTAAACCCAGACAGAGGCATAAAGTCTCAAATCCTAAGCCAAAACTTTGCTTAAAGGAGAAAGACAAACAACTTTTCCCCCCCTCCATTGTGTGCTACTTTTGAAATGTAGAAATAATGCATCAGCTTCCTTTTCTCAAGTGAAAATATAAATGGGAACAATAGAAAATCTTTGACTATTTAAATGAGTGTTTCACGGAACAATTTAAATTTACTCGCCTTTATTGAGAACTTTAATTTCTGTCTGTTTTCACAGAGGCTTATAGTGCACAACTTTTTATGATGCCTGATTTCTTGTCCTTTTTGAAGCTTCTGTGACTGTGCATGTTTAATACAATTGAATGGGAACAGCCACCGGAACATTGTTCAGAATTTTCTTCAGTCTACAGTCATACAGGTTTGAAACTAGACGAGTGTGAATAAATGATGACAAAAAATTTATTTTTGGGGTGAACTGCTCTTTTAATTGTTAGTGAAGACGGGCTGGTAAAACATATGGATGCTATGTTAGTATCTTCTCTTTAGCTTTATTTCACAGTGTGTCTGGAAAGGATAATTGACTCTGCCATAAATCAGAGGATCAAGCTCTGGCATCCTGTCACATTGACTCAGGGCTTGAATATGAATGTATCATTGCTATTATTAGAGCTTTCTTACAACATTAGTTTGAGGCTCTTTTTTGCTTTATATATTATTTCCCAAAAGACCCCTAATGAAATGCTTTGACATGCAATTTTCCTGTGTTTATGTATTTAGTTTTGAATCAAGAAGTTAGATTTTTCTTTCTTTCTTTCTTTCTTTCTTTCTTTCTTTCTTTCTTTCTTTTTCTTTCTTTCTTTCTTTCTTTCTTTCTTTCTTTCTTTCTTTTGTTTCTTGATCGTTGTTTTAATTAATCGATTAATCGTTAGCCTTAATAGTGCAATATGCATCTACAGCGTGGCTTATAGCCGACAGCATGACAGGATATGCTATTGCTGCTCAAAACGCCATGTTTGAAAATGAATGAGAAGGGTTTTAATCCAAATAAAGGGCAAGTAGGATTGTAAAATAAGTCGATGTGATTGATTATTTAATAAAATTACTTATTTAATTATCAAATATAACGACTGATACAACGTGACACCGACACCGCCTCAGATGCGTGTCATTCAGAATGTGTTGACGTGCTCTTCCTGGAACAACTCGCTGAAAACGCCAACTAGACAGTGAATTCACAACGATTTATTACAATAGTGTTCTCATTAATGTTACGTAATATGACAGTCCCAATCAAAGTTACTATTAGTCCTGCATTGCTTTTTTAGCTGCATGTGCTGAAGCTGAAGCACTTAATGAACTCCTATATGAGATTGATCATAGATATACAAAATAAACCTAATATTACAAATTACATCTGCACAAAATGATGCGACTGTACAAGTGAACTTGAACTAAGTTATGTGTGAGTCAGAATGCGTGACTAGTGTTGTGGATGCGCTCTTCCTGGAGCAACGCAATGAAACAGCCAACTAAACCCAAAAAATTCACAATGTTTTATTACAATATTGCTCTAATGTTATGTAACATGACAGTCCCAATCATAGTCATTATTAGTTGTGCAGTGCTGTTTGAGCTGCGCGCTGAAGCTGAAGATGATCACCGTCACGCTTTACTACATCATTCATTCTTAACCAAATGCATCCTATATGAGATCAATCAGATATAGATAGGCCTACAATATTGTGTACAAGATAAACACAATATTACAACCTGCATTTGCAGAAAACAAAAGGCTGTGAATGCACACGCAAACTTATAGTCATGATGAAAGTGTAACTCCAGCTGTAAAATGGTCCCAAACATAATTCCAGCGTGCTCGCTTCATTTTTCCTCCTGTGTTTCGTGGTTGAGCTGCACGCATGCGCATGACCCTGCTTCATTGATAAGTTTTATCGATTAAATGTATTTTCGACAATTAATCGATCATCGATTAATCGTTAACATTCCTAGTTAATAACCATTAGGTGCTAATTGGGCTAAATGTTAACAGCCAAACCCTAAACCCCTGGATATAATAGATATTCCAATTCTAAAGAACATTTTATCTCTAATTGCATTATCAAATTATTGTTATTTTTTACTTTATTAGAGGTTTCCTAATACATTGTACATGCCATACGTTTCCATGGACACAAAAAGAGCTCCTTTCAATCTGTTTAGGAAGTTGGTTCCAAAAAAAGAAATAAATAGAAAGCTGACCTACCCACACAAAGAACTCGTATAACTCAGTCAGTTTCTCCATCTTGTCGGTACCCATCTGTTCTCAGATCACCCCTCCTCCTGTTCATTATCTTTGAGTAAAGGGGTACGAGCGGGTGATCATTTGAAGCATGATCATTTTAATATACTACCAGATTTCTACTGATACAAAGCTTAATGCTAATCGCTGAAGTAACCCTTTAAGCACCAAATATGACCCCGCTGGAAATGCTTGTACATATTTTGGTAAATTCATGCAAGACGTGCTTGAATGCATCAAAACACCATTTGTTCTTTTTACAAAGCCATTTATTCCCATTAAAATAAATAAGCTAAATGTGATTAAAATATAATTCTATTACATCAGGTACTGTGAGCGAACAACCATTTGAGTACAATTCTCAATTGAATTATTCTGACACAGCAACATTGATTCAAACAATGGTGTGAGTTTGAGGCGGGACAACCAATGGCAGATGGGAAGGTTTGGGAAACCTTCTTGGAAACAATCATTATTTTTGCAATTCTTTTTCAGATCCATCCATCCATCCATCCTTGTTTTTGCCATTATGTTTAGTAGTAGACACATTGTGAGTTGCCATGAAACAGAAGTTGCGATAGTCTTTTCTTCTCTGTTGTGTATCTATGTATATCTGAGTGACACTATTTCTCTAACAAGAAAACCTTTGGGATGGGACTTGATTCTGTCCATCAGGAATTGATTGGAATATTGGATCATTGTGGTTTGCTGTTACTGTGATCTCTCTCTTGTGAGTGAAAGGTTGTCCCACTCTTGCAACAGTGAACACGTCATTAGAGAAGAGATGTCGCTCCAAGTGGGAGGGAAAGTTATTTTCATTAAAGATTACAAGGGCACATGAATAAAAAAATAAAATAATGATGTGTGCACAGATAAATCATTTAGAATTAATATTGCAATATTCCATTAAAAAAAAAAAGAAAGAATTGCCAGTTTTTTTGTTGTTTTTTTATGGTGAACGTATTGAATTTATTTATTTATTTATTTTACATTTTTCAGTAACACTTTATTTTAGGATTCACTTCTCGCTCTTTAGCATATTACTAGGATGTTGGCTGTACTTTTAAAGCACATATTAAAGCCTTATTCTGCATGACCATATTCTACATCCCTTAATCTTACCCAATACCTAAACTTAAACGCTACAGAAACTACCTTACTAACTATTAATAAACCGTAAATTAGGAGTTTGAGGCAAAAGTTGTAGTTAATAGTGAATGTGTTCTCCATACAAAAGTGTTACCCATTTTTCTACTCTAAAATAATTTATTTTATAGTATAATAAAACAATTGTTTTATACACATCCACCCAAGTCACTGTGTGTCCAAGTCTGCTTCAATGTGGTCTCATTCAGTGACATGTGGAGTTCTTACCTTGAGGCCCTCAGTCAAAATATCTCCTGACTCAACGTAGCATACGCACACAGCAGAGGGCTGCAATTGACTGCAAGACGCCTGCCGTTAGGAAGCCTCTCCATATGGCATCTTTGAGGGTTCTCTTTTCTGTCTAATTAGCGCCTTTAATGCAAATCAGTGTTCGTCTCTCAGCGAGGACAGGTCAAACGCTTTGAAAACGCCCTCTCCTTGGAACGGCAACTATTGGTTTGTGTGGAAGTTCACAAGGGCTCAGTGTTTTCTCAGAAAGGATATGAGAAGTTTAATGAGCTTATTATTATGCATGTTTTTTTCAGTTAATCTGCATATGACTATCTGCTGATGTGACACAAGGTTAATTCAAGGCATTTGTGAAAGGAAGATGGATATATATATATAAGGGTTGGAGATGGCAAAGATTAGACTTCCTACAACAAAAGAATTATCATATTTGTTAAACACAATGAAATACAAGATAACAAAACAATAAATTCATAATGAGAACTGATGCAATTTAAGGATCCAGCAGAGCTAAACTTTAACACACTAGGGTTCCAAGAATAATAGAACATCCAGATTTTTCTACCATTTAACAAGAGAGAAAAAACATAATTTTTTTACATTTGGCTTTAAAAATATAACTTTTGAAACAATCTTCCTATAAACCCATTATAATAAATATCACATTTAGCTTAGCCTTTAAAGGGACAGGTCACCCATAAATGAAAATTGTCATCATTTACTCACCCTCAAGTTGTTCCAAACCTGTATGATTTTCGTTCTTCTGTTGAACACAAAAGAAGACAGTTTTCGGTAGCCACTGACTTTCATAGTAGGAAAAAAAAAATACTATGGAAGTCAAAGGCTAGCGTAAACTGTCTGGTTACCAAGTTACCAACATTCTTCAAAATATCTTCTTTTGTATTCAACAGAAGAAAGAAAATCATACAGGTTTGGAACAACATAAAGGTGAGTAAATGATGATTTTTGGGTGAACTATATACCTTTAATATATAGGCTCAACTCAATCTTGTTCTGGGTTTCAAAATGTAAGTCATAGACTGGATATGGGTCTCTGAAAGTCTCACAGACTAGTTCTAATATACTGTACCTAATTACCTCCAGCACAGGCGGACACGGTATCTTGACCATTACAGACAATTCCACATGCAGCTCTGAATGGCTACTTAGCCACTACACAAAGTAACTCATTGATTGAATGCTGTAATAAATTCAGTATCTTCTATTTTTCAGGTCTCTTGGACCAGCAGGTCTTGTCCCTTGTCTTAGGGGGTCTGGTATTGATCTCAGTCAACTGTGCTGAGAAAATGATAAGGATAAATCAAGCCACTTGACTTCATCGTAGAGTATCTATAAACACTGTGGTCTGTGGTGCATTTAGAACATTGTTCTATTCGAGTACACTATACAAATGTTTTGTTAGGTAATCTAAAATGTGTTTGTTTTTTTTTTTTTTTTTTTTTTGTAATATCTAAATGAACTGGTTTTATTCAAGTCAAAAATATGATTTAGTAAAACCAATTCATTTAGATATATATCTGAATAGATCTGACTGCCCTCATTTTTAAAGGTCAGATCAGTTTGAAATAGCGCCTTATGGTAACAAATGCCTATTTTTACAGAATATATTTGAGCTGCCAAACATAGCAACGTTTCCCTCAACCAGTGCCATGAGTTTGGACAGGACTACCCGTAATAAGCTGTTTCGATGGGAGTTTTTCAATGTGTTGTTCTTTATTTTGCAACTAGTAATAATGACACTTTTTTTTTTTTTTTTTCAGGAACTGTGTGCATCTCACAGTCGGTGAAAATCCCCCGTGAGCCAAAACCAGGAGAGTTTGATAAGATAATTCAGAGACTGGGAGAAAATCCGAATGCAAGAGTTGTTATTATATTTGCAAATGAGGATGATATAAAGTGAGTAGAATCTATTATTTTTAAAGGAGCAACTATCTTGAAAGATTACACTATTTTTCTTTCCAGTTATAAGTTATATAGTACAAGTTCTTTATTGTAGCTACAATGAAGCAGTTAAACTCATTTCTACTATTAATGTGTTTCTGCAGAGTTAAAAAGTTAATAAAACAAACTAAATGTGTCTTGATTTCTAATCTGACATTTGAATACACAACAAGGATTTTGCAGGGAGGTGATAAATTCCCTGACCTCTATTATAACATGTTTAATTTTCTAAATTTTCAAAATCTAAAACGCCCCAGCACTGAGCACCTGGAGTACCTAATCAGAACTATTAGAACCCAGCTGTTCTCATGAAAATTGACAAAAAAACCTTCACTTAAATGTGCTATTAGACATCCATTGAATAATAATCATTTTAATTTGAAGGAATAATTATGGTCAAACTTTTTCAATTTGTTGCTTGCTTGAGCATTCAGGATGACTGTTTAATCATGCTTCACTAATTATTGTTTGTCAGCCATTGTCCTTGAGATCATAATGGCTTGTTTATCCACGTTCACATCGATGCACCTGTAACAGTATGTTTTTCCTATTAAAAAGAAACTTTAGACACATCATGATGAAATAAAAATGAACCCTGTTCTAGATTTTATTTTGCACGATATTCCAAAGATATATTTCGTTAGAATGTAACTTGCTTCAAGTTTCCTTTTCAGCTGGTGTCACCTTTGCCATGCGGATTGTTGATTAATATTAACCAATAGCCAAATGGCTGTTTATGAATTCTTTTAGGCTTCTGTTGTACAGGGGTTGGACACTGAAGCTGAAATACTGACCAATATAGCGTTTGAGGTTTCATGCCTATATATGTGCGGCCTGGTGGCCAGTCTTCAATGATTTAATCAGTGCAGTTTGAATTAGCAGGGCAATAGCACAGCTGTACAGAAAATATTGCAATCCACATGACATAATGGGAAACATATCAGAGTTCAAAAGAGGACAAATTGTTGGTCCGCATCTCGCTGGCTTATCTGTGACCAGGACAGGAAGTCTTTGTGGTGTATTGAGGGCTACGGTATCCAGGGTAATGTCAGCACACCACCACGTAGGTTGAACCACATCCAACAGGAGTAACTGTCGATGCAAGAGGAAGCTGTCTAAAAGGGATGTCCAGGTACTAAGCCGGATTGTATCCAAAAAAAATGCAGCTTACAAACTAACTGCAGAATTAAATGCACACCTTGACACTCTCCTGTTTTGAGCTCCACGGAGTCAATAGTCATGGTCTGGTTGCTGTAGCCTAACCTTTGGTCACTCGTGCCAGTGCCAAATGTCAGTTTCAATGGTGCCAACTAAGGGTATGTCTCACGGTTCGACGATTATGATGTCATCGATTCGGTTCAATTCGATATCACGATGCATCACAATGCATTGAAGATGCACTGCATCCTCATGTACAGTACTGTGCAAAAGTTGTAGGCTCGCTAGTATTTTTTTTGGAAATATCAGTTTACATTTATAAATGAATTGCCATTCATTTTAATAATCCAGTGAGATTTTTTTATGCACAAAGAGTCTGACAATAGTCTCTGTGCTCCACATGGAGATCTGATCTCCTCTTCATTGAGTCTGTCTGTGATTACATGAAGAAATATAAAAAACTGAGATGGACTAAATCCAGAAGAACTGTGGCAACGTCTCCAAGACACTTGAGGAAAGCTTCCTGCAGAACTACAGGAATAGGTGCAGGAATAGATGAGGTGACAAAAGCAAAGGTGCTCACCCCAAATATCCATTTGATTTAGTTAATAGAAGTTCATTCATAAATAAAAGCTATTTATGTTATTATTTTTGACAGCATTATCACTTTAAAGCATTCTGACAAGTGCCTAAACTTTTCACAGTCCTGTAGTTTTGCAGGAAGGTTTCCTCAAGTGTCTGGGAGACGTTGCCTCAGTTTTTCTGGATTTAGTCCATCTCAGTGTTTTCTGTTTCTTCATGTAATCACAGACAGACTCCATGATGGTGAGATCAGATCATACTGGCTGCTGTCAGACTTCTTGTGTATATAAAAAAAAAAACATCTCACTGGATTATTACAATTAATTGCAAAATGAATGTTTGGAAATGTAAACTGATATTTCCCACTGACACACTACAGTAAAAGATATAAATAACTGGCTTAAAAACATTTTTTGTTTTAAAATACGAACGTACCTAAGACTTTTGCACAGTACTGTATACAATTTTGTCAAATACAAGCAGTCAGAATGAACTGAACCTTTAATTTTACCTGCTCAAAGAAAACACGCTTCTTGAATGTATCAAACATTAAACAAAATTCAAGTCTGGGCACAGAAGACAACAGGAGCATTTAGAATAAATACACAATAGTAAATACTAAAAGCCACTTTAGGAGGTGGTCTGGGTCGCATTACAGTCAAAATTAAATGCATGTTGTTGTTGAAACCACCATATGTAAATTTTACTGCTCACAACAATGCTAAAAAAATAAACCTGTGAGATTTAAATTAAATCCGCAAATTAAACCAAAAGTAAAGTTGCAGGTGCTCAACATACAATCATCTTCATTAAAAGTAAAGAAACGTAATGATCTTACCAGTGCTGTTGCCGCGCTCGCTCATATTGCGGTCTTTGATTTTGAAATTAGCTGCTGATCAATAAAATGCAGCTCATATCTGTTGTTTTGACGTGACGTGAACTCCATTAATTCTGCATATAGTGCGGGAATTGAAGATCGGATTTATATCCGTTTTGCGGAGACACATTTATGTGCCCAAGTGTAAATGAAATTGTTTTGATAAATCAGATTTACACACAGCGCATGTGTTCTCCAGGTCGTGCTTACCAAGTTGTTCATAAAAGCCAAATGTGCCCAGATGTCAGCTTTTAAAGCATTTTTACTTACTCGCACTCGCATCTCGCCTCCCTCTGCCATTGTATGCTACCGCGACAAAGCACGTACCTGACAAATGATGTCAGAAAAGAATAAGTACATTATAATAGGTTATGGTCTATTACTGAACCGATACCGAACCGTCCTCGTCTGCATCGCGATGCATCGTGGAAACGACTAATTTCAACACCCTAGTGCCAACTGTGCAAATCTTGGGCTCTGGACAATGTGAAACACGTATTGTTTTCTGAGTCCACTGTCTTTCCCACATTCGAGGGAGTTACCGTTTGGAGAAGCCCCAGAGAGGCTTACCTGACTGTTTCGTGCCTAAGCATGGGGTGGATCAGTGACAGTTTGGGCTGCAATATCATGGCATTCCCTACTGTGCTTGATGGGCACATCACTGCCAAGGACTAGCAAACCATTCTGGAAGTCCATGTGCACCTAATGGTTCAAAGATTGTACCCTAAAGTGGGTGCCATGTATCAGCATGATAATGCATCAATACACACAGCAAGACTTGTGACAGAATGGTTTGATGAACATGAAAGTGAAGTTGAATATCTCCCATGGCCTGCAGAGTCACCAGATCTAAATATTTTTGAGCCACTTTGGGGTATTTTGGAGGAGCAAATCAGAAAACGTTTTCCTCCACCAGTATCACATAGTGACCTGGCCACCGTTCTGGAAGAGGAATGGCTCAGAATCCCTCTGGCCACTGTGAAGGACTTGTATCTGTCATTCCCAAGACAAATTGATGCTGTCTTGGCTGCAAAAGAAGGCACCAAACTAATAAGTTATTGTGGTTTAAAACCAGGTATTTCAGCATCATTGTCCACCCCCTGTAGTTAATGCTTCATTTTGTTGGGATTTGGGAATGGGAATCTCATGTTTAATGTAGGTAAATTGCAGCGAGGGCGTAGCCGGCAAATATGTGGGTGAATTTTAATACAGTTATTAAAATGTTGATAAGTTACTAGCAAATAAACCCAGAAAATATATTCCACGGCTTATGGAAAGACTCTGTATGTGAAGACGACGTGTCTGTTTAAAAGACAGAAAATTATTTTGTGTGCGCCGCCTGAAACATACTTCATTGAGTCATTATTATCTTGGGGAAATGCTTTTGCTGTCAGTTGTGCATGACTAATTTTGACATCAATTGCTACTGTGCCTGACGGAGAATGCTTAGAAATTTCAGCGCTGAGCAGTGTCAATACTGACCTTTCAATAACACATTGATTTGCAGTTACTGTAAATGGAGAATCACCAAAGCACCGCAGAGTGTAGACAATAATTGCAAACAAGTAATTAGAGTTGATGTGACTCAGAGCCTGCATGGGAGCAAAGCCTATATTCAACTTTTTATGGAAACTGCCACTCATCTTTTACCAGGCGGCTACTGCAGGCAGCAAAAAAAGCCAATCAGACAGGTCACTTCCTGTGGGTGGGGTCAGATAGCTGGGGCTCGAAGATCTCACCAGTGCTTCACCAGGAGGAAATGGCCGAGGGAGCTGTCACCATCCTACCCAAACGACAGTCCATCAGAGGCAAGTGACAGATTAAATCCTCTACTTGTCAGTGGTTGCTCTCATCCATTAGAGAGCAGTTCTGAACCAGAGCATGTGCTTAATGTCTTATGACAACACATTAGCTACTGGTGATGCATTTAATAATCATAACAAGTTATGATGCATGCATACTGTTAAAGGAATAGTTCACTCAAATACAATCATTCCTCCAAATATAACTTTATTTCTTCAGTGGAACACAAAAAAGGACGTATCATTGAAGTATCCTCATCCAACACTTTTCCATACAAAAAAAGGTCCATCAAGCTCTAAAAGAGCACCAAAGAAGTGGTCATTGGACTTTTATTCCAAGTCTTCCAAAGCTATTTAATGGTTTTGTGTGGTCAACGGACCAAAATGCAAGTCGTAATTCACTGAAAAGCCTCCATTAAATATGGTGCGTTCTGATGACATCATCAAACATCTTGTGTGTAGGACACAATAATACCACATCATTCTATATTGGTATATTTATCACAATAGTCTTTAATGAGGAAGGAAATGCATGTACACATAACTTTTATTTATGCTTTATTTTGTTCACATAATCATTTAAAAAAATTTTTTATAATGTTCAATATGAATTTATCATAAAAATGTATAATGACATGAATTCATAATTTAATCAATCTTTTAATAAAATGAGAATATAATTAATTTACAACAAAAGAACTACTGTGGTAACTACAGTATAAACTGCTTGAAGATACTCTCCTTTTGTGTTCCACAGAAAAATATCAACTTGTTTGAAATGACTTGAGGATGATTAAATGATGACAGGTTTGTCATTTTTGGTTGAACTTCTCATAGCAAAATAGAACATTCTCAGTGAGACAAAAATTGTGTTACATGCAAATGTTCTGTCAAATCATGTTGCTCTCTGAAGTTCATTGGCTGAGAGCTTTGACTCCGACAGAGCGCATTAAAGTGACACAGATCTCATCGATCTACCCTCAGGCTTTGATCGCTACTTCACCAGCCGCACACTCGAGAACAACCGGAGGAATATCTGGTTTGCGGAGTTCTGGGAGAACAATTTCAACTGCAAGCTGAGCCGCCATGCCTTGAAGAAGGGATCTGGCATTAAGAAATGCACAAGTAAGTATCTCTCCCTCTCCCTCTCCCTCTCCCTCTCCCTCTCCTCTCCTCTCCCCTCTCCCTCTCCCTCTCCCTCTCCCTCTGGCAACACTCCATTTCAGAGCGCTCCATAAAAGAGAGAAAGTGAGAAAAGGGAGAAGCCAAATCTATCGTAAAAGACTTGGCCTGCTGTTCTCAGATCGCCTGAAATGGGCCTTTGTTTACACCAGAGTCTGATTAGTCATACCACAGTAAAGCTGTTCTACGTCTGATGTTTTCTGATGCACAGCAGCAGCATGCCTACACTAAGCACACAGAACCAATGCAATCCAGCCAATTGGATAAGAGATGATGATCTTTAATTGATTCGTGCCTTCTCTCTGGGGAAGAGCCACACGTCAGTTGCAAGTTCAGCCCCGGTCAGAGCCCATCCATTTGGCTGTGAAGAAAGGTTGACTCCTAGCAACACATTTCAGGCTTCATCCAATCAGTGCAGGTTGCATTCTTACGAGGAGAGGTTTCCGCCAGCAGACCTTTTCGAGGGCGGCTGCGGTAGCGCGTCTAATTCTCAGTATGTAGCCTACCAAGCATTACAGTGCTTACTGCACTGCACCAGTAAGCAGGGCAGGATATTAACCTCTCGGTACAGTATCGGTGCAGTGACCTCCTACAGACGGCGGAAGCCAAATTATATGCGCTGTGGCAAAGGGGCTCACTGTAACATCGCAGCGCGCTAAATGTCACTGTGCATAATCCTTGTCAGTGGGCTTACTTGTAATGGCTGGCCTTTAGTGTGCCGCAAGAAGTATCTGGCCTGAAACAAAATCCATCGCTCCGCAACAACATAATAAATCACTTTTTCTTTATGCTAATTGCTGCGCCCACAAGAAAATTCATCATTGTTACCTTACATTCTTGAATAGCCATTGGTGATTAAATGCCGTGCTTCTATTCACTTGATTAAAAAATATGGTAGGGTGTTTTCTGTGTGCGTGAATGAGATGCAAAACATGCCACTCAGCACAGCTTTTTCTTTCTTTTATGGTAGTTTTGAGTTTGAATATATTTTGTGCAAGCTTTTGCTACAACCAGGGGTTCACATCTAAAACAGGAGGTGTGCGAGTGTATTGCACATACTGTCTGCTGATAGCAGGCTTGATTATTCGTTGTAAAGAACAATTCGGCATTTGCCATGCACATTGTAGCAGATTTATAATGCCACGTGGGAAATGAAAATGGTGTTAAGACTGTTTGCGCAGCTTTATTAGTTCAAGAAAACGACTTCATGTTAAAATACAGCCTTAACTGGGTCGCATCCTCTAACAGCTTTGTCTCAAAGGGAGGATGTAATATTTGTCTGAAAGCACTGATTCAGAACCAGAGGCCACTACAACCGTGGCTTGCTAAACCTTTATCTCTGGCTATGGAGTCTCTATGTAGCATAGCGACAGTCTCCAGGGTCTGGGCATTTTCAGTGCTGTAATAACTGCTGATGGAGATTAACAGTCAAGATCTGCATATATTTTCCATTTAAGGTTTAGCTCGCATGGTTCCTACAGTAACATGTTGCACATGCTGTCCATTCAGGACCTGTGTTTTCTGAGAAAATTCTGGGTGTGTTTTGCACATTGTCATTAGCGAGTTGTTTTTTTAGTCATCTAGACAGACTACAGTGTAGCCTCAAATATAGCCTCAGAGGGACAATGCTAATGCATGAGTCAACAGGCACCCACAGATTTGCCCAAATTCCAGCTGACATTTTCGATAATGACTAATGTGATGGAGGATCTGTGAAACATATTTGGGGGATGAATCAAAGCTGATCCTATGACATCACTGCCAGCACTGTGAGCTGGGTTTTACATACATTATGCAAGGTGTTATATTTATTATTTATTTATTTGATGTTTAAACTGTTGTCAGATTAAAGACCTATGAAACAGCATTTAGTTTATAGAACCAATAATCAACCAACACAGTACTCTCTCTCTCTCTCTCTCTCTATATATATATATATATATATATATATATATAATCAATCAATTAATTGTGATTAGTCACATCCAAAATAAAAGTTTGTTTACATAATATATGTGTGTACTGTGTATAATTATGTATATATAAATACACGCACATGCATGTATATATTTAAATACAAAATATGTGCGTGTATACACAGTACTGTGCAAAAGTCTTAGGCTCGCTAGTATTTTTACACACAAAAAGTGTTTAAGCCAGTTATTTATATTTTTTGCTGTAGTGTGTCAGTAGGAAATATCAGTTTACATTTATAAATGAATTGCCATTAATTTTAATAATCCAGTGAGATTTTTTTATGCACAAAGAGTCTGACAATAGTCTCTGTGCTCCACATGGAGATCTGATCTCCTCTTCATTGAGTCTGTCTGTGATTACATGAAGAAATATAAAAAACTGAGATGGACTAAATCCAGAAGAACTGTGGCAACGTCTCCAAGACACTTGAGGAAAGCTTCCTGCAGAACTACAGGAATAGGTGCAGGAATAGATGAGGTGACAAAAGCAAAGGGTGCTCACCCCAAATATCCATTTGATTTAGTTAATAGAAGTTCATTCATAAATAAAAGCTATTTATGTTATTATTTTTGACAGCATTATCACTTTAAAGCATTCTGACAAGTGCCTAAACTTTTCACAGTCCTGTAGTTTTGCAGGAAGGTTTCCTCAAGTGTCTGGGAGACGTTGCCTCAGTTTTTCTGGATTTAGTCCATCTCAGTGTTTTCTGTTTCTTCATGTAATCACAGACAGACTCCATGATGGTGAGATCAGATCATACTGGCTGCTGTCAGACTTCTTGTGTATATAAAAAAAAAAACATCTCACTGGATTATTACAATTAATTGCAAAATGAATGTTTGGAAATGTAAACTGATATTTCCCACTGACACACTACAGTAAAAGATATAAATAACTGGCTTAACATTTTTGTTGTGAAAATACATGCCTAAGACTTTTGCACAGTACTGTATATTTATACATAAATTACATTATATATACATATAAATATAATAAATTTTTCTTAAATATATACATTCATGTGTGTGTATTTATACAAACCTGATTCCAAAAAAGTTGGGACACTGTACAAATTGTGAATAAAAACAGAATGCAATGATGTAGAAGTTTCAAATTTCAATATTTTATTCAGAATACAACATAGATGACATATCAAATGTTTAAACTGAGAAAATTTATCATTTTAAGGGAAAAATAAGTTGATTTTAAATTTCATGGCATCAACACATCTCAAAACAGTTGGGACAAGGCCATGTTTCCCACTGTGTGTCATCCCCTCTTCTTTTTATAACAGTCTGCAAACGTCTGGGGACTGAGGAGACAAGTTGCTCAAGTTTAGGAATAGGAATGTTGTCCCATTCTTGTCTAATACAGGCTTCTAGTTGCTCAACTGTCTTAGGTCTTCTTTGTGGCATCTTCCTCTTTATGATGCACCAAATGTTTTCTATGGGTGAAAGATCTGGACTGCAGGCTGGCCATTTCAGTCCCCGGATCCTTCTTCTACGCAGCCATGACGTTGTAACTGATGCAGTATGTGGTCTGCTATTGAAAATGTAAGGTCTTTCCCTGAAAGAGGCGACGTCTGGATGGGAGCATATGTTGTTCTAGAACTTGGATATACCTTTCAGCATTGATGGTGCCTTTCCAGATGTGTAAGCTGCCCATGCCACACGCACTCATGCAACCCCATCCCATCAGAGATGCAGGCTTCTGAACTGAGCGCTGAGAACAACTTGGGTTGTCCTTGTCCTCTTTAGTCCGGATGACATGGCGTCCCAGTTTTCCAAAAAGAACTTCAAATTTTGATTGGTCTGACCACAGAACAGCTTTCCACTTTGCCACAGTCCATTTTAAATGAGCGGTTTTTGGCTATTATTATTGTAGTCACTTATTTTAGTAAACATTGTGCATGTAATGATGGTCACATGCACAGAGATGCAGCTTAAATTTAACCAAGCTGAGTGCTCACAAACCTGGCTCACTCACAGATAATTTCAAGTCATTTCAAGTTCACTTTGATTCGGACGTGCCCGAAAATAGTGTTGACCAAATGATTGAGTTGTTTACTCTATAATTAGTCAGTCCTGTTCTATCAGTTTGACCAGTTGATGTGGATTCGTGCACTGACGGTATAATCAACCAGTCACAGCAATGTTTGCCAGTATTTTGCCGTTCCCTCCTCACATTCGCGTCATGCTCTAAGAGCTCAGTGAGAACACATCAAGCTCAAGGGAGGTCCCCCGCTGAAACTTAATCCGCTGATGTCACTGTTAGAGAGTGCTACTTTAGAAAAAACGAGTGATATAGAAGTCATTTGATGTCATATTTCTCATTTAAGAAAGGTCAACGGTTGCAGCAAAACACAAACAGCACCTATAGATTTTTCACCTTGAGGCCCCTGAGCCTGATTTTTGCCCTTTATTGGCATGCTGTCAGCTTGATCAATGGTCCTAATTCATGAAACACGTGCAGGACAAATTTGTGTGTAAATCATTTGGAAAACTGTTGCTACATAAATTGTTCGGTTCATGTAAAGAGCTAAGAACATAGGTGAAGTTTCACTTTTGTGTGAAACTCAAGTTTCACTTTTAATAATATATTATTTATTAATACAACCTTTTTTAAATTTGGAATTATTTAAGGAATTAAATAATTGATATGATTTAAAATGGATTTAAGGAATAAATAAGAGTGGTAACAGAAGTTCTAGTTCTAATTGTAGTTAGTTAGTAATCAATTTAATTTTTGATATTGTTTTAAAATGCACACACATTCACTCTTATTCGTATGCCTAATATATCAAAAATGCTAACTTTTTTTTTGTCTTGTCACATTCATTTATACATTTATGGTATAAATTTGATATCAAGATCTGACCCCAAAATCAAATGGCCTTATTGGTTTGATTTAAAAGCTTGAAATGGCAATTTTAGGGGTCTAAGATTTTTAAAATACTTTTAAGCAAGGACAAATTATATTAATCAAAATTAACAATAAAGACATTTACTATATTCAGTTTTTTCTTTTGAAATTTTATTTGTCAAATAATCCTTAAAAAAAAAAAAAAATTAAGCAGCAAAACTGTTTTCTGAATCCAAAATGATTTCTGAAGGGTCATGTGACACTGAAGACCAGAGCAATGGATTGCTTCTTTCAAAGTCATTAAAACAATCTTACCAACCCCAAACTTTTGCATGGTAGTGTGTGTTAGATTTAGTACAAAAACACATGAATGCATCGTGTTGAATTTAATTTAGATAATACATCAGATAGCAAGTTAATGAGTGCAGAAATGTATAGCATTGCTGTTTTATCAGAGAGAATGCAATGCTTAAATAAAAAGACTGCGTTGACCCCCTCTCTATCGAAGATCCAGCAGCCAGAGATAGAAGTGTGCGCTACATCAATGCTGCGATTTTCCAGCCCTCACAAAAGCCCTCTGGTTACTGTCGGATTAAAAGGCTGGATATCTCAGCGTTCAGCTCTCGCTGCCTCTCCTCCTCTCTACCTCCTTCCCATTCTCTATCTCTCGCTCTCTGTCTTTCTCTGTTTGTAGCACTCTGCTCTTCTTTTATCAGGGTTGAACATACAGGAAATTCTCCATGCAGGGAGCAGCTTGTGATTATGGATTGCACATGTTGAGATGGATCTCTGTGATATCAGAAGATGGGAGGACAAAGTTGAGCTTGTTGACATCTGTTTGCTGTGGTTACATGATTTCGCTGCTCTCTTGAGTAGGGGAGATGTGCAGCCTGTCTTCTGAGTCCATTTTGTAGCTTATTCTCAGTGTTTTCAGTGGGTTGTGACCCAAAAATAGCCAAATAATCGTGTATTGATAGGATTGGAAAATAAATAGGCTTAGCAACATATAAAAGACCAATGCATTTTTTAAAGAACATTTTATTTTTTACAATTTTGGTACCATTTAAAGCAGAACTGGTTGAGAATACTAATCTAGTTTACTTGATACTAAGCGGCTTAATCAAATTGCATAGCACCAGTCTTATTCTTGCCAATTTCTTTGTGTGTGATATGCATCAGATAGTCAGTGAAATATCATTGTCTGAAGCTGAGTAGCATCAGACTGGCTGATGCTGATGAATATATATTAGCCTGGGTATTGATTGTACACAAAATGCCTCATTTAACTAGTTTCAAAAGGAATAAATGTTGGAAGGAAATATATTATTCCATTGCTGCTGGCAAAAAGGTTTAATTTGCCAAATTTAAATGACCAGAAAAGGCAGTGGCAGTGCAAGCCAGTATATTGATTAAAACTAATTGATGTTTCAATCTAAAATGTTCCAATCTCAATTAATTGTTACATAATATGGTGTAGTGGCCCAAATATTGCCCACGAAATGGGCCTCAGAAAGTAACATTTCCAGTTAATAAAAAATAAACTTGTGCACAGGCCACTTTATGCAAATCAGCGACTCTTTGTTACCAAGTAATGAATAAAAAAAAAAAAACAGCTTCAGATTTAATTCAACACATTTAGAACAAAACCTTATGCGTATGTATAGTTAAGCACTCTAATCAGATGCAGTCATCCAAGAGTTATAAAATGAAAAAAAAAATGTACGTAACTAATTGAAAAGGCTTTTAAAAAAATAAGCTATAAAACTGAAAGATTAATAATGGATGCATTACTTTTAGACTTTTTCCCATGACATTCTTTGAGAATATATTTTTAACCAAAGCGAAGATTTCTTGGCTCATGATAATTCCACTTGGGCTTGTTCTAAATTGCAGAAATTGCGTTCTCAGTTCAAAAAACGAAAAATTATTTGATATAAACATCAATGCCCAATGCACGCTTGGCTTGATTAAAATTGAGTTGTTAGACCTGGAGTCGAATGGACCATTGGTCTGCGGAAACATCTTTTTTCAGCTGTCTGGATCAGTTTGATCATTGGTATTCATGGACGTAAGTATAATGCCGCTGTACAGATCTGCGGTATTGTGCAGCGCTGTGCCACTTAAGCAGTGTTTAACAAAATGGTAAACAAGTTCTTTCACTGATTCGCTGCACTGCACTTAATGAAACAATACTTGTCTTAATCAGTATCTTTGTTTTATTTTCAGCTAAACCACACATCTAAACATTCTTAAAACTATAAATTAAGCTAATTATGGTTCTATATGTCTGGATCACAGTATGTATATGGAAATTATATGCAGATGAGCCATAATAAGCTGTTGTAAACTTGCATGCACAATCCAAGATGCAAGTATAGTATAGTAAGTGCAAGTATATGAGAATGGTTTTATGAATCTGAAAACATAAATGTGCATGCAAAATTTGCCATTATAACACCACCTGTCCTGTAGAGGAGGCACAAAAACTCAGCACAGAAACTTAAATATTAGTAACCCAAGTGAATCTCCTGCAGTTAACTACTAGTGAAGAATATGCCCATTCAAAGCGAGGGAGCACGTGCCCCTTCAGATTTTTGAGTCAAATGGATTTGAATGCAGCTTCCAGAAGACAAAAAAGAATATTTATATATATATATATACTCACCTAAAGGATTATTAGGAACACCTGTTCAATTTCTCATTAATGCAATTATCTAATCAACCAATCACATGGCAGTTGCTTCAATGCATTTAGGGGGGTGGTCCTGGTCAAGACAATCTCCTGAACTCCAAACTGAATGCCAGAATGGGAAAGAAAGGTGATTTAAGCAATTTTGAGCTTGGCATGGTTGTTGGTGCCAGACGGGCCGGTCTGAGTATTTCACAATCTGCTCAGTTACTGGGATTTTCACGCACAACTAGGGTTTCCTAGGGTTTCTAGGGTTTACAAAGAATGGTGTGAAAAGGGAAAAACATCCAGTATGCGGCAGTCCTGTGGGTGAAAATGCCTTGTTGATGGTAGAGGTCAGAGGAGAATGGGCCGACTGATTCAAGCTGATAGAAGAGCAACTTTGACTAAAATAACCACTCGTTACAACCGAGGTATGCAGCAAAGCATTTGTGAAGCCACAACACGCCCAAGCTTGAGGCGGATGGGCTACAACAGCAGAAGACCCCACCGGGTACCACTTATCTCCACTGCAAATAGGAAAAAAAAGAGGCTTCAATTTGCACAAGCTCACCAAAATTGGACAGTTGAAGACTGGAAAAATGTTGCCTGGTCTGATGAGTCTCGATTTCTGTTGAGACATTCAGATGGTAGAGTCAGAATTTGGCGTAAACAGAATGAGAACATGGATCCATCATGCCTTGTTACCACTGTGCAGGCTGCTGGTGGTGGTGTAATGGTGTGGGGGATGTTTTCTTGGCACACTTTAGGCCTCTAAGTGCCAATTGGGCATTGTTTAAATGCCACGGCCTACCTGAGCATTGTTTCTGACCATGTCCATCCCTTTATGACCACCATGTACCCATTCTCTGATGGCTACTTCCAGCAGGATAATGCACCATGTCACAAAGCTCGAATCATTTCAAATTGGTTTCTTGAACATGACAATGAGTTCACTGTACTAAAATGGCCCCCACAGTCACCAGATCTCAACCCAATAGAGCATCTTTGGGATGTGGTGGAACGGGAGCTTCGTGCCCTGGATGTGCATCCCACAAATCTCCATCAACTGCAAGATGCTATCCTATCAATATGGGCCAACATTTCTAAAGAATGCTTTCAGCACCTTGTTGAATCAATGCCACGTAGAATTAAGGCAGTTCTGAAGGCGAAAGGGGGTCGAACACAGTCTTAGTATGGTGTTCCTAATAATTATTTAGGTGAGGGTGAGTGTATATATATAGAGAGTGAGAGTGTTGGCAGGAAGCAAAACAAAGAAAAGGGTGCTCACTCCACAAACATTTCTACAGTAATTGCTTTTTGAGCACAACCTTAACACAAGCTCTACTCATTGTTTGCATCTGTTCTTCCTTGCTACTTATACTCAGTGGGGAATGTTTGAAGGCAAAATTGGTGTTTATTGTGAAAAGTGATATATAAATGAATGAATGATTTTGGATCAAATTGAAAATGCACTCAAAAAAATAAGCTGTCGAACGAACTTAATTAAATTAAGGAAAACCTTTCCACGAAATTTAATTGGTTTGAAATTATTTGTTGTAATCTTGTTGTATGAACTTAAATGTATTTAGTCAAGACTACTAAAAAACAAACAAAACAAAAAAACATGTCATTCTAACTAGATAAAGTAGGATAAAGAGGGGTAGAACTGATGACTATATTTAGACCATATTTTAGGAACTGTGTCAAATGAATTTATTTTCTTTAATTCTATAAAAACTAATAGTCAACACAACACTTGATCGCATTTGTAGCATGCAAGTAATGATCAAGTAAAACATTTCTCACCACTGGCATTAGGACAGTTATAGCTCATTGAGAAAGCACAGCCTAACCACAAGGTCTACACTTCACAATAATGGTAAAAAAAAAAAAAAAAAAAGATTTGTGTGGTTTCAGCTTATTTTATTTAAATAAACTGAGCAAACAGCTAGAATAATTTTTGAGTTTGTATTCATGCTATACATTAATAGTGGGTAGAAGAAATAAAATTATAATCGAAATGCATTTTGAATTAAATTCTTAGTATTAAGTTTTTAGATTTAAAACAAAAAATTTAGAAAATTTGTCATTATGCTATTTCAGTCATGACAACGCTCGGGCTAGTGTAACATTTTTGTAAAACATTTTGTTAATGTAAAAGGGATTTACATGAGTTTGGTCTTCTAAAGAGAGGGAGACACCTCCATAGCAGATCTAGGCAAGTGGTGCTGGGGAGGCGGAGGGCTAGAATAAAAATGTGCATAGCGTGCAGAGTGTATTTGTTTGAATGCGTCGTGGTTATAAAAGGAAGTAGTAATGGATATGTGAAATCGATTGGCTGTGGAAGTTGCAATGAAACAATCAATCAGAACACGACTAGAGTTTCATGACTGAAATAATCATTTGTACTAAAAAGCCAAAGTAAATTATTAAAATATTTAGCCAATTATTTATTGTCCACAGTGTGTGAGAACAACCAGCCTATAATGGTAAAAATCCACTCACTTTAATTTTTTTAAATTTTTTTTATAATTCCCATATATCAAAATCAGTCTCTTCATACAAGCTGATTCAGATTCTCCCCTACAATGACATAATTGAAGGGAGAAGCCCTGCCCACAGCTGGTGATGATCTGCCCCATTAGCAAAGACACAGCCCTGAGTGAGAAGCACAGAGTCCGCCATTTCTATCCTCGCTGTAGCAGCTAGAGTTGTACAAAAGCTATCTTTCCATCAACCTGTGTTTATGTGCATTTTGAAGTATCGCATTAGAAACGAGTGATGGAAACAGCAAAATTTGAAACAAAATCCCTTAATTCGCAAAAAAGTTTTTATGCTCGCTTGAGGTGGTTTTTGACTTGTTCAAAAAAGAGTTCATGCAAATAATGTGAGATGGAAATAAATTCTGATGTAAAAAGCATTAAACCCACGTGAGGGCTCTTTTTTAGAGAACAGGATCATTTGGCTTAGCTCAGTAATAAGAGCCCACTTGTGGCTCTTTAAATTCAGTCAAATTTAGTAATGTTTGGCCTGTGATTGATATTTATGCACATATTTCACTTAAATTATTCAATGTTACTCATCTTGTTCCCTTTCAGTCGGTCACGTTCGACGTACGTCGGAACTGACCGACGAATTGGGATCTGTTTTCAGAGACCAATCTGCTTCGAGTGTTTCTAAACGAGCCAATATCGATTGGCATGCGGTCCACGCTCCGCCCGCTGTCTTGGTATAAATCTGAAGTGGAATACCGCATCCTCGCTTTCTACCGGGCCGAACCCTGTTGTTGATCTAACGCTGGGTACCTTGCGAAGAGTGTTCTTGCAAAAAGACGAGTCGGGAAGGATCGCTCGACTTCCGGGTGCGGGTGTGACGGCGCGATTCAGCGGGTGGTCGCTTCTCGAGGATCAGCTGTTCTCAGCCTGCCTGGGCGCGTCCTCTGAGTGCTCACAGCAGGCTTGCACCTTTGAACTGCTGTGAGCCGCGGCCATCTCCCCTGTGTGCTTCAGCACTATTAGAGCTTTCTTTCCCCTCTAAAAGAGCAAAACACGGTTTGACCCTGCATCTCCAAGATGTCATTCAAACCGTGTGTTTCTGGATGCAGTCGCTTCCTGTCCCCAGTTGACGGTCACGATCGTTGCCTCACGTGTTTGGGCGTTCAGCACGCTGAGGCAGCTTTTGTGAATGACTCATGTTCCCACTGCGGGAACATGACCATCATGATCCCACGGTCTAGGCTCGATTTCCTGAAAAGGGGTGGAGTCCCATTGCGCATCCCCCGATCTAGTGGTCCTCCCGCTGCAAAGCAGAGGGCTGCTACTTTGGCTGATGCCTTTGGTGGAGACCTGAGGGTAACTGTGAGGGCACCCCCGACGGGACACCAAGCCCCTCGGGACCCTCCCCCCCGCTGCGCCGTGGAGCTTCCAGAGGAGCGTCCTGGTCCCTCCCATGGGGACCGGCCGTTACCTTTGGGGCTCCGGCTGGGGACATGATGTCGATTGCTGCATCGGGGACGAGCTAATGGACTCTGGAGATGAAGACTCGGCTGCGTTGCCCCTTCGGGTGTGGTAGCATTGCCCGAGCCTGATCCAGAGCTCACGGCTATGCTTTCCCGGGCCGCCGCGAGGGTCGGGCTCGAGTGGAACCCTCCACCGTGTCCCGAGCCCTCGCGGCTGGATGATTGGTTTCTCGGAGCGGCCCGTGCTGGTTCTCAGCGCCCGGCCCCGGTCCCATTCTTCCCGGAGGTGCATCAGGAACTCACGAGGTCATGGCTGGCGCCCTTCAGCGCCAGACATCGATCGACTGGTTCCTCCGTCCTCACTACCCTCGATGGCGGCGCGGCTAAGGGCTACGTGGGGATCCCCCCAGTCGAACGGTCGGTCGCGATGCAACTGTGTCCCAAGACCGTCACCGACTGGCGGGGTAACCCACGTCTCCCCTCCCGGGCGTGTAAGTTCTCGTCCGCGCTGACGGGCAAGGCTTACACAGCCTGCGGAGAGGCCGCGTCGGCTTTGCATGCCATGGCGCTCCTGCAGGTTTACCAAGCCAAGGCGCTTAAGGAACTGCACGAGGGTAGTTCTGACCCAGGCGTTATGCAGGAACTGCGCGCCGCGACGGACCTCGCCCTCAGGGCGACGAAAGTCCACCTTAGTGGTCCAGGAACGCCACCTGTGGCTGAACCTGGCAGACATGCGTGATACTGACAAGGTGCGGTTCCTCAACGCCCCTGTCTGCCAGGCCGCCTCTTCGGTGACGCCATCGAGAACTTCGCCCAGCAGTTCTCGATGGCCCAGAAGCAGACAGAGGCGATCAAAAATATCCTGCCCGGCGACCTGCTGCTGCCTCCACCCAGTCGCCGGCTGCAGCGCCTCCGCCTGCTCGTCGCCGGGGCGTCCCCTGCGTCCGCCTCCGCCCCTGCTAAGCCCAAGCAGCAGCCTCCACCCGGGCAGCAGGGCGCCGGACGAAAGGGGGCGCCCAACCCGCTCAGGGCTCCGCTAAGCCTGCCGGCAAGCGTGAGGGGCAAGCGGCCCTGAGACGGGCAGCCCAGGGATGAGAGGGACTGCTCGACGGGAGGTGGTGTCCGCACCTCTCCCCACCCCTGGGAGGAGGACCGGGGTCTACACACACACAACACCCCTGCCGCTGGCTCTTCGGAGACTAGCGGTACCCACATACTCACTAAGAGAGCGGTTTCCTCCTCCTGGGCTCCAGGAGGCCCAGGCGGGCAGTGTGCGACGCCCGGGCCTTGCCACTCCTCGCCTCCCCTCCTTTCGCCAGTGGGCAGCAGTGTGGGCACCGAGGACGCCTCAGGCCTTCTCACCCGCACTCTGTCCAACCCAGGAGTGCTCAGTCGATTTTCCGGGCCGCCTCCGGGCCTCCCGGGTCGAACTTGAGTACTCCTCCTCCTGCCTTCCCCAGGCAGGGGGCAGCAGAGTGGGCACCGAGGACGCAACCAAGCCTTCTCACCCACTCTCTGCCCCACCTGGGAGGCTCAGACAACACTCCGGCCGCCTTCGGGCCTCCCCGAGTCGGGTCTGAGTCTCCCACCTCGCTGCCCCATCCGGCACGTCTGTGGTGCCGATGGTCCCGCTTGTCCGGTTCCTGGGGGCCTGGCTAGAGCTCCCAGGCCGTCTCGCTGGCTCATCCGCACCATCAGACTCGGCCTGCGATTCAATTCGCTCGCCGGCCTCCCAAGTTCAAGGGCATCCTCTTCACCTCTGTGCGGAGCTGCGATGCCCATGTCTTGCGGTTAGAAATCGAAGCCCTACTGGCGAAGAGCGCGCGTCGAGCCGGTTCCTCCAGCCGATATGAAGTCAGGGTTCTACAGCCCTTACTTCATTGTACCCAAGAAAGGGGGTGGGTTGAGACCAATCTTGGACCTGCGTGTCCTGAATCGGGCCCTACACAAGCTCCCGTTCAGAATGTTGACGCAGAAACGCATTTTCGAATGCATCCGTCCCCAAGATTGGTTCGCAGCGATCGACCTGAAGGACGCGTACTTTCATGTCTCCATTCTCCCGAGACACAGACCGTTCCTACGCTTTGCGTTCGAGGAGAGGGCATATCAGTACAAAGTCCTGCCCTTCGGGCTGTCCTGTCACCCGTGTCTTCACGAAAGTCACGGAGGCAGCCATTGTTCCGCTCAGAGAACGCGGCGTTCGGATTCTCAACTACCTCGACGACTGGCTCATACTCGCCCAGTCCAGAGAGCAGTTGTGCGAACACAGGGACCTGGTGCTCCGTCACCTCAGCCTGTTGGGCCTCGGGTCAACCGAGAGAAGAGCAAACTCTGTCCCACACAGAGGATCTCTTATCTCGGTATGGAGCTGGATTCGGTCAATCGAACTGCGCGCCTCACAGAGGAGCGAGTTCGATCAGTGCTGAACTGCTTGAATACGTTCAAAGGCAGGACAGCGGTCCCACTGAAGTTCTTTCAGAGGCTCCTGGGGCATATGGCATCTGCAGCCGCGTAACGCCGCTCGGATTGCTACATATGAGACCGCTTCAGCACTGGCTTCACGGCCGAGTCCCGAGATGGGCGTGGCAGAGCGGCAAGTACCGGGTCTCAGTTACCCCTTACTGCCGCCAAACCTTCAGCCCGTGGGCGGACCCTTCGTTTCTACGGGCGGGAGTGGCCCTAGAACAGGTGTCCAGGCATGCTGTGGTCTTCACGGATGCCTCATCCACCGCTGGGGGCCACGTACAACGGGCATGTAGTTTCGGGTCTGTGGACGGGGCCCCAACTGCATTGGCATATCAATTGCCTAGAGCTACTGGCAGTACGTCTTGCTCTGGGCCGCCTAAAAAAGCCGCTACAAGGCAAGCACGTACTGGTCCGCACGGACAGCACTGCGGCCGTTGCGTACATCAACCGTCAGGATGGTCTACGCTCCGTTGCATGCTCCGGCTCGCCGCCATCTCCTCCTTTGGAGTCAGAAGCATCTGAGGTCGCTTCGCGCCATTCACATCCCAGGTGCGCTCAACCGGACAGCCGACGAGCTCTCACGGCAGCCGACACCTCCGGGGGAGTGGCGACTCCATCCCCAGGTGGTCCAGCTGATATGGGGCCTCTTCGAGCCGCACAGGTAGACCTGTTTGCCTCTCCAGAGTCGACCCATTGCCAGCTGTATTACTCCTGACCGGGGCACCCTCGCACGGATGCACTGGCACACAGCTGGCCCCGGGGTCTCACAAGTATGCGTTCCCCCCAGTGAGCCTTCTCGCGCAGACACTGTGCAAAGTCAGGGAGGACGAGGAGCAGGTCTTGCTAGTTGCGCCCTACTGGCCCAACCGGACCTGGTTCTCCGAACTAACTCTCCTCGCGACAGCACCTCCCTGGCCCATTCCTCTGAGGAAGGACCTACTTTCTCAGGGACGGGGCGCACTATGGCACCCGCGTCCAGACCTCTGGAAACTCCATGTCTGGTCCCTGGACGGGACGCGGAGGTTCTAGGTGGTCTACCACAGGCAGTGGTGGACACCATCACTTCCGCTAGAGCCCCCTCTACGAGGCGCCTCTATGCATTGAAGTGGAACCTGTTCGTTGAGTGGTGTTCTTCTCGCCGCGAAGACCCCCGAAGGTGTTCGGTTAGCGCCGTGCTTTCCTTCCTGCAAGATGGGTTGGAGCGAAGGCTGTCTCCCTCCACCCTTAAAGTGTATGTCGCGGCAATAGCGGCATATCACGATGCAGTTGGTGGTAAGTCCTTAGGGAAGCACGACCTAATCGTCAGGTTCCTCAGGGGTGCGAGGAGGCTGAATCCTCCTCGTCCAAACCCGGTACCCTCTTGGGACTTAGCTCTGGTGCTGAGAGCGCTCCAGAGCCCTCCCTTCGAGCCTCTGCAGTCCATTGAGCTGAATATCCTGTCCATGAAGACAGTACTCTTGGTTGCATTGGCCTCCATCAAGAGGGTAGGGGACCTGCACGCACTTTCGGTCAACGAATCGTGCCTAGAATTCGGGCCAGGTAACTCTCACGTTGTCCTGAGACCCCGGCCCGGATACGTGCCCAAGGTTCCCACCACTCCTTTCGGGACCAGGTGGTGAACCTGCAAGCGCTGCCTTCGGAGGAGGCAGACCCAGCCCTGGCTTTGCTCTGTCCCGTCCGCGCTCTCCGTGCCTACGTGGACCGAACTCGAAGCCTTAGGACCTCAGAACAGCTCTTCATCTGTTACGGAGGCCAGCAGAAGGGAAAGGCTGTCTCCAAGCAGAGGTTAGCCCACTGGATAGTGGATGCTATTGTCTTGGCGTACCAGTCCCAAGACGTGCCCTGCCCGTTCGGGTTGCGAGCGCACTCAACTAGGAGTGTAGCCTCCTCCTGGGCGCTGGCTCAGGGCGCCTCGCTAACAGATATATGTAGAGCTGCGGGCTGGGCGACACCTAACACGTTCGCTAGATTCTATAGCCTCCGTGTAGAGCCAGTATCTTCCCGTGTACTCGCCCCCAGTGGCCAGTAGCGTGTAGTGCCCGTTCTAGTGTCGGCTTGTGACGCCATTCCCGCCCCCTGGGCCGGATGCGTGCGTTATTTATCTCCAGTCGTGTTCCCCAGAAAATGGCGAACCCTGTCGAGCTCCTCCGTCACCCCTTCGGTGTCAGTCGTTGCGCGCCGTCTGGCGCCAGGCCTGCACCCGTATGCTTGTGGAACGTGTGTGTAGGCTGGGTTCCATATGTAGCGGTTCCCTGACGGCAACCCCATATGTGTGTTCTCCACGGTACCAGCTACCCTACTCGGCTAGCCCCGTGTCTTTCCCTTGACAGAGCTCGCTCTGTCGTCTCTGGCGTGTTCTTCCCCTGGGATCAGGCTGGATCCACCCCAGAGACTGCCATATGTTGTACTACCCTGATAGGCTAGTCCTTATGCGTAATTTGCCACCTCTCCCTCCGTTGAGGCTCGTGGCCTCCGCAGCGTTCCGTTCCCAAACGGGCACGCTTTCCCAGCGTTATCCAATAGTCACTCTGAGTGGGTCTTGCAGGAACAGCAGTGACTGTCCTTCCCTGCCGGGAGCCTGACTTCCTCTCCAATGAAGGAGCGGTCCAGTGAGCTCAAGCAGGGCGCTGGAAGGCCAGCATCCTGGCGTTTTGGTAGGGATCCCAATTGGCCGGTCAGTTCCGGCGTCGTCCGAACGTGACCGACTGAAAGGGAACGTCTCGGATTACGTATGTAACCCTCGTTCCCTGAAGGAGGGAACGGAGACGTCGCCCCGTCGCCAGGTGCTGTGCTTCAGCTGAAGGCCGAGCCACTTGTTTCGCTCCTCAGTTGAAAAGCGAGGATGCGGTATTCCACTTCAGATTTATACCGCTGCACAGCGGCGGAGCGTGGACCGCATGCCAATCGATATTGGCTCGTTTAGAAACACTCGAAGCAGATTGGTCTCTGAAAACAGATCCCAATTCGTCGGTCAGTTCCGACGTACGTCTCCGTTCCCTCCTTCAGGGAACGAGGGTTACATACGTAACCGAGACGTTTTCTGACCCGATATTACGGATGATCTTTTTGCCACAATGCTCGACCACATGCAGTGACTGAATGTTATGTTAATGTGTAGCCTGCTGTATGTCCGTGCGACAATTCGAGAGCGGAGGGGTAATGTCATCACAGTGTAGCGTCTTTCGTATTAATATACGAAAAGGGAAAACGGCTCTCAGACGGAAACCGACTCTCACCGTTCACTTAAAGGAGCCAGCTCGACACATCACTACTGTTTCCGCTGATGGGGTTTTATTTACTGTTGGTTACTAGGTTAGCAGTACCACCGTTGTCTGCTGTAACAACTCGATGGAAACTTGTTTGTTTTTTTCGAATTTTGAAAAGATTCACTTCGCGTTTGGATGGAAACCCAGCTAATTTCTGCGCCACAAATGCGTTCTGAAGAGAATACACATTTAAACAAAGTTCAGGTCCAGTCCAGGATGGCCAGTCATACATTTGGGAGTCTTTTCACCTTTATTACACAACAGTACATAACACAAATGCAACAGCATGTCATAAAGCAAGATGAAAACATAAGTTATGACCGTAATTAAACTAAACTATACTGGTCTATCTTCATGCAGCATATATTCTCTGTCTCTGTGGGCATCTTACAACAGTTCCCACACTTTTATAGATTTTTAAGTGATTTTATAGATTTTTAGGACAGAACATGCTAATCAATGACTTGAAGATTCATCAATAATTAACCATTCAGAAATGTCCTTTGCATTCTACATGTTGTCACTTCTTGAGTCGCTCCATCACTGTCCGGTTCAAACATATAAGGCTGAACACTGCTACTGACATTTTCAGTGTGTGAGATTGTCATTGTTTGTTGTTGCCTGGTATGCTGGAGCATGAGCTCTTGAAGATTTAAGCTTTAACATGTTATACAAATGATCTGGGTATTTTGAGCTAAAACTTTACACACTCTGGGGACATCAGAGACTTATTTTGCATGTTGTAAAATGATGCATAATAGGTCCTCTTTAATTTTTAGAAATGTACTGTATAAATGTACACATTTTTTTTTCATATTTTTTCTTATGCAACAAATGGGTCTTAATATATGGAAAATGTATAGCTATTTTTATATTTGGGGTTCGTTGGAAAGATTATCATATTCATGGAAATGTTTGAAAAAAATGAGTAAAGTATTGTTGAGGTTTTAGTGAATTGCTTGCAATGAAATTAAGTTGAGACCAAAAATTTTGTGCATTAGCTTATTTTTAAGAAATAAATATATTGTTCCCAGCATATAGCTATTTCTAAAACAATGATGAGAGACAAGACGCTTGTGTTTGTTTTCAATATAGTCTTGAAGGCTGTCCCCCAGGGGCGATTCATGGGATTTGGATTGCCAAGCTTTAATAGAGAAATTTGAGTTTTTTTGGCTCCCAACAAAACCTCCCTCAGGCTTGTGTTGCTCAGAGAGGAGTGGTGGAGGAGACATCATATGTCTTAAATGCTTTGCATGGGAGCGTTGATCAAAAGGCAGGACCCATCTATCAATTTAGAACAGATGTCTGATAAATGCAGAGGTGATGCAGATTCTATCTATTATCCTTATCCCACCTAAATTATAGGATTATAGAGGTGGCTTGTAAACAAAAGCAAGTTGGTTACGAAGAGCAATACATGAGTCATCAAATTGTGCCCTTGGGTAGTAAGTGAAACGGTTGGCATATAAGCTAAAGAATGACTTGCAATCTAAAACTAACATTTAAACAGACTGTTAAAGAAAAGGTGTTTTTTTTTTTTTCAACATGTATGTAAATGTACTGTTAAGATTTTGATTGTATGGACCTAAGACAAAAAAGCCTGAAGCCACTCAACAAATATTACCTAAATTATTTTTGAAAGGGCAGAAATAATTAATCTTTTTCTTTGATTGCTGGAGGGATTTTTGAGGTCCGAGATCCAAAACTAATGTATGCAACATCTAAAGCAGTCATTTTGTCCTTTGAATCAATTATAGCAGCTATCTCCATGCTGAATATTTTAATTCATTCGTCAGAAGTTAATGGATTGCTTTTATACAGTAAGTGCATTCAGAGACTGGCACTCCTTGAGTAGTGTGCACACCCCGGCCATTTCTATAGACCGATCACGTTGTCTCCGAATCAAAAGCACTTTGTATCAAGATTTTTTTTTTTTTTTTTTTTTACCGTTGTTGAGGTTAAAGCTACAGCAGAGTTTCCACAAAACCCTTTGAGAAGAAAATCACTCGTCCGAAACCACAAACAAGAGATTTAAGTGAGACAAAAGGCTCTGGAGGTTTTTCTGGCAAATGGGGGGAGTCAGAATCATTATTCCCAGTGAGAGCATGAGCCCTCAGAGCAGGACATCTAGTGTCTTTAAAGCCCTGGAGCAGTGAGAGGTACTGAAGGTTATGAGCGTGCTACTCTGTCACGGCCCCCATCTCTGCCACCTTTCAGCCCCCGACAAACTCTGAGACGCCTCCCTTAATTGCAAAGGATTCCTCAAATAGCGGCCGGCATAGTGAATGTGGATGTGTTTAGAATCTAGGATGAGGAGTTTGTGCTTGTAACTGTGTCGGATCTAGGATTCTGTGTGTACAGCGAATGTGTTTTTGTTTTGCTTTGCTGTAATTGTATTATTATTATTATTATTATTATTTTTTTATGATGCCAATCAATAATTTAAGCAAGCCGAATAATTGGATTTAATTAACTGAATCAGATATATCAATATTCTGTGAGAAAATGCCCCAATACGAAGATGAAATCAGTCTTTTATAAATGTTTTATTATTTAAGCATAATAGAATAATTGGATTGAATTGAATCAGATATATCAAAATTCTGTGAGAAAACGCTCCACATGAAGATAAAACGCATTTTAATAATTTTTAATTATATATAAAAAAAAATATTTTTTCAATAAATTATTTTTCAATGGGATCAAAAGGCATTAAGTATGCCGTGAATTTAATTAATCAGTCATATCATTATTTGGTTCAACATGCCCCATATGAAAATTATTTTATTAATTTTAAATTATTTTATTTACTACTTGTCATATTATTTTATTGACAATATAAATTATTTTATTACTATATTGATTGATTAATTAAATAAATAGTTTTTTATTTTATGCTATTTTTATGTTTCAGTATTAGTTCTAAATCTTTTTTCAGTATTGTTATACTGTTTGAATTATTTTATGAAAATATGTTAAATAAAACAATGTTTTTCAGCAAATGAATGAATGTTAACAGATAACGTTAACAAGTTGTACAGTAGCATATGTGGATGTGCTCAGATAAAGAGTTTGCACATGAGTGTATGTATGCAACGGCATGTATGCGGCGACGCATGTTCGTCTGCCAATGAGAGTGCTAATGCGTTTGTGTGTGATTGCGTATGAAGAGCATTAAGAAGTGTGTGGGCTAGCCATCCTCCCCCAGTGAGATTCACAACAGATTTTTTTCTCACTGGCAGACCCATGACGGAACTAGAAAAGCCATAGTTATGCTTGTGGCGAACAATTACACAAGCAAAACCTGCCTCTTTAATTTAGGGTTTTCAAGATGCAAAGGGACTGTCGAGAATGTTAAATTGCCTTTTGGCTTTCTGTTTAAGGCAAAGCTGAAGTGCTAGTGATTAGCAACCCTAGAAGAATAGGACAGACATTTCTTTACTTACAGCAGCTTCTAGAAAAGAAAAAAAAAAGAGGAAAAAAAAAACACTCTGGCTTTGTTTAGATAAGAAAAGGTTTGCAAATGTAGGAAGAGAAAGGATATGGATGGGTTTGTCTTGGGCAAACCAGTAAAGAGTATTGAGTAAAAGAGGAAACCAGCCTTTTGAAATTTCAAACAACAGAAAAATACTGCACTAAGCAGTGCTAACCTTAAAGGAATCCTATTGTATAGAGTAATGATTGCGCTTTCAGTTTTTGCAGTTGCTGGAAATACTGTAAATGTAGTGTAAATGCTGGCATTAACCCAAAATGACAATGGCACAGGCTTTATTCTGAAGAGTGTACCCTGCAATCTGCCAACCTGACATCTGACAGCTATCTCTCCGGTTTGTTCTGGCAGGGTCATAATTGAAACAGCTCCTTTGCAATTAAGACCTTAAAAAAAAAAAAAAAAAAAAAAAAAAACCCCAAGCTGAGCAACTCCAGCTCTAATGAATATACAGCTGTCTGGCATGATTATATGAGCGCTGAGAGATAATTAATCTTGCTTGCTGTCTCCCTGTCTATTATTCCACCCTCATGTGTTACCAGACCTCTTTCATTTATCCGTGGCATGAAGAGCAAGATACGGGACTTGGATAACTGAACATGTGAGACGACAACTCGTGGCATATTGTAGATATTTGATCATTTTCTTCCTCTTTCTATTCAAATACTATTTAACAAGTCCAGTAGAAATGGTTTTGAATACAACCTTTTGTACTGTACAGTACTGTAAGAAGCCAACTGGACCACTGAAGGCAAGTTGAAGAACTCAAGTGCAGTTTAATTTACAAAACAATCTATTAAACAAAAGACTTGGAAGCGCTAAACATGCCATGACTTGAAATATGACTCGAAATCGCGAACAAAGCAAGACAAGATGCAATGGAAACATGAGAGCTATTATATACTAATGACTAACAAGAAACACATAACCAATCAGACAATGAACCAATGCGAACATTACACATAAGACTAGGGAAGCACATGACATGATCACATGACAGGTCTTTCATTCTTTCCTCTTATTAATGCATAACATGCTTTTAAAAGTTAATGGCCGAACGGATCTTTATAAAAGTTCACATTGTTGCAGATGAAAAATAATACAAATAGCATTAAATAAAAAAAATTTTTAACAGCTTAAATTTTTATTATTATTCACTCAAACCCCTTTATCTAAACCTCTGACCGTTGGTCGCGTGCACACTCTTTACTTGTGTTTGTAGTCCTGAACTGAATCGTCCTCCAAAGTGCAATGGGTTGTGGGCTATATTAGCTGGTGTAGTGGCTGTGTCCGAAAACCTAGGCAGCTGACTCGTTGCCTCGCTGCCTTATCAGGCAATGACTTGTAAAGCAGCATTTTCTGCATAAAGGCACCTCACAAAACTACAGCTAAATAGAGAGAGCTTTGGTGAGAACTAAACAAATATTTAATTACACACACAAACTGACCAGCAAACAACCTTCGGACGACATCTTTTTTTCCAGCTCAACTGTCACAGAATGGAATGCACAGAATTGTGGGATATCAAAGGCAGCGAAGGATACAAACCCGATTCCAAAAAAGTTGGGACACTGTACAAATTGTGAATAAAAACAGAATGCAGTGATGTGGAAGTTTCAAATTTCAATATTTTAGTTGTTTAGTTTAGTTGTCCCATTCTTGTCTAATACAGGCTTCTAGTTGCTCAACTGTCTTAGGTCTTCTTTGTGGCATCTTCCTCTTTATGATGCACCAAATGTTTTCTATGGGTGAAAAATCTGGACTGCAGGCTGGCCGTTTCAGTACCCGGATCCTTCTTCTACGCAGGCATTGTCATGTTGGAAAATGCAAGGGCTTCCCTGAAAGAGACGACGTCTGGATGGGAGCATATGTTGTTCTAGAACTTGGATATACCTTTCAGCATTGATGGTGCCTTTCCAGATGTGTAAGCTGCCCATGCCACACGCACTCATGCAACCCCATCCCATCAGAGATGCAGGCTTCTGAACTGAGCGCTGAGAACAACTTGGGTTGTCCTTGTCCTCTTTAGTCCGGATGACATGGCGTCCCAGTTTTCCAAAAAGAACTTAAAATTTTGATTGGTCTGACCACAGAACAGTTTTCCACTTTGCCACAGTCCATTTTAAATGAGCCTTGGCCCAGAGAAAACGCCTGTGCTTCTGGATCATGTTTAGATATGGCTTCTTTTTTGACCTATAGAGTTTTAGCCAGCAACGGCGAATAGCACGGTGGATTGTGTTCCCCAACAATCTTTTCTGGAAGTATTCCTGAGCCCATGTTGTGATTTCCATTACAGTAGCATTCCTGTATGTGATGCAGTGCCGTCTAAGGGCCGAAGATCACGGGTATCCAGTATGGTTTTCCGGCCTTGACCCTTATGCACAGAGATTGTTCCAGATTCTCTGAATCTCTGGATGATATTATGCACTGTAGATGATGATAACTTCAAACTCTTTGCAGTTTTTCTCTGAGAAACTCCTTTCTGATATTGCTCCAGTATTTTTGGCCACAGCATTGGGGGAATTGGTGATCCTCTGCCCATCTTGACTTCTGAGAGACACTGCCACTCTGAGAGGCTCTTTTTATACCCAATCATGTTGGCAATTGACCTAATAAGTTGCAAATTGGTCCTCCAGCTGTTCCTTATATGTACATTTAACTTTTCCGGCCTCTTATTGCTACCTGTCCCAACTTTTTTGGAATGTGTAGCTCTCATGAAATCCAAAATGAGCCAATATTTGGCATGACATTTAAAAATGTCTCACTTTCAACATTTGATATGTTATCTATATTCTTTTGTGAATAAAATATACGTTTATGAGATTTGTAAATTATTGCATTCCTTTTTTATTCACAATTTGTACAGTGTCCCAACTTTTTTGGAATCGGGTTTGTACATATATGCTGCCTTCAAATATCAATCAGATGAAGGTATCTCAGGAGACAGGAAGTGAACCTAATATTAGATTCAGACATGCCTTGATGCCTTCCTACCTTGAAATGTGTCCTCCGAAGGCAGCATTTTCCAGGTTTTGGATGCAGCCCTTGTGTGCATGGATCCACACTTCGAAAATCTACCTGAAATAGTAGACCATCAAGGGACTTTTGCTAGTGATTGACCGATATTGATTTTTTTTTTTTTTTTTTTTTTTAACCGATACAGATTATTTGCTTGTTTATGTGCCCGATAACCGATATATAGAACTGATATTTATTTTTTTATTTCTGTTTTTCACAATTATAGCAACAGCACTGAACTGAACAAACTGTTTTATTTAACACTTTTTAAACACTGTAATATTTGCAATTTCACTTCTTGCATATAAAACAAAACACACTTCTACATCAATAGAGTCTGAAAGAGTTCAACTGAAGAAATGGAGTACCCTGTGCGTTAAAAAGTGACGCCGAGGGGTCCTGACCAAGCATCAATATGTGACGAATAGGAGTGAGACTGTTTGAAACTGTCTATGTGTACAAACTATGCTTTGGGACACACTTATTTTAATCTCACATACTTTTTAGGATGGATAGTATGGACATTGGGGTGCAGGGTATGACTATGAAAACTACAAAATAAAAACATAAACTTAAACCAAAACCAAATGGGACAGGTTTCCCCTCATTATTTTATTTTATTTTAAACTTAAAAATAATTAATAAATTTTAAGTATGCAGATTAAGTGAATTCATATATCAATATTAGAAAATAAAGGTAAACATTTTGTTAACTAAAATTATTTAATATATTTATTTTATGTTCTGCAATTATTTATCTACTAATATTTGTACTGTAAGCATTTTATTCATTGCTTTTTACTTGGTGTATGAATTGCTGTAATATAATAAACACCTTCAGTGAATCACATAATTAATATTCATGACCCAAGCTGTGCCTGAATATACATTTTTATATAATATCATAATTGTCACAACATTTTAGGCCTAATTATAAAACATTTATGCAAAAAATGCAAGTGATGCTTCTCTACACATTCTAATGTTATCTCAAATGAATGTATCCGTAGCAAGTAGGCATTTAAAACTGTCATACTTGTAAAGAAAGCTTGATGAGATTTATAATGTGCCCTTTTCAGGTCACCCCTGTAATGGCTTTATACCTCAGATTAGAAGTCTTAACACAATTACATATGTGTCCATTATCTATAGGATGATAGAACACTGAGCTGCTACCTTAATGAAAATGTGCATTATTTTCATATTTTCTCAAGTTTTACTATTTTTATTTATTTATTTGACTATGTATTTGATTCAATTCAGAAATTCACTTCTTGCCTCAAGCTCACAGCTGATTGGTTTAATAGTGAAGTTTCTGAGGTGGCAAGTAACTTTATTGCATCCAGTGTAGAAAGTGTCAAGCTGTGCAACATCAGCCGCTTCCAGTGTGCACAGTGTGACAATTCAGTCAAAATCGAATGACACTTCAGCTGATGTTCATGCAAACGCTTTCTTTCGTCTGTCAGATCAAGAGCGGATCGGAAAAGACTCGTCCTATGAGCAAGAAGGAAAGGTGATGTTCGTGATCGATGCAGTGTACGCGATGGCGCACGCCCTCCACAACATGCACAAAGACCTGTGCCCTGGCAAGGTGGGACTCTGCTCCAAAATGGACCCTGTTGATGGAACCCTCCTGCTAAAGTACATACGCAATGTCAAAATTGCAGGTAAGCGGTTTACCTTCTGCATTACCGCTCTTCTGTTTGTCCTTTGACAGACCTACCAGCACAGAGCAAACATCTGTTTATGGGTGCTTAAGAAAAGGGATTTTTGCATAATTATCCCGCTGACGATGAATTAAAGTTTCTTCATTGCAGCATAACAATTTTAAAACGGCTCTCTCACAGGAGGTGCTTTTGAAAACTGTCCAAAATCCTTTTTCTAAAGCCCCACCCTGGCTATAAATTGTCAACAATTGGTTTTACAAAGATTAGCTGCTGGAATGGATTAGAGTTGTGAGAAACAACAGAAGCCCTGAGGAACGACAGACTGCTCCCCGGAAAAGTATTTTGAATATGTGCTTAGCGTACCCAAGCCAAGGTTCCTCCTGAGCCATGTATGTGTTAATTAAAGCAGTTTGCAGTGGGCTCACAACACCCTTTGGACATGTTCTTCCTGGACTATCAATGGCAGTATGACTAATTAATTTACTGAGTATTCACAATTACTCAGAGGACCATAATGATGTGGCCTACAGTTCTGAAGTGTAACCGGCTAATAGAATATGACTTTCGGGGGTCATTTTTTTATTCTTTTTTTCGACTGGGTCAACTGTTATGCAAATTGATCTGTCACATGGTTCTCTGACCAAGTGCCCTTCAATCATTAGTGCATTTGATTCATTTCTCTACTGGCCTTTTTATTGAGTCAATAGCTTCTGCTTTTGAATAGGCCATGACGTTTTTCCAGCAGAAAACATGCAGATCTAATTGAATTAATGAAGTGCCTGACAATTACCCTGGTAGCTGAATGTTAGCTCAGAATATAAACACTTGATTGGGGAGTTCTTTGGGGACCAGTTAAGAACTGATGTTGTAATGAATTGTACTCAGTGGTCGAACTGAGCTGGTAATCGGTAACGGCAATTCTGTGCTGTTCACATTTATTCATGACTTGGTATTGTTGTTTTCAAGGTTTGATCGCTTTGGTTTTGGTATCTAGCTTATTCTGTCCATTTATATATGAAGCAGAGGTCTGACTGCCATGTTGAATCACCAAGCACACTTTGGTTGTTTTTATGTGAGACAGTGAATCAAAAGTGATAGTTTTTTAAAAGATTGCCCAAACATAACTCGTGAACTTTGAAAAATCCGGTGACTGAGTAGCTTTTTCCTTTCAAAATGAAGGGTATAAACCACTGTTATTGTTTTTGGGATTGCTAAAATTTGAATATGTTTTTGAAATAAGTCTCTTATACTCGCCAATGTTTTCTGTTTTAATATATTTTAAAATGTAATTTATTTCTGTGATGGCAAAGCAGAATTTTCATCAGTGATTATTCTTCAGTGTCACATGATCCTTCAGAAAAGTTTTTTTGTGGAAACCGTGATATATACTTTTATGATTGTGATGAATAGAAAGTTCACAAGAACAGCTGTGTTATGTCTGTTAAAAGTCTTTATACTGTCACTTTTGTTTATTGTGTCCTTGCTGAATAGAAGTCTTAATTAATTTAAAAATATATATATATATTAAAGAAAATATATAATTTTTTTATACTTTTTTTTTTTTTAATACTTTTTCTTCAAAAACATTTGAGCTGCATGACCTCCACAAGGTGATGATCATGTTCATGCAGCATGAACATTTGAGCTATAGGAGGAGTTCACGCACTCAATTTTATAATTTATTATTATTATATATGGGACAACGTATATTGTCCAATTTACTCCAATTATATTATCTGCGATCTATACGCAACAAATTGTGTTTCACTTCTAAACTTGATTTCTTTGCTTTTGATTCAAGTAATTCTCTAAAATGTGCAATCTGCTAGATAAAATTATTTAGGGCTAATTGGAATCAATCAACCAAGTACTCAAAAAAGATTTTTGGGGGTTAGGGTGGTTGTACAAGATGAGAAAAGGGGAGATTTGATAAATAGTGTTTAATGTTCAGTTATGTTAGAATTATTAGAACTGTTTAAATTACACTGGGTTACCATAGTGCAGAAAAGTGGAGCATTTGCTTAGGCTGTGGACTGGTACAGTGCTTGCCATTTCTGATTTGATCAAGGAGTAATACTTAGTACTTAGCATGCCAATATGTGCTATTGCTAGCTAGTAGTTGTTTGTGTGTGTATGAGGCATAACTGTTATGCATTGTGATTTATGGTCAAGTGAATAACACTGATTATCTCTTCATCACGGCACCTGTTAGCGTGTGGGATATATTAGGCAACAAGTGAACATTTTGTCCTCAAAGTTGATGTGTTGGAAGCAGGAAAAATGGGCAAGAGTAAGGATTTGAGCAAGTTTGACAAGGGCCAAATTGTGATGGCTAGACGACTGAGTCAGAGCATCTCCAAAACTGCAGCTCTTGTGGGGTGTTCCCGGTCTGCAGTGGTCAGGATCTATCAAAAGTGCTACAAGGTGGTGAACCGGTAGGATAATGCGCCCTGCCACAAAGCAAAAATGGTTCAGGAACGGTTTGAGGTGTTGACTTGACCTCAAAATTCCCCAGATCTCAATCCAATCGAGCATCTGTGGGATGTGCTGAAAAAACAAGTCCAATCCATGAAGGTCCCACCTTGCAACTTACAGGACTTAAAGGATCTGCTGCTAAAATCTTGGTGCCAGATACCATAGCACACCTTCAGGGGTCTAGTGGAGTCCATGCATCGACGGTTCAGGGCTGTTTTGCCAGCATGCATATATATATATATATATATATATATATATATATATATATATATATATATATATATATATATATATATATATATATATATATATGCTTGTTATCCTTGAGTTGGAAGAGGCTCTATAAGCACTTCTATATCTTACACTTATAACCCTATTTACAGCAAATCAGCAGCTTTTGTATTACTCCGTGTCATCCTATTACTGTTAATGAACAGATATGTTGTTGATTATGAGAGTGTTCAGAATGCAATCAGTTTGCAACACTTCCCCTGCCAGTTCAGAAGTGGCTATGGCAGACGTTAGCAGCAGCTGAGCTAAGATCCAGCGTCTGGCAGCGATTTACTGCTATATAACCATGGGCTTGATGAGAGGGACAGTTTTGAAACAGCTTTGGCTACACACAGTAGATCTCAAATCTCACAAAACTGTCTAGTAACTCCGCATTGCTTGTTTCCAGTGCTGCTTTCCACACATAACCCTGTCCTCCTCTCTTGAAGAGACTTTGAGTGAAGTTAGTTAGAGACTTAAATAGCCTGAGATTAAAAAAGGCGGCCCCATCACTTTTCTGTCCATGCAGTCTTCACTCTCGTCCAGAATGGTTTCTTCTCTGTAAGTCTACTGTGATGACCTTTAAACTGCTGGCTTTGCTCCCAAAGCTTAAATTGCAGGTTTCCTCCACATTGTCTTTTTTAACAACATAAATTACTGCCAAAATGGTTTTATAGTTCTACTGATGTCTGGTAGAAAACGACAAAACACTTTGATTTTCAGTTTCATTTGGAGGAATTTTACAAGTTTACATTTACTTTGAACCCTGGATAGACATAATACACTCACCTAAAGGATTATTAGGAACACCATACTAATACTGTGTTTGACCCCCTTTCGCCTTCAGAACTGCCTTAATTCTACGTGGCATTGATTCAACAAGGTGCTGAAAGCATTCTTTAGAAATGTTGGCCCATATTGATAGGATAGCATCTTGCAGTTGATGGAGATTTGTGGGATGCACATCCAGGGCACGAAGCTCCCGTTCCACCACATGGCAAAGATGCTCTATTGGGTTGAGATCTGGTGACTGTGGGGCCCATTTTAGTACAGTGAACTCATTGTCATGTTCAAGAAACCAATTTTAAATAATTCGAGCTTTGTGACATGGTGCATTATCCTGCTGGAAGTAGCCATCAGAGAATGGGTACATGGTGGTCATAAAGGGATGGACATGGTCAGAAACAATGCTCAGGTAAGCTGTGGCATTTAAACGATGCCCAATTGGCACTAAGGGGCCTAAAGTGTGCCAAGAAAACATCCCCCACACCATTACACCACCACCACCAGCCTGCACAGTGGTAACAAGGCATGATGGATCCATGTTCTCATTCTGTTTACGCCAAATTCTGACTCTACCATCTGAATGTCTCAACAGAAATCGAGACTCACCAGACCAGGCAACATTTTTCCAGTCTTCAACTGTCCAATTTTGGTGAGCTTGTGCAAATTGTAGCCTCTTTTTCCTATTTGTAGTGGAGATGAGTGGTACCCGGTGGGGTCTTCTGCTGTTGTAGCCCATCCACCTCAAGGTTGTGCGTGTTGTGGCTTCACAGATGCTTTGCTGCATACCTCGGTTGTAACGAGTGGTTATTTCAGTCAAAGTTGCTCTTCTATCAGCTTGAATCAGTCGGCCCATTCTCCTCTGACCTCTAGCATCAATAAGGCATTTTCGCCCACAGGACTGCCGCATACTGGATGTTTTTCCCTTTTCACACCATTCTTTGTAAACCCTAGAAATGGTTGTGCGTGAAAATCCCAATAACTGAGCAGATTGTGAAATACTCAGACCGGCCCGTCTGGCACCAACAACCATGCCACGCTCAAAATTGCTTAAATCACCTTTCTTTCCCATTCTGACATTCAGTTTGGAGTTCAGGAGATTGTCTTGACCAGGACCAGGACCACACCCCTAAATGCATTGAAGCAACTGCCATGTGATTGGTTGATTAGATAATTGCATTAATGAGAAATTTAACAGGTGTTCCTAATAATCCTTTAGGTGAGTGTATAATAAATGATTTTCTAAAGATTTTTTTTTTTTTTATTAAAGGTAGGGTAGGCAACTTCAGACAGGCTAGCAATAGCATGTTAGCTTTGAAAGCATAAGATCCCTCCCTTCCTTCAGAACATCTCCAAAGCCACAGCAAAGCAACACATGAACGGACACAGCAAAGTCTGCAAAGTGTAGAGACGGTGTTAAACAATACCTCATGTCTCAAAACACATAACATTACAATAATAATTAACATAAACAATCTACAGAGTTGTACCACCTGACTGCTGCAGATTTATTTCGGCGTTTAGTGTTGACATAGAAAAGCATAAATCCGAGTCTGAGGACGTGAACAGCTCCGGGTAGAAAGTCACGGGTTGCCATCTCACATTTTACGTCATGGCGTAAACCCAAGATAAGCTTGTTTTGATTCAGGAGTAACTGTAAAAGGCGGCTTCTGTCTATCTACAAATCTGTCTGTCTGTATATTATGGTTGGAGAAGGATATCATGGCTGAGTGGTAATCCTTCTCTCTGGAGGTGGAAGTCTACCTGTGTTTCTCCCTGATTCCATTGTTTGAATTGCTGCACAATGTCTCATCAAATGAACCGCAGGCAAAAACTCTCAACCCTTTGATGCTGTGGAGTACACTCACGGCTCTAATAAGGATGTATGTCTGGGGACAGGTCACTGTTTAGTGCCATCTTCCTGGTAGAGTCAGAGCTCTATACTGCATGATAAAATATGGTAATGCTAGTTTTGCTCTGTATGTTACGTTTAATGACTAGATTTTTAGTGTCACCATCATACTACTAGAAAGTTGTTGTTTGCTAAAGTCTTATAAGTGTTTTAGTGCATGCTGTTACTAGTGTGGTTGCTAGGGCACTGCTTGGTGGTTGCTAGGTCCTTGCTTAAGTGTTCTGGAATAGTTGCCAGGTCATTGCTATGTGGTTTGTATGGTGTTCTGGATGGTTACTGTGTGTTACATTTTGGGTGGTTGCAAATGCTAGGTGCTTGCTAAGTCCTTGCTAGGGTGTTCTGGGTGGCTGCTAGGTCATTGCTACATGATTTCTAGGGTGTTTGGGGTGATTTCTTACTAGCTCAAGGGAAAATAGCTCACCCCTTCAGTGTAAGCCTATGAGATTTTTACCACCTGTTTTATCGTTTGTGAGGTGACAATCTTAAATTTTATGATCAGAAGCATTATAGCACAACAACAACCCACAAGATTTAAGCCATCACTCATGTCCATTGCACAAATGTGTGGGACAAGTTGTGTGCTGGTTGGAGTTGGGAATCGAAAATAAATGATAATTCTGGAATCAGATACTTAAAGGGATAGTTCAAACCAAAATGAAAATTGTCATCATTTACTCACCGTCAAGTTGTTCCAAACCTGTATGGATTTCTTTCTGCTGAACACAAAAGAAGATATTTTGAAGAATGTCAGTAACCCCATTGACTTCTGAACCTATTTTGTCCCCCATACTATGGAAGTCAATCGGGCCTATCAACTGTTTGGCTACCCATATTCTTCAAAATATCTTCTTTTGTGTTCAGCAGACAGGTTTGGAACAACTTGAGGATGAGTAAACGATGACAGAATTTCAATTTTTGGGTGAACTATCTCTTTAAGGTCAGGATACTTGTTAAAAAATTACATTTGAATGTGATTTTAAACCATTCAAGTGCAAGAAGACACATCAATGCTCACACATCCAATGCTCACACATCCAAAGCATGCACACAGAAAGCTACCTTGCATATAGTGCACAAATACTGAACAAATAAATTCTCTTTCGTGTCTTCTTGCACTTGAACAGACAAATACACACAAAATTGTCAAAATATCCTAGTAAACACAGTCGGTTTTGTCTTAAGTGAACATAAACCGCTGAGAAAGAAAACGCAGGTGTAACAGTATATTGGATCTGTGCATTCGTCTAATAGTGACAGCAACCTAAAACCTGTTGCTGTCTGCGTAATTAACGATTATCAAAGTGCAGTGTTATTATAATTTCTATACCTGATACTAGACCTACCTGGAAATCTTAAAACCGTTTCATCTGTATCTTTGTTCAGCTGTATTTATTTGTGCTAATGCTAGTTTGTTTATTTGTTCTTATTTAATTACTGAGTGTTTACTTTAATAATGCTTGAAATTGTATTAGTTAGACTAGTTGCTTTTGCTGTGGTATTTTTGTTCCTTGTGGTATTCAGCTGCAAATAAATGTTTTGCAAAAAGACTTAAAAATGTTTTTTAATATCTTAATAGATGTGAGTAATATCTACGTTTTTTTATTTATTTATTTTACTTTGGAATCAAAACTAGGAATTGATAAGAATCTGAATCGATAAGCAGAATCAGAATCGTTAAAATTCAAATGATAGGACTTATGCTTAGTATTTACTTGAGCAAGTAACTTAGTGCTTACATTTCATGTGCACCCTCTTGTTTTGATGAATATTTTGTCCTTATGAAATTCTCATAATCCTTTACATATGTCTGCATTATATGGTGTGCTGCACCAAGCATGGCTGTAAAAAATCTTAATTCCTTAATCCAGAGCGGTTGAATCATCAGAGGTTGAAATAAGCCTCTCACAGCTTCCAAGCCTGCACAAAGAAGAATGGATATTCATCAACAGAAATCCACCATTGCTGATAATCACCCTTAGATTTCAGTGAGAATTTCATGTGGATTATGCCTCAGAATAGTTATAACCCAAACACGAGTGATGAAAACACAATTTCTTGTGCTATTGTTTGGTAGATTCGGTTGCACTGGGTCCAGGGAATTAAGTTGGACACGGTCAGGTGCTTGGAATACAGATAGCTTAACCAAAACTTTAAAGCCTGAGACAGCAGGGTTTTCCACAGAATAAGGCACCTAATCTAAAATGCATCATGGGATGCAGCACCATTGTTATCCTGTCCACCTTGCCTGCCTCCTTCCATAAGCTATTGCTCTGGCAAAATAGAAACTGCACTCAATGCACTTGAGGTTAGATATCTGCAAAGGGAATTTCTGGAGCTAAATAAATATGGCCATGCATTTTATACTAAGCAGTGGTAATGCAATTTTTTTTTTTTTTTTTTTTTTTTTTTCTATTTCAGGTTTAAACAAGGTTCTTTTTTCCCTTTAGATACAATGCGTATTGTTATATTACAAATAAGTGGTTTTGAAAAGCTTATTGTTATTCACGAATCACAATATTGTAAATATAGCATATTAAATAACCTCTAAAGCTAACGTTTTGCAAACATTCTATTAAATTGACTGTTAGCACATTTAGTGCAGCTGAAACATATAGCAGTTTCCAGCTCACCATCAATCTCAGCTGAAGTTTGTTCACGGATTTTGGACACTGACCTGAATATGTCCATAAATGAGGTATATGGTGTTCGAACACTTCTTGCATGTCTTTTAATCAGACTTCTCTTCTCACATCTTCAGGCATAGCTGGCAATCCAGTGCAGTTCAATGAGAACGGAGACGCCCCAGGACGTTACGATATCTACCAGTACCAGATAAAGAACAAAACAGCTGAATACAAAATCATCGGCCACTGGACTGACCAACTTTATCTAAATGTAAGCACATTCAAAAAAGTATTTTCCCCTTGTTTATTCACCGTCATGCTTTTCCAAACCCATTTTTTATTATTATATTCTCTCTTAGAACACAAAAGACGACTTTTTTTTTTTTTTTTTTTTTTTTTTTTAAGAATCTTTATCAGTTATTCCCATACAACAATAGTAAACAGTGACAATAGCTTTCAAGCTCCAAACAGGGCAAAACATAAAAGTGTGTGTGCAAAGTCTTCTCAATAGCTTTGTGTAAAAGACAGACTACAATGAATGCCATTGTAATCTGAAGGTTTTATCCAGTGGACGGTTGCATAAACTGCTTAACCAAAGTCATCCAATGTTTTCTTCAAGACTGGTCCTAAATTTTAAAGTCATTTAGATAAAGTAGATCAGTCTAATTTGAATCAAACAAGTAAGACTGATTAGCCCTTACTGCTAGTTGGTCAAAATACATCCGTTTCATACAGCAAGCGTGAGCTTCATATGAGCTTCACGTCAGCGTAACTACATCATCATTGCAGTTGCAGACGCTCAAGAGCATTTCTTTACAAAGACAACTATATTTATTTTTAGAAATTGGTAATTTATCAACTTAGTCTTGAAAATTTGTTAACATGGGGTGTGTACAACATTCACATGTAAATGGTAAACAACAAACACAACCAAGAAAACAGCTCAGATAATGTGTTTAAAGGGATAGTTCACCCAAAAATGAAAATTAGCCCATGATTTACTCACCCTTAAGCCATCCTAGGTGTCTATGACATTCTTCTTTCAGACTAATACAATCGGAATTATATTCAAAAAGTCCTGGCTCTTCCAAGCATTATAAATGGCAGAGGATGGCTGTTTCTGTTTTGAAGTCATAAAAGTGTTCCACACGGCTCCGGGGGGTTAATAAAGGCCTTCTGAAGCGAAGCAATGCGTTTGTGTAAGAAAAATATCCATATTTAAAACTTTATACGTGTTCGTTCACGAGAGACTGACATTCCAGCGTATAACGTAATGGAAGTTAGAGATTACAGTTTGTAAAGTTTTAAATATGAATATTTTTCTTACACAAACGCATCTCTTCACTTCAGAAGGACTTTATTAACCCCCCGGAGCCGTGTTGAGCACTTTTATGATGGATAGATGCACTTGTATGGACTTCAAAACAGAAACGGCCATTCATTGCCATTATAAAGCTTGGAAGAGCCAGGACATTTTTTAATATAACTGTGATTGTATTCGTCTGAAAGAAGAATGTCATATACACCTAGGATGGGTTGAGGGGGAGTAAATCATGGGATAATTTTCATTTTGGGGTGAACTATCCTTTTCAATCATACTTCGATATGTTTACACGGCAGCAAACTGTGTTTGAAAACCACACACTCGGGTTTGATTTGGGTATAGTGCTGTCTGTGTAAGCCTATTACATAATAAACTAAAAAAGTTTATATATCATATTTTCTGACTGTTTACTTTAGTTTTTTATACTTAACTTAACACCCAAATTTCAGTTCACTTTAAAATTTCCTGATAATTTACTCACCCTCAAGCCATTCAAGATATTCATGTCTTTCTCTCTTCAGTGTAAAATACTTTTTTGTTTTTTTGTTTTTTTTGAGGAAAACATTCCAGGATTTTTTCTCCACAAAATAGACTTCAATGGCAACCAAAATGTTGAAGGTCCAAATCAATGCAGTTTGAAAGTCTTCAGAGACTAGCTGAGGAATAAGGTTTTATCTAGCTAAATGATCTAGGTTCTTTAAAAAACACACTAGACATTCTTATTCTGTGCATTTTGAGCACTTTTTTTTGTGTGAAATCATATTTATTTTGTCCATCAAATGTGCGCTTTTATTTGAATTGAGCGTCAGCAGCTCAGAAGAAATAGGCCCGGCGCTGAAACCCCCACTGCGCTGCTGCTCGCGCAATGCTCCTGTTCCCGGTGTGAATGCACTCTATGCTTAACATGCACACCGAAAGAAATACACGCTGCTCACGCTTGTGGTGTAAAATGGCCGTTAACATAGAGCCTCATTTTTATGCAACCGGCCACAGGATTTAAAATGGCACATCACACGTTAGAACAAATAACGCTTTACTGTCAGTGATGTTAGAATAATATAATAATTAGTAAATAAGACTTAAACTTCCTCAAACATACGACTTCAGAATATGGCACACAACTCAAATGGACTTTTTGTGTGTTTTTTGGAGATTTATAACTCGATCACTTTAAACTGTCATTTTATGGCTGCATAATAGGAGCTGTACAATAATTCCTTACAAAATTATTCTTTATTGTTCCACGGGGGGAAAAAACAGCATATGGTTTTGGAACGACATGGTGAACTTGACGCACACATCGCTTATGAATAAGGATCGAAGTATAGCCTTGAGGAAGACAATTTAAAAATGCTCCTTTGAGATCCCCAAGAATTAATTTAATGAGTCAGTGGATGAGGAAATGAAAACACTCATTTGAGATGTTAAACATTGTTTCTTGTCTCAAGCTGAGATGAATGGTAAATAGTGTTTGTTTTTGTGACTCAGATGCGGACGATGCAGTGGCCAGGTGGAGGGAAGCAGGTGCCGTCTTCCATCTGCAGTCAGCCCTGCAAACCCGGATGGCGCAAGAAGATAGTTAAGGGTATTTCCTGCTGCTGGCACTGCGAGCGCTGCGACGGTTACCAGTATCAGACCGACCTCTACACCTGCAAGATGTGCCGCTTTGATTTAAGACCTAACAAGAATCACACAGGCTGCCAGCCCATCCCGATTGTTAAGCTGGAGTGGAGCTCACCGTGGGCGGTCATACCGGTCCTGATCGCTATTCTTGGCATCATAGCCACCCTTTTTGTGGTGGTCACCTTCATTCGCTACAATGACACGCCAATTGTTAAGGCATCCGGACGTGAGCTCAGCTATGTCCTGCTTACGGGAATCTTTTTGTGTTACGCCACCACTTTCTTGATGATCTCGACCCCAGATGTAGGGATCTGCTCGATGCGGCGAATTTTCCTAGGGCTCGGAATGAGCATCAGTTATGCGGCGCTGCTCACCAAAACCAATCGGATTTATCGGATTTTCGAGCAGGGAAAAATGACGGTCAGCGCGCCACGCTTTATCAGCCCGGCTTCGCAGTTGGTAATCACATTCAGCTTGATTTCCGTTCAGCTCCTAGGGGTGTGCATCTGGTTCGCGGTGGACCCTTCTCAAGCTCTCATTGACTATGAGGACCAGCGCACGGTAGATCCAGAGATGGCACGTGGAGTTCTAAAGTGTGACATATCAGACTTGTCGCTCATCTGCCTCCTGGGATACAGCATGTTGCTGATGGTAACATGCACCGTGTACGCCATCAAGACGCGAGGGGTGCCCGAGACCTTCAACGAGGCCAAGCCCATTGGCTTCACCATGTATACCACCTGCATCATCTGGCTTGCCTTTATCCCCATTTTCTTCGGGACGTCGCAGTCGACGGAAAAGGTAAGAGCAGATGAGTGAGCGCAACTCCTCGAGACCTTGCGAATCAAGCGTTTTAAAGTAATGACAGCATTTACCGCTTCAGCTTCCGACAAAACATGCCATTCAGAGCGGCCCATTTTCAGCAAAAAAACAGACCAGCAGGTACAAATTGACTGTGTTCATTTGGGCTTTAGATCAAGCAGAGGGTAAAACAGGCAGTTTATTTCAAAGAAAAATCAAGAATCATAAGGTTTGAGAACTCGCATGGTTTTCTTCGAATATTGAAAAGGACATGTGCGGCTGGGAAAACAAAGGCACTCTTTTTTGCCCATCCAGCACTGCTCTCAAAGATAAAAGAGACTTTGAAAATAGCAAGGAGATTGAGCGTCAGCTTTTTGTAGATGATGTAATCAATTGACAAGCACCAACTGACTTGGAATACTGAACAAAAAAGGCTTCATTTTGAGGCCGAATAAAAAATATGCAACTACCCTGGCATTGGCTGCATTACTCATTTCAATTAGAAAACCTGGGACCTTCTGTTTCTGAAGCTTAAGATAAGGGCTTTCTACTTTTTCAATTTGAGTTTTATTTAATTAGTGTCTCCCTTAGCAAAGCCTTGAACAAGCAATTTCAGCAATATGAGTATTGTTATACTTGTTGGTAGGGAGCCATTATTGCTTTAAACTCAGTTTCCCACTGTGCCTTTTTAGCCGCTGTTTGAATGACTCATTCAGATATAAGATTGTATGAACTGACTTTTTTTTGGTAATTGCATGTTGCCTTAGACTATGTTCTGCCTACACCAATCCCAAAGAAACAAATAACTATTTCTACTGATCAGAAAAAAAAAAAAAAAAACATAATGTAACCCCATATCTCATGGTCTTTCTTCCCTTCTATTTTTTCCATCTCTTTTAGCTTTTTTAAATTTGAAAAAAAAAAATTATCTGCACCATAAAAGGCTTTAGTGTGAATTTGTAGTATTCCTGGCAACTAACTGACTTGCTCTCATAGTAATTTTAAAAATGTCAAATTTTCTTTGAGCGCAGTCTTTGACCCTTATAGCAATTAGTGGTGATCATTTCAGTGATCGGATTGCATTCCATCTCAAATGTATTTTGGAGTGCATTTACACTTTTTACGATTGGATGGCTATATGATGAGTTAAAAAAAGCATTAAAGAATGAAGTTATCAAATTAAAAATGTGCCATGTTCCTTTGAGCACTTGAAGGATGGCTTGCTTACATCTTACAACTTAGTTTTATGTTGAAAGATAGCAATTCAGTGTGCTATTGAAGTTGTTTAAGTGGGTTTTGGACATTTCTAATTGGAATGTTATGGTTAACATTTCAGTTGGGTTTTGAGCAAATGAGCAAAAACTACTATAGACATGAGCATTCCAGTATTGCTGGCATTCAGTTTCCCTGCATGCCCTGCAGCATGAATAAATTAAGTTTATTTATTTATTAACTTTTGTTTATTTTATTTTTGTTGAAGTAGAACACCCCTTCTTTTGTGATATTGTTTAACCTTTAAATGCATGAAAATTTCGCCACTCATTATTACATATTATGGTATTTAGTTCCCCACTGTCACATGCAACCGGCCACATACTACATCTAACATGGATGGATCTCCTGTTGCAATAATATATAACTCTCCTGATATTGGAGTACCAATTACAGAAGAATAAAATAAAGCATATTTTGTTACCTTTTGGAGCATGGAAGGGTTCAGTTTGATCAGATGTTTTATACCATCATCACCATCCTCGTCAGAGCTCATTTCCCAGTACATTCAGCATCTCCAAAATATATTCTCAAAACTATAATCTTCAAAATCAATATTGGTAATTTTGCTCTGAAGTAAATCTCTGAGCCATTTCAAGTTTTGCTGATGATACTTCCTAACCTTTTGTTTTCTGCCTGCGGTAACTACGAGTGAAATGTCACTGTGTTACCTTGTGGAATCAAGGTGAATTGCACTTATTCAGTCATCAAAGATTCAGTTATTGTTGTGCAGAAAAAATATACTTATACAGTTACAAACTAAGGGGCGTTAGCGACCCTATAGCATCTTTACAAAAAAGGAAAACAAAGGCATTATTTTATATTATTTTTTCATGTTAAATTGTTTATAATGAATTGATTAAGGGATACTGAGAAGGTTGATGTCTAATTTTAAAAAATGGAGGAGGGCAGTGAATGACATCCCGGGTCACTAAAGACCCGATGTATGCATTTAAGGGTTAAATGTGGCACACTATATGATTTTTATACAGTTATATAATTACCACAAAAAAATGATTTCAAAGTGAAATTTGGAATATTGCAAATTACTGGGAATTTTGGACAGTGTTATACACTCAAAGCCTACCAAACCTCTCATGGTGTAATCAGAGTTTGACATTGCTCTGTACATCGCAGAACTGAAGAAAAAGTTTTAGCAATTCGCTTTGCATTGAAAATAATGCATGCATCATATGACACAATCCCACCACTGTGTGTGCAACAAACTGTTTTCATAGGGGAATTAACATATCAAAACAAGAGTACCTCACGATCATCCAGGCTGGCAAGCACAATAAAGCCTGGCGAGTCAGAGATGACATGTCTTTTTAGAGCAATTAAATGCCTCACTTCCTCCTGGCCTGTGATTTACCTTATCTCTCTGCCTGTGCACTTGTCACACGATTTCTGCCAGACACCTCATCAGCATGCCGGCTCCATCAGTTGTTTGTCATCTTATGTCAAAGTGAATAATGAATGTCTTTGGAGGCTTTCTGGAGCATTTGAATGTGGGCAGCTGGTCTGGTCCCCGCTGAATTTGATCAGCCTGTCAAATGATTAATCGCGAGGTCATCTTATTGTGGTTTAACCAAAAGATTTTTTAAATGAGCTAGTCTGGCAGGTAGGGCTCATTGTGGTCTAAGGGCTTTAGCATGCTTCTTTCCTGGATTTTTGAAGGACCCAGATGGATTTTTGATTGCTTTGTTGGGTAAACTTGAAAGCATGCCCAAAATTCTGACCATTGAGAAAAAAAAAAAAGCCTGTCTATAATAAAACTGTTCAGTCAAAAAGAGAAGCATGATCACTGTCAGCATCTAAAAACAAACATGTGGATTATAATAGATTAAAAAGAAATAAAATGAATGCAATAATATTATTAAATTATAATTATTATTAAAAAGCTGCCAATGCCCCAATATGGTGCTGACATTCGGGACCCGAGTCTCTGCAGTAGTGAACAGAAACCATCTTTAGAAAAACAAATATCTGAAGTGTAAGTCTCACATCCCATTAGATTACATAGAGAGGGCGGGGTTTATGACCTATTCAGGGTCCAGCCACCTGGGGGCGATCAAAATGTTTTGGCTTCACTTTTAAGGACTTGTGCGGCACACTTGTTTTAACAAGTTAGCATGTTTTAACACATTGCTGTCATATATTACCATTTTGCTAGCATGTTTTAGCATTTTGTAGCATGATTTAGCACGTTGCTAACATGTCCTAAGCTAGTTGCTAGGCTTTGCTAGTTGGATGAAGCGTAAAAAAGTCAATGGGACTTTTCATAGTTTTGATCGTCCATTTAACAAAAATCAAGTCTAATCATTTAGTTTAATTTTCATCAATGCATCTAGAATATATTTATGATAGCTATATTTCAAACCCTCATCCCCACAAATAGCATATTGCTGACACAGATTATCAAGAGATAATATGGGCATGACGTTTGTGCATTTTATTTGTTAGGGACAATAAACCTTAATTCTTCAAATTCAAAACTTGTGCAGATTTTGTGAAGACTCATTTTGATCGGATATCCCTGGACAAGTTTATGTAAGCAAAACGTACAAATCCTAATTTCTAATGCTTGATGTTATCACAACTGCTCTTGTGTTGGTTGTGAAGAAGCTTGATAATATCTTATGTCTAGTGTCTCACCTTACATGGACCTGCTATTTGTATGCATCTCCTACCTCCAAGACTTGAAGCTATCATTACAGTGCCATCATGTCATTAGGGTTCACATGCAGGGGCTTTCCTCCTTTGTATTGCTGACAGAGTAATCACTGTCTCTTTCCGAGCAAGGTCAACATCTCTTATTTACATAAAGGTGTGTGGGAACGATGTGACAGGTGTGGTAGAGGGGGGCATTGACCCCTGTTAAATGTCAGTTTCTTTGACGTTCCCGTTATTGAACTCCTTCAGTCTGTCATTCGTTTGCTGTCACCTAAATGAGCACTTTGTGAAGACCAATCCATGAGAGCTTTTTTCCTGAAATATTAAAAAAACAGTTTCTCACTGATAAGCCTGGTACTATCTGCTATGAATTGAAATAAAGGAAGATACATTCATAATAGTATTACAGTGTGAATAATAAAAAAGGAATAAAACATTTATTTAGTGCTTTTGGCCAGTGCTCAAATAATAAACATGTACATTTATTATGCACCCAATCAAGCATTGCTCAGCTGAACAGATAGTACTGCTCCTAAACTCAAGCCATTGTTTGAGCCAGAAGATCATAGGCTGGGCCATTCAATCAAGCAGAGCAATATTTTGAAAGCATCACCAAGCCGCAGTGTTTACACCCCTTGGGAAATCATTCTACGAATGGCTTACTTATAGTTAGTTGTCTCTGCGCATTAACATGGGATAGAAGAAAGTGGATTAGCATAGTGATATATAGAATTAATTCATTATGACATTCGGAGATAACCTGGATACATGATAGATGAATTCCCAAGTTTTCATTTGGAACATTCCAATTTTCACTCCATCGAGCCTTGCTTTGATTGGATAAGATACTGGAACAGGGATGGCCAACATCGGTTCTGGAGTGCCGATGTCCTGCAGACTTTAGCTCCAACCCTAATCAAACACACCTGAACAGACTATTCAAGGGCTGCATCCAAAATCACATACTTCCCTACTATATAGTAGGTGAAAACAGTATGTGACAAAAGAAGCATGTCTGAATAAAAGAGTAGGCAAAAAGTACCTGGATGACCTACTACTTCAGATGAGATTCTGAAGTGTGCATACAATGGACACTTTACTCTCCCATGAGGCCACGGGAGAGGATTTCTGAATGGCAATGAAGGGATGTAACTGACACTGGTAGGTCACATGATTATGGTCTGGATTACATTCACACCACACATACTCATAGAACATACTTTTTTAGCGGTCGTGAAGTAATTGCTAATTCAAAATAAGTTTTTACTTTATGATTTTGGACGCATACAATGTCTTTAGGATTATTAAGGCCAGAGATGGGCTGTGTCCGAAATCAATATATATAGAAACTTAGCAAACTGGCAGCTCCCGTAGCAAGATGAAAAGATTTTTCTTGAACTCTGTCATGGAAACTATTTATACACCTTAAAGGTGCACTATGTAACATTTTTGCAGTAAAATCCACAAGGCCAGTGTTATATATTTTGTTCAGTTGAATAATTACAATATCCCAAATGTTTCCAACTATTTGTAAATCGTGAGAAAATTGCTATTTTAACCAATGAACCGGGACGTGTGAGGGCGTCGCCTGTCAATTGCGTCATATCTGCGTTACCCTCAGTTTTATTTTGCAGAAACGCTTTACTCTCACTGCAGTGTGCAACAAGTGTCACAGCAGCCGCCGAGCGAATGCACAGAGTAACGTCATAACATCATTTTTAACACACTCAAATGTATCTAATATGATAAACAGAGCTGCGTTACCTCATACTCATGACCGGAAAAGCGTAAATGGTGCCGGTGACTGCGGCATAATAAAAGTCCCGCTGCTCGCGAGGCGTGTGTTGCGTTGCAGTAACGTTAATGATCCATGAACTTCCCTTTTCCACCGGCTGTGAGGTGAAGATGACATGTCCCAAGATTCTGCGCTCAAACTTGGCGTCATCAAACTACGCCTTTGTTTTGAATAGGCGACCTCTAGCAGACGGAAAAGTTACATAGTGCACCTTTAATTAAACTATTTAATAAATTAAAAAGGACTTTATATATAAATATATTATATATATTTATAATATATATATAACCCTCTCCTTGAACTGTCACCTTATCGTGGTGGAGGGGTTTGAGTACCCGAATGACCCTGGGAGCTATGTTGTCTGGGGCTATATGCCCCTGGTAGGGTCTCCCAAGGCAAACAGGTCCTTGGTGACGGGCCAGACTAAGAGCAGTTCAAAAAAAAAAAAACCCAGTATGAGTCTAATTAAAACAAGGACCGAGACGTCGCCCGGCATGGCGCAGCCGGGGCCCCACCCTGGAGCCAGGCCCGGGGTTGGGGCTCGTATGCGAGCGCCTGGTGGCCGGGCCTGCCCCATGGGGCCCGGCCGGGCTCAGCCCGAACGAGCGACGTGGGGCCACCCTCCCGTGGGCTCACCACCTGCGGGAGGGATCATATGGGGCCGGTGCATAGTGGATCGGGCAACAGTCGAAGGCTAGGCCCCCGACAACCCGATCTCTGGACACGGAAACTGGCTTTAGGGACATGGAATGTCACCTCGCTGGCGGGGAAGGAGCCTGAGCTTGTGCGGGAGGTTGAGAGGTACCGGCTAGAGATAGTCGGGCTCACTTCCACGCACAGCTTGGGCTCTGGAACCACACTTCTTGAGAGAGGCTGGACTCTCTACCACTCTGGAGTTGCCCATGGTGAGAGGCGGCGGGCTGGAGTGGGTTTGCTTATAGCCCCCCAGCTCAGCTGCCATGTGTTGGAGTTCAACCCGGTGAATGAGAGGGTCGCTTCTCACGCCTTCGGGTAGGGGATAGGTCTCTCACTGTCGTATGTGCCTACGGGCCAAACGGCAGTGCGGAGTACCCGGCCCTAATGGGGTCTCTGGGAGGGGTGCTGGAAAGTGCTCCAACTGGAGACTCCATCATTCTACTGGGGGACTTCAACGCACACGTGGGCAGTGACAGTGATACCTGGAGGGGCGTGATTGGGAGGAACGGCCCCCCTGATCTGAACCCCGAGTGGTGTTCTGTTATTGGATTTCTGTGCTAGCCACGGATTATCCATAACGAACACCATGTTCAAGCATAAGGGTGTCCATCAGTGCATCGTGGCACCAGGACACCCTAGACCGGAGGTCGATGATCGACTTTGTGGTCGTCTCATCTGACCTCCGGCCGTATGTCTTGGACACTCGGGTGAAGAGAGGTGCGGAGCTGTCAACTGATCACCACCTGGTGGTGAGTTGGATCCGATGGTGGGGGAGGAAGCTAGACAGACTCGGGAGACCCAAACGTACTGTGAGGGTCTGTTGGGAACGCTTTGGCCGAGCCCCTGTCAGAGAGATCTTCAACTCCCACCTCCGACGGAGCTTCGACTGGATCCCGAGGAGTCTGGAGATATTGAGTCCGAGTGGACCATGTTCTCCACCTCCCTTGTCGCGCGGCTGCTCGGAGCTGTGGCCGTAAGGTCTCTGGTGCCTGTCGAGGCGGAAATCCCGAACCGGTGGTGGACACCGGAAGTAAGGGATGCCGTCAAGCTGAAGAAGGAGTCCTATCGGGCCTGGTTGGCTTGTGGGACTCCTGAGGCAGCTGACGGGTACAGGCAGACCAAGCGGACTGCAGCCCGGATAGTTGTGGAGGCAAAAATCGGGCCTGGGAGGAGTTCGGTGAGGCCATGGAGAAAGACTATCGGTTGGCCTCGAAGAGATTCTGGCAAACCGTTCGCGCCTCAGGAGGGGGAAGCAGTGCCCTACCAACACTGTTTACAGTGGAGATGGGCAGCTGTTGACCTCAACTGGGGATATCGTCGGACGGTGGAAGGAATACTTTGAGGATCTCCTCAATCCCACCAACACGTCTTCCATTGAGGAAGCAGTGGCTGAGGGCTCAGAGGTGGATTCATCCATCACCGGGCTGAAGTCATCGAGGTAGTTAAAAAGCTCCTCGGTGGCAAGGCACCGGGGGTCGATGAGATCCGCCCTGAGTACCTCAAGTCTCTGGATGTTGTGGGGCTGTCTTGGCTGACACGCCTCTGCAACATCGCGTGGCGGGTGGGGACAGTGCCTCTGGACTGGCAGACCGGGGTGGTGGTCCTCTTTTCAAGAAGGGGGACCGGAGAGTGTGTTCCAACTACAGGGGATCACACTTCTCAGCCTCCCCGGGAAAGTCTATGCCAGGGTACTGGAGAGGAGAATTCGGCCGATAGTGGAACCTCGGATTCAGGAGGAACAGTGTGGTTTTCGTCCCGGTCGTGGAACACTGGACCAGCTCTATACCCTTTCCAGGGTGCTGGAGGGTTCATGGGAGTTTGCCCAACCAATCCACATGTGTTTTGTGGATTTGGAGAAGGCATTCGACTGTGTCCTCGTGGTGTCCTGTGGAGGGTGCTCTGGGAGTATGGGGTCCGGGGCCCCTTGCTTAGGCTGTTTGGTCCCTGTACGACCAGAGCAGGAGCTTGGTCCGCATTGCCGGCAGCAAGTCGGACTTGTTCCCGGTGCATGTTGGACTCGGCAGGGCTGCCCTTTGTCACCGGTTCTGTTCATAATTTTTATGGACAGAATTTCTAGGCGCAGCCAAGGGCCGGAGGGTGTCCGTTTGGGAACCACATGATTTCGCCGCTGCTTTTTGCGGATGACGTTGTCATGTTGGCCTCCTCAGACCAGGACCTTCAGCGTGCACTGGGCGGTTTGCAGCCGAGTGTGAAGCGGCCGGGATGAGAATCAGCACCTCCAAATCCGAGGCCATGGTTCTCAGTCGGAAAAGGGTGGCTTGCCCACTTCAGGTTGGTGGAGAGTATTTGCCTCAGGTGGAGGAGTTCAGGTATCTTGGGGTCTTGTTCACGAGTGAGGGAAGGATGGAACGGGAGATTGACAGACGGATCGGTGCAGCTTCTGCAGTAATGCGGTCGATGTACCGGTCTGTCGTGGTGAAGAAGGAGCTGAGCTGTAAGGCGAAGCTCTCGATTTACCGGTCAATCTACGTTCCTACTCTCACCTATGGTCATGAGCTGTGGGTCATGACCGAAAGGACAAGATCCCGGATACAGGCGGCCGAAATGAGCTTTCTCCGCAGGGTTGCTGGGCGCTCCCTTAGAGATAGGGTGAGAAGCTCAGTTACTCGGGAGGAGCTCAGAGTAGAGCCGTTGCTCCTCCACATCGAGAGGAGCCAGTTGAGGTGGCTCGGGCATCTATTTCGGATGCCTCCTGGACGCCTTCCCGGGGAGGTGTTTCGGGCATGTCCCACCGGGAGGAGGCCCCGGGGAAGACCTAGGACACGCTGAAGGGATTATGTCTCCCGGCTGGCCTGGGAACGCCTCGGGGTTCCCCCGGAAGAGCTGGAGGAAGTGGCTAGGGAGAGGGAAGTCTGGCCGTCTCTGCTTAGACTGTTGCCCCCGCGACCCGGTCCCGGATAAGCGGAAGATAATGGATGGATGGATTTATATATAACTGTATAATATTACACTGAACCCACATTGGACCAGTGGTTTAGAAAATGGATGGATGATTCAGGTTCAGGCGCCATCTTCTGGTCGGATAAGGGAATTAATTTTGGCATGCTACTCTCACAGTGCATTTTGGGTATACTCTAGCCGTTGAGTGTACAACGGATTGAATGAGTGCACTCGATAACGTCCATTATCAACATTACAGCATTGACGTCATTGACTGTTGCACTTTCATGACATTCAATCACTGTTTGTGGATACTATAGAAATGAATGAGAAGTGCCGTGAACTGAATCATACCCATCGTGCAATTGTCCCTGGCTTCTGTTATAAACCAGCATTTTTTGGTGTAAATCCAAAATGTATGTTTAAGAGCAAACGTGCTGAAGATTAGCCAATGGGCTGTCGATTCATTAAATGATAAGCTATTTCTTCACAAAATCGATTTATTCAGTGTAATGAAACCTCTCCTCTATTGGCATCCATTTAAAAAAAGGGTCTCTTGTCTCTTTCCCTGTATACCAGCAGCATTTGCAGGTGTTACGCTTTTTTCGGCTGGTTGCAGACTTGCCTTCAAGTGGCTTTGCTAAGGTAGAGGCAGGTGAGTTTAAAAAAACGTTTTTTTATCTGAGCTGGACAGGGGCACACCAGGACCGATATTTCCTATCCCTGTACTGGAAAAATGAAACCTATTGCAGGGTTTTTTTTTTCTGTTATTCGGAGCAGCATGTGATCTAACAGAATTATGTTTTTGGGTGTGCAGCATATTAAATGATTTTAAATGTGCATAAAGCATAGCTCATTTGAATGACAAACATTCACATCCGTTTGAATGATGGTTTTCAAAGCGCCACTATTAACCTACTTCTTTCTTAAAAAGCCTTTGAAGTTCACATAAGACCTACATTCTTTTAAAAAATGGCAGTTCATTTTTTTGTTTTTTATCCCAAGAGATAATTTGGCAGCAGCAGGTGAAGAAGTGGCAGAATCAGTTGTTGTATTATTAAAAGTTGATGATGTGCCGGTGTACGATTTATCAAGTCATCCATTTATATGTACGAGTGCAATAACGGCTGTTTTTATTTATTTTTTTTTTTTTGAGGGCAAAAAAGTGGAACACTTTTTATGTTGAAACAACAGAGACCGTCTCAGAGGACTAACACTGATTCACTGTCTAGTTCTCATCTCAGTATTTCTCACAAGCCTCATTAGATTGCAGGTGTGCTGTCTGCACATACAGAGCCCGAGGCGGAGGCATTGATGAGATACCGCTATGAATCGTTTGTCGTGTGCGCCATTAAATCCTCATTTGTGACTGTAATTGCAACTTCAGGTTCAGCAAGATTAGTGAGAGTTTTCGATGTATAGACCAAAGCTAATAATTTCAGGCCTGTTTAATCACTATGTATGGACCAGTCATGTCCTTTCAGACGATTTGTTGGACTCCTGTCATAGATTTTCTTGTTAAATTTGAAAGTGCAGCTCTGCTGACTTTAAATAACCAGGGACCATATTTAACAATAGCTTTTATCTGAGCCATGGCCTTTTGGTTAGACCTCTGACATATTGAGCTGTGGCAAGCGACATATCTTGATCTCATCATTCCCAGCTCTCTTTCAACTAACCTTTGAACTGCATTTTATTGAAGAACATTTGAGTTGTGTTTAAACCCTCCACGACAATAGTAGAGCATTGCCATGCATTTTTTTAGTAGCATTTATTTACGATTATAATATTTATTAATATGTTGATTTAGCTTTTTATATTTTCATTTGTCATAATTTTTTATATATTTCTATTTAGCTTTTATTTCATTTTTAGTAATTTTAGTACTTTAACCTTATTTCAGTTAGTTGCAAGTTTTCCATCTAATATAATTTTATTTCAATTATCATGGCATTAATACAAATTTTATATATTTAATTTAATATTAATATTAACCACTTAAATATGTTATATTTATAATATATTTACATTTTAACTTATTTAAATATTATGTTTTTTATATATATAAATGAAGGGGTGTTTATCAAAATATCTTCCTCTTCAGATTTATAATTCTAGTAACTCTACTAGTGAGTGGAGTGAGTTTTTTTTTTTTTTCTGTTTAATACAAACTAAATAATTGCAATAACTGGGTAATAACTAGGTAACAACCCTGAACCTTCCCATAAACCTAACCTTAACCCATGTATTTACCTTATATTACCCAATACTTTCTTAGGCAAGTACACTGTAAGTACACGTAAGTGCATGTACTGTAAAATAAAGTGCAACCAGATGAACTAACTGTGGAAACAACATGGTTTAAACTACTTTGGTTGCTTTAGTAACTAATAAGTGCATGTTTGTAAAGACAGTGCACTATATTTCCACAACACACGTCTTTAGGATTGCCTAGTGGCCAGTGCTGGGTGGTAGCCATCTGTCTCTTCTTCTAGAAGAGCCCCAGTACAGCTGATGTGGTCCTAACCCTTCCTGTCGACTTGTGCTGAGACTGCTTTCCAGTCAGTCCCTCTGGATGGAGATCACAGCAGTGAGTCACACTTAATCACAGCACACAGTGGAGCCAGAGCCGAGGTCACGTCCGCCAGAGCCAAAACACACAGCAGCGTTCTAAAGCAACAGCAGGGGGTTCGCAGCAGTGCCATGGAGTGGCTGGAGCCATTAGTGCTTCTGTGTGTGTGTGTGTGTCTGTTTGTGTGTTACTGAAAACATGTCATAAACAGAGTTGCTCCAAGTGGTTGGTTAAAAATAATCATGATTACTCTCTCATTATTTAGGTAATAATGCCTTGTACCGTGTCCCAACCGAGCACGGTGTGAGAAAGCAACCAGCGATGAAAGCAATCACTTGCATGTTAATTCGAGTTTCTGAGCTAACTAGCAAGGACAAGTGACACAACAGTTTTATCAGTCGCTTGGTTTCTATTTCTGTGGTGTCATGCAGGGAAATCCTGCTCACAGCTGCTCGTCACTTATACAGTGGGGTCCACTGAAATAATTTTTTTATAATTAATATATTATTATTGAATTTGTTATTAATTATAATAGTAATGATTAATTTTATTGTAATTTTAATATTTCTTTAATTATGATGATTCATAACATTTTATTATTTATGTAATACCATTTTTGCATTACAAATGATAGATCAATTATGGAGAAAGTGGTATTAATTGTAGAAGTTGAGAAACATTAAGCGTTATATGATAAATATGTTTATTATATGACAAATGACAAATATACACAAGGATTGACTTCACTTGAAGTGTGAGCATAAAAATAGTCAAGTACAGCACAATTAAACTCAAGGAACATATATTTTTTTGGTACCTATAGCACTTTTCAGCATCATAACACCACTACCCGTATGCCTCTCATTTGCTCATGGCCTCACATGATAGAAAAGTGTCAGCTGGTTGCACAAATCTTAGCAAATGCAGTATATCATCTGCCTACTATATCATGAATACTCTGACATTCTAGTCATTTGCATATTATATAGTAGAGAATTATGCATATTCAAAGGTGGTGACGGTGATGCTTTGGGCATGTTGAGTCACAAGGTTATGGCTCTCTGTTGAGGCTTGACATATTGACTGTGTCAGTTAGATCAGGGGTATATTATGTCAACAAGCCCTCGTGAAAAGAAGGTCCCAGGTCATGTGAACAAGTCTTCATTATTGCAAAATACAGAAGCAGAGGGCTATTGTATCATCCTGAAGGGGTTTTTGTGATAATGACCTGCATTGTCCCTTACATTATTTCTTACCTACCAAATAAGTAAATAAATGGTCTTTAAATATTGATTTCAGTGAAAATTATTTTATTATGTGAGAAGAAATAGACTGTGGTGTGGTATAAAACTAGCACACTGCTGGGTATTGGTTGCCCGGGGCAACAGACAAATATACAGTTTCGTTATACAAAATATATTTGGCCACTGAAAGCTGTGATTGACCAATTACGACCCAGTATGCAGTGTAGTTAATGGCTTTGTTTTCAGTGATTTATAATTTCTGCGTGCTGTGATTTTGTTTTGCAGATGTACATACAAACGACCACACTGACCATCTCAGTGAGTCTGAGCGCGTCCGTGTCTCTGGGGATGCTGTACATGCCGAAAGTCTATGTGGTGCTCTTCCACCCGGAGCAGAATGTGGCCAAGCGCAGCACTCGTAGCCTGAAAGCTGTGGTCACTGCCGCCACCATGTCTAACAAGTTCAACCCCAAGGCCAGCCTGCGGCCCAACGGAGAAGCCAAGTCGGAGCTGTGTGAAAACCTGGAAACTCAGGGTGAGTGTGTTTGCAGATGAGCACTTTATTGTTATTGACACTTATTTTTATACTGCCATAAAGCTGTTATTGTAATCTTTAAAAATTTTATTCACAATAATTTTCTTTCACTTAAATGGATACAAATTTGGAGTCAGTAACAAAAGTATGCTTCAGCAGTCCGGTTATGAGTCTTAATACCAATGCTTTAGATTGCTTTTTGTTTTAAAGGATAAATTCACCCAAAATTGACAAATTTGTAATTATTAATTCCTGTATTGTTCCAAATATATATAAATGTATATCAGGGGCATGCAGCCCATATAAGCTGTGAATGCTCTGGATATCCAAGCAATTCGTGGACTCGCTGATTAGTATTAACACTATATATTACTATATGAGTCATTTAATGAGCAGGGTAAGCTGTCCAGGATCACTCGCCCAAGAGAAAAAATTTGCTGTTACTGCCAGATCTTGATCACCGAAAATCACACTGTGTTTGATACAGAATTAACTAGACTAAATCAAGTGAAAAAAAGTCATAACTGAAACTATCTTCATAGTATTTAATTTTCTCCATAGGGACATTTTTTTTAATGAAAACTTGTTATGGGTGCTTGTGAAGGCATCAATAGGTAAATGTAGGCTACTTTCAATAAATGGTCAAATATATTAGGCAACTTTTAGCTGTCGCTATGTGTCATGAGAGTAAGCAACTGAGCAGCTATCACTTTGCATTGAAGACATTTAATGTAATCAGTGTGATGATCATAAGGCAACCTCTAATCTTCTGCCTCATTTTGCGAAATGCTTTTACGTTAGAGTCTTACGGTTTAGCATCAGATATAGGCTAGGAAGTGTGTTTTTTTTTTTAAATCATTAAGAGGCAAATCAATTGAATTGGTACAACAGTCCTTATGGAAACCAATCTCCTGCTAATTTGAATATCAATAAAACACAGCAGCTCATAAACAACTTTGTAATACAGCAATAAATAAACGCCTGCTGCCTCAGCAGAAATAACTTGCATTCTGAAGCAGAAGCAAACCTGTAGCCTCCATCTTCAAAAGCGAATGAGTCCCAGTTTGCATAATTATACTTTTCAGTAAGGCCCTGATTGACTACGATCTAAGGCTGAAACAATTAGTCGACATCACACAAAAAAAGTGTATATATTTCTGTAAAAAAAAGTGTCAATATTTTTTGCTGTTGAATAGACTTTTGAACTCATATTTTAATGGCCTGCTATAACATGGTTTGACCAGCGAAGCGCTGTAGAGCAATATTGTAATGCAGCGCTCTCGGATGCAGTCCAACAGAAGAAGACATGGCACTTTGGAGTGCAAATGAAGCTGAATCAGTAGAGTGTGAGAAAGTTTAACATAACTAAATAAAATAAAAAATATGCTGTCATATGCAAGGCTGCCAACTCTCACACATTCAGTCTCATGCAACTGACTCTGTCTCACGCAACACATCTATTTTCTCACACAGTGAAAAATACATCGCAGAGCAAAGAGGACACTTAGAGCATGCCAACAGACAATACAGAGCAGGTTACTTTTGATATGAAACAAGTCTCAGCTTTTAAATTGTAAATTTTACTATGAAATTCAGAGGATTTGCTCTATAATGTGGCGTGACAGATCGCTGTAGCGCCTCAGTTCAAGCGGCACGTGAACCGATCATCTCTTACTCTTTACTACTACATATAGCACCAAATAAACATGAATGTTGAAAGAATCAGAACAACTTATTAAAATGTATGAAACTGCTCAGTCGCAAACGCTTGTAAACAATATGTACGTAATGTTATATTTACCTCAGAAAAGCCGTTCAGTGTCCATATCGTTAACATGAACTCTAGAAAGGAGCATTTTTCAATAAATATGCACTATATTTAATATTCATATTTTTACTCTTATTAAAAATGTATAACATTGTTATTATTATAAAAACTGCATTATATGCAATTGTATACAAATCTTTAATATTATAGTAATGTACCATTTGACTGAATTCCATGTATAGTTTACAGCATTAGTTGAGAGATTTTAAAATACCGCACTCAATATTTATCCAAATTAATCGATATTGAAACAAATTTAGTCTATATATCAGAATTGAATCGCATTCTTATGAAGCTGAATAATTGATCAAAGCATACCTATTAATCAGTGAAATAATCGACAATCGTTGGAGCTGATAGCCTCATGGCCAGTGCTCTGACATGTAGTGAGGTTGTGCTTCGAGTCCCATCTCTTTCGAGTCCTACCTTTACTGATCCCATCCCACTCTCTCCCACTTCGCTTCCTGTTAGTTCTCTACTATCCTATCTCAATGAAGGCAAAAAGAGAAAAGAAAAAAAAAGGCAAAAATAAATATATTAAAAAAACAGTACAGTATGACAAAAAGGGTACAGTATGACAGTATGTTATATTCAGAAACGACTTGTGCTCTAGATGTAATGTGATATTATTCTGCACAGGTACCCTTCCCTACAATAGTTTTTAGGGGTGATGAATTACATGCTGTTTAAATCATTTGTATAGACACTACCCTTTATTTTGCATGCCCCAAATGACATATTCATTAAGAGAAACCTGTGAAAACAGAGAAGAGGCGCTATTTTCTGGTGCTATATCTGGAATACACAATCCTCAGTAGATAGTTTTTTTTTTTTTTGCATGTGCCATCTGCTTTGCATGTGTTTTATATGCACAAAACTTAAATCACAGTTTAGAGATGTGCTTCACTGCTTATGTGAACATAGTTAGACTACATAAGTTTATACCCTTATAGTCTTCTTTTTGTTTTTGAATTATCAACAAGCATTAGCATCATCGTCTTAAAGACGGCTTCAAATGGAAGTTAAGAAGTTGAGTCTTTTCTTCCCTATTTTGATGTATATTCAAGTGAAATGTTTGGGACTATAATATAGTGAAAAAATATAATATAGTTGCTTAAAAACTCCATCAGAATAAACAGATAATTTTGAATTGCCGTCAATGGAACTACTTGTTTATTTGCAGCCAGATGGTGTCACATCTACCAGCAGGGGCTAGCGGGGTCATTGCTTGTGGGCCATGGAAAAGCTGATAAAACGATGAAGAAATAGGAATCCAGTCAGAGATATGACATATCTATCACAAAAGATATTAAAATTCATATGACGTGAATTTACTATGACATTTCCCAAGATATATCTGTACATCGACTACTTCTAGAATAAAATATTGTCAAGCAGATTTCAAAGTATCATGTTAGACTAGGAAGGAACAAATTATCTGCTTCCATTACATTGCATTTGGCATTCACAGCAACGCACATCCACTCTGCTTTCATTATGTTGCATTTTGTATTAATTTTGCAATGTAGCAATACCCAGTAAATCATATTGTGGGTCTTAGTAACAAATAGCTCTGAATTAAGGGAGACGTCCAAATAAATGTTTTGACAGCAGAATTAAATTGCGTAATGAAGGTTGTTACATAGATGAAAATTCACCCAATTAAGCATGACTAGTTAGCACAGAATGTTTTCAGCAAATATTTAACACCGGTTGCATGGCCATGCCAGACAATCACCATCATCAGTGTAAATTTCATGTGCTTGCTTTGAATTCACTGCAGTGGAACAATGTGCTTTTGTAAATGAGGTATTAGAGTCAGTGACTACATTAGCATGTGCCCTTTTAAAAAATCTTATCATTTAATACAGGCAGTTTCTTTACATTTAAAGCAAATGCTAGCTAACAAATAATTTCTCCTTGACTCAGGGATGTCTAACATTTCATGAAGGCATTAAACGGGGAATAGGATCTCCTTGTTGATTCTAATTGATTTCTGATCCTCCTTTAAGGCTTGAATTGCATTAAATAAAAGTGTCTGTTAAGTGTCTTAATGTAGTGTAATGTGATAGAAACATTGCTATAAAGTGTTTTGATTACTTCTAAGTGAATTACATGACATTGAATAATTATGTAGTCTCTAATTGTGTTTCTAGTCAAGCAAGGACTCATCTTTATGTGCATGTTATAGGCCGTGGAAGCTGAAAAACCATGAAGAAAACCTGGTTTGCGGCTATGCAGCCCCATACACAACAAACTGTGATGCACTGTGTATTCTGACACCTTTTATCAGAACCAGCATTAACTTCTTGAGCATCGTCTCTTTGATCGGACCACGTGGGCCAGCCTTCGCTCCCCACGTGCATCAATGAGCCTTGGCTGCCCATGACCCTGTCACCGGTTCACCACTGTTCCTTCCTTGGAGCACTTTTGATAGATACTGACCACTGCAGCCCGGGAACACCCTACAAGAGCTGCAGTTTTTAAGATGCTCTGACCCAGTTGCCTAGCCATCACAATTTGGCGCTTGTCAAACTCGCTCAAATCCTTACACTTGCCCATTTTTCCTGCTTCTAACTTTAAGGACAAAATTTTCACTTGCTGCCTAACAGGTGCTGTGATGAAGAGATAATCAGTGTTATTCACTCCATCAGTGTATCTGTATATTGATTACTTCTAGAATAAAATATTGTGTTAAGCAGATTCAAAGTATCATGTTAGTCACAAAACGGTATTTATTGTTTGAATTTCCTAAAAAAAATTACAAAACTTGAAAGCTGAGTTTGTATCAAAAGTAACTTGCTCTGTCCTGTCTGTCGGTGTATTTTTAGTGTCCCCTTTTGCTCCATGATGCATTTTCCACTGCGTGATAACCTGATGTATGACGTGAGAGCGTCATGGCTTGTCGGACGAAGCAACAGTCAGTAACTAAGGGCGGTGGGTCTTTGCGAAGGGTCAGTTATCACAAATCATAAGTATGTATTATTTTGAAAAATATTTCAAAAAATCTTTTTTTAGAGCTGCTTCCATTAGTTTTGTGTTCTGGCTAATTATATTATTATAATAATTTTATTATTCAATAGTATTTTTTACAATAATATATTTTATGCAAAACTGATAGGTTGTTTGTTTATTTATTTGGCTTGTGCAATAGCCAATATCATAAGTATATTGTGTTTTGAATATTTTTTACGCAACCCCGAAGAAGCATTGTGTACCTTGCAGCAGTGCATTCTATTAAGGTGATTATTCACTAACAAAAGGAATATGACACCTTTCCCACCCATTGCTTTTTCACAGTTTTTAACTAGCAACTAACCAGTAAGTCTTCACACATGTACCACATATGTGACATTATTCACTGTCTTCTCGGAAGCTCTCAAGAAGTCACACTTCTTGTCATCTCACCTACAGGTAGTAAAAAAAGGAATCTTGAAACTAATCAAGATGAGCGCAAGACATGTTTGGTGTAGCTATTCTTATAGTATCAGCGCATATTTGTGACATTTTTCACAGTCATACACTCCATTAGTGTGTCTACAAAAGTCAGTACTTGGCAAGCAGTTTTATCACTGAAATAGAGGACGCCTTGCTACAATACATCCTGAATTAACAGTCTTTGATATCATTGCAATGCAATACGTGTATTGAGTTTTATTGATGCGTGCAAACAAGATCAAAATATGTATGTGTGTGATGTTGCTTGCAAAGATCATAGAAACTTGCCATAGAATGAGGATGAGAGGATGAGAATGAAAAGGTCAGTTGATCAAACTCATAGTTACATTATATATAACCACAATAGGTTTTCTCTTGTGTCCTGTAAGGAATAGAGTTTTGCACTTGGGTGAGTTGTAAATATGATCAATAACAATAGAGTGTGCTTTACATCAGACGTTTTGTGTCAGGATTTGTATGACCAAAATAATCAATTTTGTATCTCCTCGAAATAGTCTCTTGACAGCATGATCGTGCATGGACACAATATAACCATCCTAATGAATGACTTGTTGAATTGAAGATATCAATTCAGTATCACGTTTTGTTGTCTTGGAGAGTCTTCTGCAGTGTGCAACAGCTAAATCATTTTCAAGTCTTGTTTATGTAGTTTTTGTTTAATTTACTGTGCATTAAATCCTTAGGGCCCTATCATACACCCGGAGCAATGTGTTTTTTGCTAGTTTCAGCCCAACGCAGTTATCATTTTCATGTCCAGCGTGACGCTGTTTAAATAGCAAATGCACTCATGCTCATTTGTGTGCCCATGGGCGTGCTGGTCTGAAAACGAGGTCTGTTCAGGCGCATTGTTGGCACATTGCAATTTTGAGGCAACTGAAAATGACTGCGCCATTGACCAACACCTGGTCTAAAGTCAACGCTGCAGTATTTTTTGTGTTATTTAAAGGGCGCATTAGTAATGCGTGCCTATCGGCGGGTGAACAGTGCGCGTACACTCTGCTTATTACACACACACAGGAATGCGCAGCAGCACAAAAACATTTTTAAATATAAAAAATAAAAGGAGTCCTCAGTCTCTGGAGAAGTGTTCAGTCTTTCCGCTCGCAAATTCTGCCATGTAAATAGCGAATCCCCCATGGTGCGAGCACAACTGGCTTTTAAAGGGACTGGGAGATGAGACTCTGATTGGTTTATTGCATGTTACACTCAAAACACACCCATGACTCATCAAAAGCCTAACCCTTTTGGATCATGTGCCTGGCGTGCCGACCGTTTTTCCCATCGTTAAACTAGTTAAAGTGGATTCGGACACACCCTAAGTGCACCTGCGCTATGCGCTTCAGACCATGCGCTCAGATCGGCCCTTAATGTGATATATGATATATAGTAATTTGATACATCATTTGTAGATTCCTCAATTCTTGACACGAAAACAAACAGAGTTAGACTTGCAATGAGATATCAGGGATATCTTTTCTGTGGATAAACAAAGCAAAATTGTTAAAATATTATGCATACGTAGATGTTTTATTTCTAAAACTAATTATATTTTGTTAGGCTTTTATTTAAATGTATGTTTTTTTTTCTCTCTCTTTTTTAATAGTTAGGATTAGTTAATGTATGCAGCATATTCCTTCAGGCTACCTTTTAATGACAATTACATTTTTAATGCCTCCTGACAATTTCTGTGCAAGGTCGTTTAATTTCAGGGCAGATTGAGCCACAGAAAAAGCACCTCTGCATATCCAAGTTCAATGGGCCTTAAGGCCAAATGGGGCCCAACAAGTTCAATTATAACACAGAAATATATACATCTGTGTTTGCAATGGCTGCCTACACACTGTAGAGTTTATCAATATGCAAAGACATTTTACACTGTAGACTGTATTATTCTGTTAAACTGGACTTGCTTTGGCATACTGTAAATGAGACTGCTAGATCTTTAGATTTAATTGCTCATATGTTTCATTAAAATAAATAAATCAGAGAAAATACAGAAAACCTCAAATCATAGGATGCACGCTGTGCTTTTAAAAGTGTATTAATGTGAGTTGCTGTGTGCATGTAATGACAGCAGAGCCAGAGCTGAACGCGCTCATGCATAAAAAGGAGTTCATAATGTTACTTTGAAAAAAACTTATTTCAGTATCAAATTATGCTTGTTCATTTATCCGTCTATGGACTTAGCCAAAGCACAAAAATTAAATTGTTGTTCCTTAAATCAGTAATTCAAACACACGTGCAATGATATTACTGTTTATACACAAATGTTTACATACCGTTGTAGTATGTGTCGTATCATTCTTATTTATACACAATACTGTATTTTTGTTCCTGGATGCATATAATACCCAACAAATCCAGTGGTTATTACTCTCAAAGCTGTTTTTCAAGTACTAGCTATAGCATCGTAGAGGTCCTGTGTCCATTGTGATTATTTTTCCTAATTCAAATAACGTATATATTTTTTTCCATTCACCTTATTTTTAACATGAGCTGGTGCGGCCATTTGTAACTTGAATGTGTCAAGGCTTCCGGTCATCCGCTTCCAGCTGTACAAAAATAGTCAGTTATGCTGTGCGATATTGCAAACTGTTATTTGTTATTATATTATTTAAATGTATTATATTAATCATAAACACACTGGCTTGTAGCACAAATTATTTTACTGCATTTTGTTATTCTTCCCGTTATTTGCCTGTCAGCTAATGAAGTTAGCACATATTTACAGAAAATAGCTTACTTAAAATGAATACTTAAGTTCTAGCTGAAGTGTCATTTTTAAGCAATGTTTATTTCCAGTTCACTGACTTCAAACTCTTTTCACTAGCTCCACCCACAATTGCTCAAATATTTTACATTTAGTACAAATAACATATTGCATTATATTTACGCTTTATGATTAGCATGTTGTCATTATTTGCATTTACAGTGTAAACTGCACAGTGTAAACAAGATGATTTTTGCTGCTATCATATTTTGTGCCCTCTAGGGGTCTGAGGTGTTTTCTGGGCCCATGGGTATTCCCATGGCTAAAGTCTGATTACACTGCATTCAGCACAAACTCTGCTATAATATGTGAGCAGATTGTATGTAAAGGTTTGTATTTTTGAGAAAACTATTTGTATGAGTGGTTAGTGAAAAAGTGAAAAGACACTGAATATTTCAGTCTAAGTAGCAGCTACCTTTTTCACTTGGTTTATGTTGCTTTCTCCTGTCCCAGCTTAATAAGCAAAGACAGCTTTAAGTAAACCCATTTGTAAGATGATTTCCCTGACTTTTTCTGACCAGTGGCAATCCTAGTGGTGAATTTTATAATGTTATAATGCATAAATTTGCTTGTAGCATATACAAACTACTGAAGTTTATGTATTCAAAATAGGATATTATTATACAGTATTTTGTTTTGATAAGACTGTTGTGCCAAATGCTTTTATCTTTAAATTATTTAGAATGAATAACATATATAGTATGCTGTTGCTGTGCTGTACATTGAAATCTACACTACTAAGAGTTTCTAAAACATTGAAACTCTAATAAAAAATAAAATGAAAACCTAAAAAAAAAAAAAAAAAATTAAAAGTTTGGATTTAAATAGGCAAATACCTGAGAGTCTATGATTGGATCATTATTGCAGTGATTATTATGTTTCTAGCATGTTATATGTTTGACAACAGTTCTTCTAACCCTAACTGATGGAGTGTGTAGCTTTTCAACAACCATGTAGGAAGACACATCATGGCCTTATTCCAGGATGACAATGTCAAGATTCATCAGGCTCAGATTGTGAAAGAATGGTCGGGAGGAGCATGAAGAATCATTTTCACACATGAATTGGCACTTCTGAGTCCAGACCTTAAATTCATTGAAAGTCTTTGGGATGTGCTGGAGGAGACTTTACGGAGTGCTGGACTCTTGCATTGGCAATACAAGATCTGGATCAAAGATTGATGCACCTCTTGATGGAAATAACATCACAACATTTATTTCCATCAAGAGATTCTTCATGCTCCCTCCCAACCATTCTTTCACAATCTGAGCCTGATGAATCTTGACATTGTCATCCTGGAATAAGGCCGTGATGTGTCTTCCTACATGGTGGTTTAAGAAATGAAAAGCTACACACTCCATCAGTTAGGGTTAGAAGAACTGTTGTCAAACATTTAACATGCTAGAAACATAATAATCACTAAAATAATGACCCAATCATAGACCCTCAAGCATTTGCCTATTTCAATCCAAACAAACAGCAATTATTTTATTTATTTTTTTGCAGTGTATAACAGTGTTGTGTTACGAAACTTCCTAGCTGAGTTAAACTGCTGAACTGTGCTTTTTGCATAAGTATCTCCTGTCCCTGCATTGCGGACAATCCCAATTTACACAGATGGAAAACAATTGTGCTAATGAGGACACAATTACCTCACAATTGTGCTCTGCCTGTGAATCATTAAAATAACGACCACATTTTCTGGATAAAAAAGGGATCATTATTCAGGTTGTGAATATGAAATACATCTTCGAGGTTGACATTCTTGAGTATGATGCAACCAATAAACAAAATGCTTAAATTGCTGTAAACATGTTGAATGCAACACTTTAAATGAACATAATATACAGCTCAAGATTATAATTCTTTCAAAGAGAGCATTCAGGGGTTGAAGAGCATTTCAAATAGGATGCACCTGAAAAGAATCATTTGGATCCAACATTGATTGATTGCACTGTGAAAAATATCAAAGCTTGCATACTGCAAAAAACATCTCTGTATACAAGGTTCAAATGCTTTTTTTCTCTCTTCATGGCCATATGACGTTAATGATGTCAAATATGTTATACCTGCTGTGTGTTGCATTTGAATTTTGCTAATGTAAAAATCCAGTCCATTGTTTACATTTGTATTTACACTTTTTTTTTCAATACTGATACATAAAAATGTTGCTCAGTTATTGTACATAAAACCTGTCTAATGTATGTAACCACTCAACCTGTGTTTCAGGATATGTTGATGATAACTAAACAGTGAAGACAGGTAAAGACTTTAATTATTGGTTATTGCTTGGCTCATTGTTGGACCTAATTGTTAAACTCAACCATGTTCCATTTAGCTTTAATGCTTAAACTCTGCATACCAATTAGTTTATAATAGACAATGCATTGAGAATACGCTGAAATTTGTTAGAATTGCTAAAGCATGCATCCCGCATTGTTTTTGCAAATCACTTGTTTGCACAGGCTTTGTTGGTGCGAACTATACCGGGGAAAAATCTAAAGATAGGAACAAATTTGTTTTTATGCATTTTTCAACCAACAGAGAGTAGGTATGAAAACTTTCAGAACAGTGCATGGCCTAGATTGCAGAAACACAAATTGGGATAGCAGACGCAAATAGATTCTATGCTAGATAAAATCCTCCGATGATATTTTATATAGAGATAATGCCCCTCCCTCTAAGCTGAAATGCTGCTATTTACCTGACTGCACCTATGGGTCAGTGCTCCATACACAGAGGGAGAGTCCAGACCGGAGAACCGCACCATAGTGTTGGGTCAAATGTCACTTCACCTACCTTATTCAAACGGCCCTGCATGATTGCATGAGGTAACCTTTTGATCTCCATATAATAATGCAACGAGCTTGAATTTTCCATTGACCCTCCTTCTTTGGCAAGGTTATTACATGAATAGCTGAAGGCAATGTCACTCATGCTACCCTTTGTGATTGTTTGTACTACACAGCTATTGCAAGATGGATGCCGAATGACAGGATTAGGCTGTTGATTATGAGTTTTTGTGAATGCTTTAATAGCAGACTTGTCACTGTTTGCAGGTAACTATGTTTTTGAAGGTTTAAAATGGCCCTCCTGTGCAAAAGGTGACAACTGTCTCAGTCAAGTAATCCGCACTCTGATTTCAACAAAGACAGAGTCTGATATAAAAAAAAATGGCACATTAATAGCAGTATCAAAGGTTGCAACCAGGCCTGACAAGAAATAAAACTGCTTTAATAAAGGTTTCTGAGAGTGCGTATGCTACCAAATCACAATTTATTTTGATATCCCACTGTAGACATTTTACTAACTATAAGTAACTCTGCAACTACATGTCAATCAAACTCACATTCATTTGCAACTACATGTCATCTAACTCTCATTAGAGTATTAGTAGACTGTTAGTTTAGGGTTAGTTAGTAGAATAAGTTGACATGTACATGCAAAGTTAATTATAGTCAATAAAATGTTTGTTGGGGTACAATCAAAATAAAGTGGTAACCATTCTTCAATTCTCAGTATTAACTAGTTGCTTATTAGCATGCATAGTACTTGGATATTGGCTGTTTATTAGTACTTATAAAGCACATATTAAAGCCTTATTCTGCATGACCTTATTGTACATCGCTTAATGCTACCCAATACCTAAACTTAAAGGCTACAAAAACTGTTACTAACTATTAATAAGCAGTTAATTAAGCGTTTGAGGAAAAAGTTGTAGTTAATAGTGAATATGTGTTCCCCATACAAATGTGCTAGCAATAAGGTTTTAGTCGATACTAAGCAGACAGTCTGCTAAGACTCTGACTGGTAGTCAGAGTTGGGCAAGTTACTTTCAAAATGTAATACTTTTGGGGTTTTCCGCCTGGAATTACCCTACCCAAATTGAAAAGCTTCTCATACAGTGGTCTAAATACACAATTTTGGTGTCGTTTTAAAGGAAACCCTTTAAAGTTACATAAAACACTACTAAAAGTGATAAACATACAAATATATGTTTTCTGAGCTGTGAGTAACAATGAGTAACAATCACTGTCAGAATCACAAAATGATTAAAGTCTGGTAAATTATGGTAGAGATACCAAACACAATAGAACTAGAGCCCACTATAATGCAACCTATAGCCTAATTACATGGCAAGACGCACAACCTCTTTTTCTTTCCGTTTCTATTCTTTTAATTCAAGTTCACTCCACAAACCTGCCATGCAATGGGTGGACACAAGTCTCTTAATTCCTCTGGGTTCAAGCAGCATGGCAAACTGAGAGAAACGTAATTTCTGTTGCTTTGTTTTGATTAGTTAGGATAGTTTATAAGAGCACAATTATAAGCATAATAAGGCTGTAAAAGCGGACTGAGTTTACCTGTTTGGCGTGATGGTGTTTAATCTCCCCGACTGCCTCTGTAGTTCCATTTAGCCATTTGTTAGCAACTGCCTTTTCTAGTTCCTAGAACTATTGGCGGAAGTACACAGATTTTGAGGGGACCAAGCAAAACTGATTATGTATTTCTGAGAGACCGATGGTGGATTCACTGTTTGCACCATGGTGGATTCGCTATGTACAAGAGCCGAAAGACTGAACGCTTCTCCAGAGAGAAATCCTTTTATTTTTAATATTTAAAAATGTTTGTGTGTTGCTGCGAGTCCCTGTGTGTGTAATAAGTGTGCTGTGAACCAGCCTATAGGCGAATATTACTAAAGCCCCCTTTATATAAACCAAAAATACTGCGCTATTGACTGCGCTAACAGGTTTTTGTTGGTCAATGGTGTAGTCGATTTCAGTTGCCTCAAAATAGCAACACGCCAACAATGCACCTGAACACACCTCGTTTTCAGACTAGCACACCCATGGGAGAACAGATGGGCGCGATGCATTTGCTATTTAAAAAATACGGCACTGGATGTGAACATGATAACTGCGTCAGAATGAAACTAGCAAAAAACTCTTGTCGCGCCTGCCGTCACATTGCACAGGTGTATGATAGGGCCCAAAGTGGTAGTGTTACCAAATTACCACCCACGCTTCGCATTCTAATAAAGCAGCAGCGTTCATGTTTAAGTGCTTCTGAGAATCACATGATCTATTTTTGTAACACTCTCTCTTCCCTTGCAGGACTCAGCCCTAAACAAACGTACATCAGCTACAGCAACCATGCAATCTAGGTAAGTGATAAAAGGCCACTACCGAATCCCAGAAGTGACCCCTGGAAGACAGCATCTCAAGATAAATCACTCTCACGTTATGTCACGTATGGAAGTGAGATAGCGGATGGTTGAAGGACCCCCACAGACATGTTTCCATTAATGAAGCTTATATGAAGTCACATAGGGAACATCTGGGGAGGCCGTGACTGTTGAGATGGTGATGTTGGAATGACGGTCTGTCACCCAGACTATTCCATTACAGCTTGCTCTATCTATTCCAGATGTCATTGTTAAAGTGATACGCTCTAATTAAGGACAACATGTCAGTGTCTGCTGTTTCATTGACGCTAACACTATGTGGGTGGCTTTAAAAAAGGAAAAAAGTATTTAAAAAAAATCATTTGGAGCTTTTTCTTCTTGTTTTCTCCTTGGTGATGACAACAGCAAAGACAGTGACCATTGTTTACAGATGTTGAGCATGCAAGTTTTGACATCATGTGCTGTGTTGTTTTTTCTTTCTTTATTTCTTTTTGTTTAAAAAAAAAAAAGAGAACCTTCTGGAATGCTGTTGAACTATGTTGCTGTATTGTTACCTCACCATGGGCCTTGTGAAACTGTTGAAGATGTACGAAGTGCTCTTTGGAGTAATGTTTGCTTGTGCATAAGTACACACCTTTGAGGAACTCAAATTTGCCCTGTTGTCAAAATGTTCTATAGCTGTCACAGTCACCTGTGCAAAATCAGAAAATCACAATTTAGAAATGGCGTGACGCCAGCTTGGAAAGGAACGCTCGAGATATTGGAACCAACATCCACTGAACCAGGAGAGCGCGCGTAAGTCACTTTCATAAGAATACGGCTACCGAAGACTTTTAAAGAAATTCAATGCATCACCAGTCTCAAGTAAAGAAACGGTTCTGAGTAGCTTGGAGGAAGTAGATGAAAGGATTCAGTATTCATATCCGGAAATGTCAGGTGATAGAGAGACGAGCTGATTTGTCTCTTTAGATGTTTGTGAATTTAAGATTCAGTTCTTATGATTTCTCCTCTCTTCTTTGTTTTTGCACTGTTCGTGCTGCAGAATAAAATGTCTATGTTGACCGTGGTAAATGGCAACTTAATGTGTGTTCCCGATTGCTAATGTTTGCTTTTCATCCTAAAAGAGAAAAAAAAAAAAAAGAGTCAGAAACAGTGCCTGAATTAAAGTATTTGTAAAATAAGACATATGAGGTATGTGAAGCATGTTAATTTTTATACATAAATAATTTCTAATAAAGAAATTTTTCAAAACGCATTGTTTTCTGAAAAAAATCATATCTGCAATGTTTGCGATGTCAAATGTTTATGTGTATGTCACGTATGGCTTGGGATCGTTGCTATGGTGGTTGCTAGGGCACTGCTTGGCGATTACTAAATCTATGGGATTTCTTTCACTCATTTTTCCTCTGTCAGGCAAAACCCGAAAAGTGATAGCGCAGCTTTCTTTTATAAACCCAATCTGAATGATGATTCAGATATGTAACTTCAAAAAATAAAGTTTTTGTGGTTATAATAATAATAAATAATAATATGACAATAACAGTTATACAAGCATGGTAATAAGACAAACTCTTATCTTAATAAGTAGACTCAATAATGCTTTTTGTATCAAAACTAACCTGACAGCCTGAAACATAATTTTTTTTTTTAATTATAAGCTTATATATATATTTGGTCAAAAACACAAAAGGTTATTCTCATGCACCTAAATGAAAATGTTCTTTTTAGTGCATTTAAAATTTATTTCAAGAAGGCACTTAGTCCTGAAGATTCAGAGACAACCTGGCACAAAAGCACAGTGGAAATTAAAAGAAACATCATTTTTCTGAGATGTACTGCTTTTACAACAGGCAGCCGTCTGTCATAATGTGCATTTCTGAAGGCCCTATTATTAAGTGTGAGATGTATCTGCCATCAGCAGCAACAGAGTAGAAGAAGACAGGTGCTATAAAGAAAAGCGCTGGTGATGTATAACGGCATAGCTAGGAGACATAAATTATAGCCCATGTTAGGCTTATTTAGGTCTGTCTCGAATACAGGGCATAAAACAGGGACTTGATTGGAATGCTACTCCATCTCTCTGACAGTGCTTAGAAACTGATGGAAAGAGCGTATAGTGAAGGGTGGATCAGGATGCTGTGCAAAGGAGGTCATGTACTCTGAGATCAATACAGAGTGTTTGTGTGTGTGTGTAATATTGTAGTATGCAAGCTGAAGAAGGTGTTTTAGAATAGTGAAACGTGGATTACCATTCATTTATAAGAAATATATTATTTTATTAAAAAAGTATAAAAAAAATTAAAAATACATGTTTTTATTGCAAAATTAAAACATAACATACCCTGGGGCCAGTTCTTTGTGGATTGCTCCATTATTTCGATTTTACTGTTGATGATTTGTTAGGTTCTTCGAAGCTCATCCTCCAAGTCTGTAAGCTCAAACCTGCTCCGGCTTACTTCACGAAAACTGCATCTTATTAAAGGTGAAAGTCTATCCCAGCCATACTTTCTTACAAGAGCACCCTGTTGAACCAGGGAAATTAATAATAAAAAATATAAGTGTAAATATGTTATTATATACATAATTATAATGATTTTTAAATTTATTTGAAAATAATTATGATGTTGAGTAGTCTATAATAAATAGACAAAGCTGATTTTACTCATTGAGAGAATTATTTGTGAGGGAATAATTATTTCATGATTTTATTGGAGCCTTACACATATTAGGCTGCATGCAGCAGTTTGAAGTGTGCATTCATTTGAACGATGACAGTTATTGTGCTGGGTGTTTGATGCAGTGCAGGAGAAGCAGATCATTAAAAAATGTCAAATAAAATAACAAAATATAAAAAAATGCAGTCTGCGGTGCCAACTCTGATATCGCCCTTTAAAAGTTAGTTCACTCAAAAATTTTAATTCTGGCATTAATTACTCACCCTCATGTCGTTCCAAACCTGTAAGACTTTCATTCATCTTCGGAACACAAATGAAGATATTTTTGATAAAATCTGAGCAATTTATGTCCCTCTATTGACAGCTACTCAACCGACGCTTTGATGCTTCAAAAAGTTCATAAAGAGATCATAAAACTAACCCATATGAATTGAGCAGTTTAGTCAAAATTTTCTGAAGAGACTCGATCACTTTATATGATTGAACAGATTGAATTTAGGCTTTTATTCACATAAACATTCATCAATGCACACATCAGTTGTGGTAAAAGCATGATTGCTTGAGCTTCATCAAGAACCAATGAGGTTCATTCTCGTGTGACGCAGCACGTTTGAGCTTCAGCAAGAACCAATGAGGTTCATTCTTGTGTTACGCAGCACATTTGAGCTTCAAGAACCAATGAGGTTCATTCTTGTGTTACGCAGCACATTTGAGCTTCAAGAACCAATGAGGTTCATTCTCATGTTACGCAACACGTTTGAGCTTCAGCAAGAACCAATGAGGTTAATTCTCGTGCGACACAGCACGTTTGAGCTTCAGCAAGAACCAATGAGGTTCATTCTCGTGTTACACAGCACGTTTGAGCTTCAGCAAGTACCAATGAGGTTCATATCAAGAACCAATGAGGTTCATTCTCATGTGACGCAGCACGTTTGAGCTTCAGCAAGAACCAATGAGGTTCATATCAAGAACCAATGAGGTTCATTCTCGTGTTACGCAGCACGTTTGAGCTTCCTCAAGAACCAATGAGGTTCATTCTCGTGTGACGCAGCACGTTTGAGCTTCAGCAAGAACCAATGAGGTTCATTCTCGTGTTACGCAGCACATTTGAGCTTCAAGAACCAATGAGGTTCATTCTCGTGTTACGCAGCACGTTTGAGCTTCAGCAAGAACCAATGAGGTTCATTCTCGTGTGACGCAGCACGTTTGAGCTTCAGCAAGAACCAATGAGGTTCATTCTCATGTGACGCAGCGCGTTTGAGCTTCAGCAAGAACCAATGAGGTTCATTCTCGTGTTACACAGCACATTTGAGCTTCAAGAACCAATGAGGTTCATTCTCATGTTACCCATCACATTTGAGCTTCAGCAAGAACCAATGAGGTTAATTCTCGTGTTACGCATCACGTTTGAGCTTCAGCAAGAACCAGTGAGGTTCATTCTCATTTTACGCATCACGTTTGAGCTTCAGCTAGAACCTATGAGGTTCATTCTTGTGTTACGCAGCACGTTTGAGCTTCAGCAAGTACCAATGAGGTTCATATCAAGAACCAATGAGGTTCATTCTCATGTGACGCAGCACATTTGAGCTTCAGCAAGAACCAATGAGGTTCATTCTCGTGTTACGCAGCACGTTTGAGCTTCCTCAAGAACCAATGAGGTTCATTCTCGTGTGACGCAGCACGTTTGAGCTTCAGCAAGAACCAATGAGGTTCATATCAAGAACCAATGAGGTTCATTCTCATGTTACGCATCACGTTTGAGCTTCAGCAAGAACCAATGAGGTTCATTCTCGTGTGACGCAGCATGTTTGAGCTTCAGCAAGTACCAATGAGGTTCATATCAAGAACCAATGAGGTTCATTCTCATGTTACGTATCACGTTTGAGCTTCAGCAAGAACCAATGAGGTTCATTCTCGTGTGACGCAGCATGTTTGAGCTTCAGCAAGTACCAATGAGGTTCATATCAAGAACCAATGAGGTTCATTCTCATGTTACGTATCACGTTTGAGCTTCAGCAAGAACCAATGAGGTTCATTCTCGTGTTACGCATCACGTTTGAGCTTCAGCAAAAACCAATGAGGTTCATTCTCGTGTTACGCAGCACATTTGAGCTTCAGCAAGAACCAATGAGGTTCATATCAAGAACCAATGAGGTTCATTCTCGTGTTACGCATCACGTTTGAGCTTCAGCAAAAACCAATGAGGTTCATTCTCGTGTTACGCAGCACGTTTGAGCTTCAGCAAGAACCAATGAGGTTCATTCTCGTGTGACGCAGCACGTTTGAGCTTCAGCAAGAACCAATGAGGTTCATTCTCGTGCCTCAAGCAGGTTCAGTTGAGCTTCTGTTTATGTTCACTGATCCAATGTTTAAATGTGAATAAAAGCCTAAAATCAATCTGTTCAATCATATAAAGTGATCGAGTCTCTTCAGAAAATTTGGACTAAACTGCTCAATTCATATGGATTAGTTTTATGATCTCTTTATGAACTTTTTGAATTGCCAAAGTGGCAATTGAGTAGCTGTCTATGGAGTGACAGTAAGCTCTCAGATTTCATCAAAAACATCTTCATTTGTGTTCAGAAGATGAACGAAATTCTTACAGGTTTGGAATGACATGAGGGTGAGTAATTAATGACAGAAAATCTGTTTCACGTGTAAAATTAAATGAATTACTATGGACATTTCTTGTGGCATCCGCTTCAAACATTCCAATGCTCATGATAACTTTCATCAACTCTTCAATAAGTAAATCCACTTCACCAGCTAATTACTACAGCGATGCCATACAGAGCTACCGCAAACACAGAAGTTCAAACACTAAATTACTGCATGTGTGCTTGTTTCCCTAAGCTCTAGTAGATCTTTGATGTCATTTTGCCCGCTTGGCTGTTTAATTTTTAATTATATGATGTCATTATGTTGTTGTCCTGACGCCAGCCAATCGTGAGTATCGATATATCTGCCCTTTACAGTGAACACAAGAACAACTTAATCCAGATATTTCAATCAAATCCACAAATTTATTTGAAAAACCAAATTAGCCAGAGATCAATGATCACGATTAGAAGATCTGTCATGTCAAATCATCTCAGATGTATTAAGCGAACGGACCCCTGAACTGTAGGCTACATTATCCTGATCGTTACACTGCTACTTAACAAATAACATGGATAATAAAAAATAAAAAAATAACATGGAAATATGAATGTTGAAATGTATTTTATATGTGAGAAGAAAGAGATCACAGAATGCTATACAAGACATGAAACAATGTAGGACAGTGGTTGCCAGGGACAACAGTCAAAATATACAGTTTAGCTTATACGACCACAGAATGTTGCAACTATAAGAATCAAATATTCCACAGAGCCATAATACAATAATGATTCTAGATCAGCTCTTCACACAGTATTTTCTTAAATATTTGTTATTCGTTAATCTTTCAAAAATCAAAAACATTCGCATTTTTCCAGATGTTGAAGATTTTGCATGTGGTCTCAGAATGTTGGACCCCACTGTACGCACATTTGTATATGCGATCTTTATCTTATTTATAAATTTGATACTTGCAGATGTTGCGTAATCATGTTATGTCTGGCGGTTTTGCTCGCAGACAATCAATCATACAACATACAACAATCATAGCATGTTGTTTTTATATACTAACAAATGTTCTTTGGCTTATTTTTATTAGTAGTATTTCTTTTAAATAGAAACTGAGCTGAAGCTGAAGTAACAGATTAGTTTGGTTAGGCCTATTACTGGAGATATGTTTGAATCTTTGCATACATTATGCACATTGCATCTCAGATTCCATTTCAAATCAGCTGCATTCAGATGCATTTGGACACACTGGAGCAAAACAAAGAAATTGAAACAAACAGCTCGTCTCAGCTCAGGCGGATTTCAGTCAAACAGCACCTCATAGTGGTCATTTGTGGATGTGTGTTTACCATGTGCACCGTGGTCTCATATATCACATTCTGGCACGCGTGCGGCAAGCAAGCTGCGTAATACTGTAAGAACAACCCTGTAGCTTGTCATCGTCACACAAAATAGACACTAAAGCTATTTAAATTCCCTGACTCAGACTAATTCTGCAGCGCTAACTCTTCCTTCTGCCTTAAAGAGGGATTCCCAAACACTTAAGGCTAACGGATTAGGTTGTGTAAATGTGTATTTGCAGGCGTACATGTGTTGGGAATGTGCTGTGATGAAAAGCGGCTTTGTTTACGGTTATAAAGGTGTCAAGTTATAGTCGGGCCAAGCAATTTGCACCGAGCCTCAATCTGTCATAATGGCAGCTGGTGCAGCAGGTCCTTGGAGACTTCTCCTGAAGAAAGTATGCTTTATTTGTTCTCTTTATTTAGTTTACTGTGTCTTATGATTAAAATGTCAAAAAATAAAAGATTGTGTCAGCAGTATTTGCGGGTTGAACTCTCCTCTATAGCTTCCCTCAACCATGTTTCCTAAATGACAATTTTCTGTGCAATACAGAGACCGTCTTGCACACAGAATTGCCATTTAGTTCCACTTTGATTGGTTGGCTTTATACAATGTCTGAGTGTCACAGATCTGTCCGGAAATAAAGTTGTGTTTATAGGTAGTGGGTTGTTGTAATCACTGTATTTAGCCATGTTGGTCACTTGACATGTGAGTTAGACCATCTTTGTCTTCTCTAAGTATGTGATCGCGGCCAGAATAAAATATAAAGGTGTCATATCTGTAGCTATGGCTCCAGATTTAAACACTCAACGAGCCAGATCTGGAGATTATGACAACTTGAATTATGATCTGTTCCTCGCATTAAGATATTTTATGGCTTGAATAATTCAAGAAAATAAATGCATATCACATGTATTACCTATGATTTTGCCCTGTTGGAGCTTGAAAGCCACTGGTTACTATTGTCCAGAGGTGGCTGGAGGAAAATTGTCTAGGTTGGGCTGTGTTTAAGAAAAACAAAAGTTTAAGAAAAAAAAGAGATAATTGTTTTACCAAGTTCAGGATTGAGTTTGAGAATGATTGTCACAAAACTGTATTGATTGGCTACAGTTTACGTCAACCATTCATTATCTTAAATGAGCAATTGGCTAAACTGCTACACAGACCCGCCCCCCCGGGGCGATCTCTCCAGTGCCCCAGAGCTGATGAGATGTGCAGACAGGTGGACGGGACGTGTAGAAAAAGCAGACATTTAGAATTTCATTTCAGAGTGCATTTAATATTTCAAACACACAAATATTGACTATTTGTATATATGATTTATGTATGTATTTATGTATTTATTGCGTGTGGCTCATAAATTGTGGTCTGGCTCATGGTGGTGCCCTAGCGCCCTCTTTGGCCAACCGCCCCTGCCATTGTCTTTCATTGTTTAAATGAAAAAGAGCAGCCTGGACATTCTGATAAATAACCTGCATTATGCTGATGTCTTTAGGACATCCAACACAGAACAGTCACTTAAACAATATATAGTGAGCAGTGAGAGAATTCAACAGGATCGTAAAATAAGGAATTAGGTCAAGTATATTTGCTGAATTGTCCCTTCCTCCCAAAGCATAAATTCACTCAAAATCTTCCCTCAGTTATGCATACTAAACTACAGGCTGAGCAGATCCCAGAGCTGCTGAACTGTGGATGTGGTCTCACAAATGTTAGTCACATCACGTTCTGTTTTATTATTATTGTGCTCTTGAGAAAGTCATTTAACCCTAACTTGCTGTGCTGCTCCAGTGGGAATTTCCCTGCAGTCGTTCAACACAATAACTGCACTGAAGTGACCACTTAATAATTCCTTCAAATCTAATTGATGATCTCATCTTATAACTGCCTATGATAGCTGCTGCACTTAACAAAGAATAATTCAGGCCTTAGTAAATTTTAAGAAGTTTCACTAGAGGCCTTGTGTTTGTGGAGTGTGGCCATAAGATCTTTTATTAATTATGTTGGCCATGGAGGCTTTTGAAGGGCTTACGAAGATTGTAAATACTTATTGTTAATTAATATGGGTTTTAATTGTGTTTACAGATTTGTTTAGCATTAAATTGTTTTATTTGAAGTCACTATTATGTCAGTTTGGGGCCAGATTTTGGTTTAATTAATATTTAAAAGTGCAGTGTGTGAATTTTAGTGGCATCTAGTAGTGAGGTTGTGACTTGCAATCATCCAACGCCACCCCTCCCTTTTGAAGCACATAGAGAAGCTATGGGGGCTGACACAGGACAAAAATGTCATTGTCAGAGAGAGCAGAGAGTGACTAGCGCTCTGTAGAGAAGTTTATCCGTTTAGGGCTACTGTAGAAACATGAAGGTGCAAAATGGCGATTTCACTGTAAGGGGACCCGCGGTGTATGGAGATAGAAATGGCTCATTCTAAAGGTAATAAAAACATTATGGTACATTACGTAAGGTCTTTATACTCCACTGAAAACAGTCATGTATATTATATTGCATTTTTGTCAATAGATCCTCATAAATACTACACACTGCACCTTTAAAGGTTAGTTCACCCAAAAATGTAAATTCTGTCATTAATAACTCAGCCTCATGTCGTTCCAAACCGGTAAGACCTTCGTCCATTTTCAGAACACAAATGAAGAGATTTTTGATGAAATCTCAGAGCTCTCTGACCCCTCCATAGACAGCTGTTTAATGAACACTTTCAAGGCCCAGAAAGGTAGTAAAGACACCGTTAGAATAGTCCACGTGACTCCAGTGGATCAACCTTAATTTTATGAAGCAAATCCAAATTTTATCTCCAAAAACAAACAAAAATAACAACTTTATTCAACAATTTCTTCTCGTCTGTGCCAGTCTCCTATGAAGGTCTTACATGTTTGGAACAAATTTTCATTTTTGGATGAACTAAATTCAGCAAGGATGCATTAAATTGATCAAAGGGGACATTTATAATGCTACAAAAGATTTATATTTTAATTTAATGCTGTTCTTTTGATCTTTCTGTTCTTTGAACTACCGCAGTTCAAAACATTAAGTAGCAACTGCTCTCAACATGGATAATAAAAAATTTTTTTCTTGAGAATGATTTCTGAAGGATCATGTGACACTGAAGACTGGAGTAATGATGCTGAAAATTCTGCTTTGATCACAGGAATAATTTAAAAAAATATATATATTAAAATAGAAAATGGTTATTTTCAATTGTAATAATATTGCACAATATTACCGTTTCCTGATCAAATAAATGCAGCCTTGGTGAGCATAAGAGACTAGTTTTAAACGTATAAAAATATACGTGTGTGTGTGTGTGTGTGTGTTTTTGTGACATATCAGGACACAAATGTGTGTAATGACATATGTATTACATATTACATATGACATAGGTTTTACTAGGAGAGGGTGACTTATGAGGACATTACCCATGTCCCCATTTTTCAAAATGCTTATAAATCATACAGAATGAGTTTTTTGGGGAGAAAGTAAAAATGTGCAGTTTCCTGTGATGGGTAGGTTTAGGGGTAGGGGTAGTGTAGGGGGATAGAAAATACGGTTTGTACGGTATAAAAACCATTACGCCTATGGAATGTCCCCACAATTCACAAGCACAAACATATGTGTGTGTGTATTCATGTTTTTCTATCCTGGTGGGGACTTCAGCCTGAATGCACACAAACTCATGAGGACTTTTTGACTCAAAAACCTCAATTGAGACTCAAACACAGACTCAAACCTCAATTGAGGTTTCCATGAGGAAACAAGCTTATAAATCATACAGAATTTAAGCTTATAAATAATACAGAATTTGTTTTTTTGTTTGTTTTTTTGAAAATGTAAAAATGCAGTTGTGTGTGATGGGTAGGTTTAGTGTAGGGATAGAATATACAGTTTGCACAGTATAAAAACCATTAAGTGTATGGAGAGTCCCCACAAAGATAGTGAACCAGGCGTGCGTGTGTGTGTGTGTGTGCGTGCAAGTGATCTGGTATATGTGGTTTATGGACAGAAATGTGTATAATGACATGATTATTACAACGTAAGGGTGGTTTATGAGGACACTTCCTGTGTCCTTGTAAACCAAATGGCTTAAAATAAAAAACTTACTAAACTGTGATTTTGATGAAATCACACGGCTCTGGGGGGTTAATAAAGGCCTTCAGAAGCGAATTGATGAGTTTGTGTAAGAAAAATATCCATATTTAAAACTTTATAAAGTAAAGTTCCGGCCGATCCCCTTCCGTGGAAAAAGTGTTGAAAATGCCTCTCAGTTCAAAATGCTGACGAGCGTAACTGGAAGTGTAAGCCTTTTGAACTGTATAATATACATGACTGTTTTCAGTGGCGTATAAAGACCTTACGTAATGTATCGTAATGTTTTTATTACCTTAGAATGAGCCATTTCTATCTCCATACACTGCGGGTCCCCTTACAGTGAAATCGGCATTTTGCACCTTCATGTTTCTACAGTAGCCCTTTCAACACTTTTCCCATAAATTGAATATGGAAGCGATTGGCCAAAACTTTACTTTATAAAGTTTTAAATATGGATATTTTTCTTACACAAACTCATCGATTCGCTTCTGAAGGCCTTTATTAACCCCCCAGAGCCATGTGGAGCACGTTATTTGACGGACAGATGAATTTTTATGGACTTCAAAAACAGAACAATCATTATAAAGCTTGGATTAGCCAGGAGGTTTTTTTATATATAACTTGTATATAACTTTTATTCATCTGAAAGAAGAATGTCATATACACCTAGGATGACCTGAGGGTGAGTAAATCATGGGCTAATTTTCATTTTTGGGTGAACTCCTTGAAGTCTTCCATTGTAACCCGTGGTGGTTAAGTGTTTTTCAGTCACAAGATGGCGCCAGACAGTCAACGACAGCGGAGTGACATGTTAAGCATATAAGTAGTACCAGTCAAGATAACTCGTAGTACCCGGATGAGCGGTGTGCTATTCACTTTAGCGGTTGTTATCTGGGAATAACATACCTCTGGAATGCGTGATTGACCAATCAGAATCAAGTATTCCACAGATCCGTGTAATAATTGTCTATAACATACAGTATCAATTATGTGCAACTACTTGCCTTTAAAAAAAAAAAAAAAAAAAATAGTAAAATCACATCAAACTTAAAATCAAGCCATGTTTTTCAGTTTGCAGCACATATGTCTTGGATGTAATATCTGATGTAATTATATTTTGCATCCAATGACAAATGCGGTGGGCTTGATGAAGCAATAAGCACTGTCAATATCATATGTTTTGCCCTGTGGGGAATCCAGAGTGTACTGCTGTGTCAAAGCCCTGGGAGGCCAATGTGCTCTCCACTCCTTGCCTCTGGGTAAACGCGCTGCACAGCTGTTTGATTGATTACGAGCAAACCACAGTTACTTTGATTAACAGCCAGTCTCCAGCTTGTCACCGAAGTATCTGGTGTAATTTCTTGCTTTTTACTTGTCAGCAGATTGAGAGTATGTAATTTTGACCGGTGCACTTGTCACTAATCCCAAGGGGATATAAGCGGTAATCACATCTCGATTAGGGAGCTGTACACTGCAAATTACTCCATGTTGGTGTTGTGACAGTGTTAATTTACACAAGTTGAAAGATGGAAATAGGATGCCTGAATAATGTGCAAAATGCAAGATACAGACCAGCAAGCGACCAAATTACTAGTGTAATTAAAAACATTTGTTTTCACAGACCATTGATGCCTTACAGTTGGGCACAACTTGCAAAATGTCAAAAGATCTGAATTAATCTGAATCATGTTCACACTGAATTCCAAAAGATCATATAAATTCTAATTACAACTCAATTAACTTATTCTGTAAGACATAAATAGAAGCCATAAGGACTAGAAAGCAAAAGGTATTAGTGAAATGGAAAAAATAACTAACAAATTAACATGGGTATGTAAGCTCTTAAATTTGAATATAATTAGGCATACAAGTTTAGGATTATTTATGAAAATATTCATAATCGTGAATATACACTAGTACGGTATATAGACTGTGTGTGCACACACACACATACACACACACACACACACACACACACACACACACACACACACACACACACACACACACAGGTGCTGGTCATACACTCACCTAAAGGATTATTAGGAACACCTGTTTAATTTCTCATTAATGCAATTATCTAATCAACCAATCACATGGCAGTTGCTTCAATGCATTTAGGGGTGTGGTCCTGGTCAAGGCAATCTCCTGAACTCCAAACTGAATGTCAGAATGGGAAAGAAAGGTGATTTAAGCAATTTTGAGCGTGGCATGGTTGTTGGTACCAGACGGGCCGGTCTGAGTATTTCACAATCTGCTCAGTTACTGGGATTTTCACGCACAACCATTTCTAGGGTTTACAAAGAATGGTGTGAAAAGGGAAAAACATCCAGTATGCGGCAGTCCTGTGGGCGAAAATGCCTTGTTGATGCTAGAGGTCAAGCTGATAGAAGAGCAACTTTGACTGAAATAACCACTCGTTACAACCGAGGTATGCAGCAAAGCATTTGTGAAGCCACAACACGCACAACCTTGAGGTGGATGGGCTACATCAGCAGAAGACCCCACCGGGTACCACTCATCTCCACTACAAATAGGAAAAAGAGGCTGCAATTTGCACGAGCTCACCAAAATTGGACAGTTGAAGACTGGAAAAATGTTGCCTGGTCTGATGAGTCTCGATTTCTGTTGAGACATTCAGATGGTAGAGTCAGAATTTGGCGTAAACAGAATGAGAACATGGATCCATCATGCCTTGTTACCACTGTGCAGGCTGGTGGTGGTGGTGTAATGGTGTGGGGGATGTTTTCTTGGCACACTTTAGGCCCCTTAGTGCCAATTGGGCATCATTTAAATGCCACGGTCTACCTGAGCATTGTTTCTGGCCATGTCCATGCCATTATGACCACCATGTACCCATTCTCTGATGGCTACTTCCAGCAGGATAATGCACCATGTCACAAAGCTCGAATCATTTCAAATTGGTTTCTTGAACATGACAATGAGTTCACTGTACTAAAATGGCCCCCACAGTCACCAGATCTCAACCCAATAGAGCATCTTTGGGATATGGTGGAATGGGAGCTTCGTGCCCTGGATGTGCATCCCACAAATCTCCATCAACTGCAAGATGCTATCCTATCAATATGGGCAAACATTTCTAAAGAATGCTTTCAGCACCTTGTTGAATCAATGCCACGTAGAATTAAGGCAGTTCTGAAGGCGAAAGGGGGTCAAACACAGTATTAGTATGGTGTTCCTAATAATCCTTTAGGTAAGTGTATAATTAGAATATCATCAAAAAGTTGATTTATTTCACTAATTCCATTCAAAAAGTGAAACTTGTATATTATATTAATTCATTACACACAGACTGATATATTTCAAATGTTTATTTATTTTAATTTTGATGATTATAACTGACAACTAAGGAAAATCCAAAATTCAGTATCTCAGAAAATTAGAATATTGTGAAAAGGTTGAATATTGAAGACACCTGGTGCCACACTCTAATCAGCTAATGAACTCAAAACACCTGCAAAGGCCTTTAAATAGTCTCTCAGTCTAGTTCTGTAGGCTACACAATCATGGGGAAGACTGCTGACCTGACAGTTGTCCAAAAGACGACCATTGACACCTTGCACAAGGAGGGCAAGACACAAAAGGGCATTGCAAAAGAGGCTGGCTGTTCACAGAGCTCGTCTGACCTTAACCCCATAGAAAATCTATGGGCTATTGTGAAGAGGAAGATGTGATATGCCAGACCCAACAATGCAGAAGAGCTGAAGGCCACTATCAGAGCAACCTGGGCTCTCATAACACCTGAGCAGTGCCACAGACTGATCGACTCCATGCCACGCTGCATTGCTGCAGTAATTCAGGCAAAAACAGCCCCAGCTAAGTACTGAGTGCTGTACATGCTCATACTTTTCATGTTCATACTTTTCAGTTGGCCAATATTCAACCTTTTCACAATATTCTAATTTTCTGAGATACTGAATTTGGGATTTTCCTTAGTTGTCAGTTATAATCATCAAAATTAAAAGAAATAAACATTTGAAATATATAAGACTGTGTGTAATTAATGAATATAATATACAAATTTCACTTTTTGAATGGAATTAGTGAAATAAATCAACTTTTTGATGATATTCTAATTATATGACCAGCACCTGTATGTGATAAATATATAGAGTATATACATGCAAATATATAGAGTATATACATACATACATACACACACACACACACACACACACACACACACACACACACACACACACACACACACACACACACACACACACACACACACACACGCGTATGTGTGTGTATATTCAAATATACATAATTATACACAGTACACACACACATATATTATGTAAACACATATTTTTATTTTGGATGCGATTCATCGTGATTAAAACGTTTGACAGCCCTAATGATTGACAAAGCATTATATGAAGTGCATTCAAACAAATACATCAAGTTTCATAGCATGTCTAGTTTGAATGTACTTAATGTAATGCTTTGCAGATCATTAATATATTATTAAAAACTTATGTAAAGTGTTACATAATGCTGTGCTTCGACTCATGTATTTCATAACAGTTTATGTATCGCATTGTGTAATGCAATTCTTTTTGTTGTCACTATGCACAGTATATTTATCTTGTTACAGTGCAGTGTTTATGTTACATTCATAATTTAGTCTATTTATCATCTAGTAATTCTAAGCATATACATCAAAGTTGAATAATAAGCCCCTGGAGGTTTTCCACTGGTTCACAGCCTTGTAGGCTGGAGCTTTGACTCATCAGGCTTGAAGCATTCCAGGCCTATAATACTCCCAGGCTGTCTGCTTTATCACAAGACTGTGTTGATACACCTCGACACGCAGCCAAGTCAAGCCCCAGTAAACTTTCACCTTTTAAAAGTATTTATTCACGTCGTAACACAGGATCTAGGGCCATTAATTGGATACGTCACGAGTGCACCAGTGGCTGTAGGGTCAAGTCAACAGAGAAGACACTGTGTTTGCAAGATTCTGGCTAAAGACCTAAAGATTTCACAGTCGATAGGTGGGAAATGACCAGCTATTGGTGTAACCCCCTAGAAAGAGAAAGAGACAGGACAAAAATCACAAAAAGACGAGGAGACGGGGAAACCGTGTTGTCTAATGGGTAACATGAGAATGTACAAAAAAAACACATTCAGCGCGAGGCAAATAGCTCGCCAATTAGCTGTTGCATAGGGGTGAAATTGAAGCATATATCGACTGCAGCTGTAAATAGAGACATCTCAGTTTTCAGTGCCCCACCCCCACCCGGCACAACCTACCCTTCACAGATCACATGATGTACAGAAAATACCATGCAGGCCACCCACACACACTCCTCTCTCTCCGATGAAGACTTCCTTCTCTGATAGTACATCCAGGTGGATTTGGAGTGACTGGCAACTGCAGCACTGCAGGCTTAATATAACTAGTACCTAATACATGCGAACAGTCGTTTATATGGTACTCATGATATGCCATTCCTGTCAGTAATGTCAGGCGTTTTGGGCAGAGTTCAAGGTTGGGATTGTTCTGGTGTCAGCTTTCAAAGTGAAGATCAGGGTAATATTTATTTGGATTATACAATTGACTCAAAGCTACGCTTCACCCACCTTCACCCAAAGTCACTCAGATGTGCTTTACAGAATGCAAACAGTAAAATGTCCTTGGAAAATTAGCAAAAATGTAATGTAGGACTTCATAATCAAGTTCAGAAAGACTGCCAGTGTGAAAGCACACAATGTGTGTGTAGCTTCTGCTTTAAATACATTCTTATGCTTCCAGTGTGAAAAAGCTTTGCATCCATTGGGAACAAGGGCGTCGTTAAGGGGGATTTAGGATGATTCTAAGGGCCCACACACTTTTGGGACCTCCCAGAGATCGGTTTTATTAGTAGTAACAGTACTAGTAGTAATGCAATATAAATGTATAATCTACCAAAGAGATACAAATAAAACAAAATTATGGTTTATTTCTGCATTTCCGGCAAAACACTACACTCATGAACCGCTCACCGTTAAAACAATGTTCGCTCAAATCCCGCTCTGACATGAAATTTCTCTGTATTGTAGGCTACTATACTTGTTGTAGCCATTAAGAAAAAGGTATTTAGTTTCATATTTATGTTTGAATATTATGTTCTTTTTTTTAATGTCATCAGTGTTGATTATGAAAACTGAACAGCATGAGATAGGACACATCATAAGAGTCGCAATATGCTGGGAGACATGGAGTGGGACAGAAATGATTATGACCACTTCATTAAGTTTTGTTTTGTAGAAAGCCTTTCTTTAAAGTGAATTTCGTTTTGTATATATTGTATCTTAATTTGAATCAGTGTTTCATAAACCAATTACCTGGTTTTAATAAATAATAATCAAATATAGCAGACAATAATCATGACATGGAGGCGCTGGCACGATCACCTGCATCGCAGAACTTGTCTCATCTCACAAGTGAACCAAAACTCTACTACTTGCCTCACAGACATGACATATTTCTCTATAGAAATGTATACTTTTAAATGAAAACAAAAATAGGCTACTCTCTGATTATGCAATCCATATGAAATGTGCATTTCTCTCTTGGTGTGTTCACTGCAGAGATGGTGAGTCGTCAACTTCATCTTTGCAGCCGACACTGACACAGAAAACACTAGTTTATTAATAACTAATTCAAAATATCTCCTTGCTATTTTTGACACATTCACAATCATTACTTTTGCCCAGTTCTTTGTGGCAAGCTTTATGTGTGCTTTATGTGAGCTTTATGTACTTAGTCGACTAATGGCTTAAATGCTGAACTACTAGTCCAGTAGAAAAAACTTTAGTCGGGGGCAGCACTTATTTCACATATTTTTGAACCAGCATGTCACAGAGGGCCTTCTGGATTGAGGGAGCGGAGCTTAATAGGTCAGTATTATTAAATTGCAGACAACGATTTTGGATGGCTATGTTGGCTTGTATGTTTGGTGCGGTAGGGGGCCCAATCTTGCTAGTGGCGCCCCTGATTGGGAATGAATGTAATAGACCTTGGTTGGTTAAGCTATAACTGGCAAACATTATAAACATTAAAAATATAGGTAACACTTTAGTTTAGGGTCCAATTCTCACAATGAACTAGTTGCTTATTAGCATGCATATTACTAGGATATTGGCTGTTTATTAGTACTTATAAAGCATATATTAATGCCTTATTCTGCATGATCACATTCTACATCCTTAATCCTGCCCAATTGCTACCCAATATCTAAACATAGCAACTACTTTACTAGCTATTAATGAACAATAATTAGGAGTTTATTAGGCAAAAGTCGTAGTTAATAGTGAGAATTGGACACTAAATTGTGACCAAAATATATTTATTTATCCATAGAACCACAATACCAGATGATTTCACTAAATGATTATTAACTCAACTTGCAACAAACTTCCTTGTCAGTCATTTCTACAACAATGTATAAAGTGTATTCTTCATTAAAGAGTTGCAAGCCATGAACCAACCAGATACAGTTAGTTATTTTAGTCTATATATTTTTAAATATATTTTTCTTACACAAACGCGCCACTTCGCTTCAGAAGGCTTTTATTCGTGAAATATTATATTAACATCTCTTATATTTGTGGAAGCGGGCGGCGCTAAAGTGTTTTGTTTCCCTGAGATTTATTATTTATTTATTTTATAAATAATGGATGGAATTTTTACACTCTGCTCCTGTAGTTGACACCGCCACCTAGCAGTCTGACTGTGTAAGAACTATAAGGTCCAATGCAGTAGGCCTATACATCAGCCTTAATGGTAAAAATAATATATGAATGGAAATAGTTACTGCGAGACTTCTTAGCTTAATGTTAATTTTGCTGCTCTGGTTTCAAATATTTATTGCAGTCTTTAAAGTTTACTGCAAGTGCACCTGGCATTGTCAAATGTGAATGTGGAAGAATGTAAAAAAGTGGTAGCTGTGTGATTGATTTTTGGAAGCAATTCATTTTCTCACACAGAGTGCCTTAAAATGAATCAGGCCTTGACCTGCTGGAAGCCGTCTAATACCCTGCACTGGTTATCATTTAGCCATGGGAGAGCTGGTTAATAGACTCTTGAACTAGATTTCCAACATAAACATACCACTGAGAAGTTAACACAGGCCTGTAACAAAACATAAAAACAATTTTCTCTGCAATACAGCAAAAAAATAGCAGCCTGCGGAAAATTCCATGCAGTGGTTTGAACAAACGAGAATTTAATGCAGTCTGACAGAATTTAGGTTTTGATATTAATTGATGCCTGAAATATTGTATGTGCCGTATGTATGTGTAATGGAGGCCAGCTAGTAGTCACTGGGCAAGTAAACCTCACTCCTCTGAACTCAAGAGTTTTTAGCATCCTTGTTAGAGCGCCCCCCTCCCACACTGGAGACCTATGTTCGAGACCCGCACAGAGCAGGCGAGTAGGACCTGAGGGGTTACATTGGTGTCGTGACCCGGATGGGAGTGCGGCTTTGGGGGGGTGAGTGTAATGGAGGCCAGCTAGTAGTCGCTGTGCGAGTAAACCTCACTCCTCTGATCTCAAGAGATGCTCTAGCGACTGACGCTAGAGACTACAGCCTTTAGCCTGCTTTTTAGAACATCCAACACCACACCGGAGACCAGGGATCAAGGCCCGCACAGAGTGGGGCGAGTAGGACCTGAGGCGAGGGGTTACATATGATATCATGTTTGTGATCAAAATCATCATGCTGTAAAATAATCAGTTAAACGTTTACAGCCAGAAACAGACAGCATTGGTATTTACAGATTATCATGATGAATCATCTTATTTGGAGATGAATATTTGCATGTGTGACATGCCATGTTTATGACTGCAAGATGCAGCAATTCCAACTGATTAACTTTGTTACAGCTCTAAAAATGTACAAGCTGAAATTCACAGATAAGCTGTTGACATTTCATTATGCACGGATGCTATTTTCTCCTCAAACACTGTGAATTAGCCCCCAAAAATGACTTTAGCATGTTCTCAGTCATCTCATCTCATCTCATTAATGATGTTTATAGGAAGGGTTGGTCACTCCAAAAAGTTGTCCAGCCATATCTGAGATGGTGATGGTTCTTGTAAATTCCAGTCTGCATATTCAACTCTTAATAGATCAGAATGTTGTTTCAATCAGTACACTTGCTAAATGGGGATAGAAAGTTTGTACTGGCTCAGACAAAAACTGGCCTGGAGCATATTGGATAGGTTATATTTACAAACAGCCAAAAATTAAATTTTTGCATCAAAGGTGCCAGAATGCTTTTCCGGATCATTTCGGCTCAATTTGACCCCTGCTGGCCCTTGTTAAACTACCAACTTCAACCTGGAACTAGAGCAACATCAAAATGATTTTGAGGTACAATATCAGCATATTAGGATAAACATGATTTATTATAATTGCACTGTTATTGCAATGTTTTAAAAAAAAAAAAAAAGTATCTGCCAGTAATTTCCATAAATGGACCGCAATTATATAAATGTTCTTTCTGCGACAACATCATGGGGTGTCAATAGATCTGGATTACCTTGGCACAATGTGTAAGTGACAAACTTTTCCCACCTTCCAGTAACATCTCCTCAGCCAGTCATTTAATGAGGTCTTCCCTAAAAATAACTGCTGATTTACATGCTGTCTGGAGTTGTGTTCTGTGCAAGCTGTGCTGGAATGGCTGCCATGAAGGTGCTGTAAATCAGGAGTCCCGCGTTAGGGCTTCAGTGGGTGACCTTTTGCCACTTGAAGGGTTTGAGTGATGTCACCCTAACAGTTGCTTACAACTCACTGAGAATCCCCACTGTAGACAAGGGCTAACTAGAAAACCAATTGCTTCCTGGGAGGCATGAACCGTGTGAACATTAGCTGTAAAATAAAGGTTTATGTATAGTTGTCCGCCACAAAATTTTGATTTTCTGGGCCATTGGAGCAAAAATAAAACAAAACAGAAAGCCTCATGAGGGCTGCATAATTTTGTTTAAATGGAACTTCAGTTATGAAAACTCAATTATACTTCAAAATCAGTTCCATATAGCTAGCGAGAAAAAAATGCCATGTCGCTGTTACAGTCCAGATGATGGTGCAAATAAACAGGGTTATATCAGCTATTTTTAATAGAACAAGGGATGTGGATGATCAAAAATAAACAAGGAGGGTATATAAAATCCACATGTTGGATTTGCAGTTGAGGATATCGTGGTTCTCATATAGTCTTGATCACCACCACCAAATCAACATCTCAGCTTCTCTTCTGGTCTCAGAATATGCCTGACCGTTCTCTCTTGCAAAACATAGACTTATCTTTTAACAATAATTCTTTCTGTGATATAATTTCATTTACTTTGATAATTTCATTTTGCTTGACCCATTAATACCAGTGAAAGGAATTCTTAATGCTTCAGCATACCAAGACATTTTGGACAATTTCATGCTCCCAACTTTGTGGAAACAGTTTGGTGATGGACCCTTCCTGTTCCAACATGACTGCGCACCAGTGCACAAAGCAAGGTCCATAAAGACATGGATGAGCAAGATTGGTGTGGAGGAACTTGACTGGTCTGCACAGAGTCCTGACCTCAACCCGATAGAACACCTTTGGGATGAATTAGAGAGGAGACTGCGAGCCAGGCCTTCTCATCCAACATCAGTGCCTGACCTCACAAATGCACTTCTAGAAGAATGGTCAAAAATTCCCATAAACACACTCCTGAACCTTGTGGATAGCCTTCCCAGAAGAGTTGAAGCTGTTAGAGCTGCAAAGGGTGGGCCAACTCCATATTAAACCCTACGGATTAAGAATGGGATGTCATTAAAGTTCATGTGCATGTAAAGGCAGGTGTCCCAAAACTTTTGGCAATATAGTGTATATCTTCTACTGGACTTGCTATATCTTCTGCTATATCTTTTTTTCCCTACTACATTCCTAGTTCACAAATATTTGTCTGCATTGAAATAACTTAATCTTAGGCGCCTGCTTGTAATGACTCATCTTTGTTATTTAGTCCAGATATAAATGCACATGGCTAATCACTTTGTTTGCATATTGGTTAACACCTTGAAATTCGACGTTTTCCCGCTTCTGCCCTTATTTGCACATGCACCACAAATTAACACCCTGGAAAAAAAATAATTGACTTTTTCATTGCCCACAGATGTTGTAATTAATTAACAAGTGAGGTCGGCTTAAGATAGAGAATAATGCCGGATCAGGACAATTACAAGTTGCATATGTTTTTTATTAATTAATGCAGAAAAGCTAATCACTTTTATTTCCTTAATATATTAAAACAACACAGTTCGACATGTAATAAGTAACAAAAATGTCTTTAACTACTTCTTAGGAAATGTATTATCAATGCTAATAAGCACGAGTCATTTAAAGCAAAAAATCTAGGTATTCTGTTTGATCTAAACAATGCATATATTAATTAAAAATCATATTTCACTTCTTGCAGCATTCAGTTTACTACTTCCTTTTGAACTTCAGAACAGAATACAACAGAGACAGCAATGCAGAACATTAGAGTCATGCAACATGGCATTCGGTGTGTATGGCAATGCTGTAATTCTCTGAACATTGTTCATTTACTGCCACCAGCTGTGTTCACTCATTAGAGATCATATATAAATGGAAACTTTTAAACCAAGGACAAAGCATAAGTGAAGGTGCGAATATTATCTCAAGAGCTCTAAGAGGACTGATTTTGCTGTCTGGTGGTCTAAAACATGTTTATTTTCATAGATATCAAAGAGTAGAATTTTTTAATATGTTGGCCTAGGCAATTTTCCTTTTTTTTTATGGAATATTATTCAATACTATGCCATCTGTACTTGCTCATTAGCTTTAAGTTTAATAGTTGTACTGTGACAGGTTTATTTACAGTCTGACGAGTTTCAGTCTCAGACGGCTGAACGCCTGAACGCCTGATGCATGTGTCACACAAAATGGGAAACACTTTCAGCTTTTTCGGCTTCAAAGTCGTCATCCGATTGGTTGAATTCTCCAGGATATCCGGGAGACGTGTGCCACATTCTTTAATGGTTCACCTTGGAAACAAAGCAGTTGTGACGCCAAATCCCCTCATTGATAAAGAAAGCTGTCGTGTTTACAACTGTAGCAATGAGCGCTTATCAAGATCAACTAAACGCTAGATTTTCTATAGTATGTGAAGTTTACATTGTTGCAGTAAACTTGAATGAATGCACCCCGTTCTGTTATTTTAGGAAAATCGTCCAAAATATCGTCATGGGCAGTCCTTGGACAGTGAAATCTGATATGGAGTCCAGACCTTCTGCAGTCAGTCTGAAGGTCTGGCTATGCGAGACTGCAGCCTGACAAATACGTGAAAGGGCCACATATGTTTTTCTAGCAGGGGATTACATCATCGCCCCCTTTTATTACTTCAGACACCTCTTCTTCAGTGCTCCTCTGCTGCTGGCTGTGCGAATTATATATATATATATATATATATATATATATATATATATATATATATAATATATATATTTATATATCCATATATATCACTATATAAGTCAAGTAACAAGTTTAGTCCAAGTCTCAATTAAGTCAAGTCAAAGTCTTTCAGCTTTATTGTCAATTCTGCCATACGTACAGTACATACATACAGAGAATTGAAATTCTATGACTCTCAGACCCTAGGTGCCTGACAACAACATAACAATAACAACAACAACAAAAAAGTTTAACAGTAACCACAACAGAAGAAAGATTAAAAAAAAAGATGGATAAAGTGAATTATAGAGGTAAAGTGGCGATGGCAAATAGTGCAAACAATGGTAACAATAGTGCAATTTCAGATTTAAGTCAGTGCAGGTAAAAAATACAATTATAAGAGTGTGTGCAAAAAAAGAGTCTGTAAGAGGGGAGACCAATTCCTCAGAGAGACAATATAATGAGGTAGATGAAGGGAGGGGAACGGTGATTCTCAGATCAGGTGCGTGGGGCAGAAGAGGGGAGGGTCGGCAGAGTCGGGAGGGAGTTCAATGCCCTGACAGCTAAGGGAATGAAGCTGTCCTTCAGTCTGCTGGTCCTTGCTTGGAGACTGCGAAGCCTCCTCCCTGATGGCAGCAGACTGAAGAGGCTGTGCGATGGGTGGGTGGGGTCTCTCGCAATGATGAGGGCTTTGCGGGAGAGGCGGGAGTTATAAATGTCCTGGAGGGGTGGGAGAGAGACACCAACGATCTTCTCAGCTGCTCTCACGGTGCGCTGAAGTGCTTTACGGCAGGATGCGTTGCAGGCGCCGTACCACACAGTGATGCAGCTGGTCAGAATGCTCTCGATGGTGCTCTCGATGGTGCCTCTGTAGAAGGTGCGCATGATGGGGGCTGGGGCTCCGGCTCTTTAAGTAGTTGCTTAATAGCATATTACTAGAATATTGGTTGTTTATTAGTACTTATAATCATATTTATTATAATATTTTGAAGCAGCTCCCATAGGTACACATTATTGTTTCATAAGGTCATTGCATTTTTCGTACACTATCATGATCTTCCGAGGAAAGTGTACCTATAAATGTTGGTTTGCATTTCTGACACATTGAAATTTTTGTATCTTCAATATTTTATAAATTATATATTTTATATGTTATATTGAGATTGTGTTTTTGAGAGTTAGAAAGTAAAATTTTAATGATTTATATCTCACATTTAGCAACCAGAACATTGAATCCAGGTAAGAAATATGGGTAACACTTAACTGTCCAATTCTCACAATTAGTTTAGGGTCCAATTCTCACAATGAACTAGTTGCTTATTAACATGCACATTACTCGGATATTGGCTGTTTATTAGTACTTATAAAGCATATATTAATGCCTTATTCTGCATGATCACATTCTACATCCTTAATCCTGCCCAATTGCTACCCAATATCTAAAAGTAACAACTACCATACTAACTATTAATAAGAAATAATCAGGAGGCAAAAGTAGTAGTTAATACGAATTAGACCCTGTGACCGAAATATGTGCAATATGGTAACACTTCAGTTTAGGGTCCAGTTCTTACTGTTAAATAGTTGCTTATCACTAGCATGCATATTACTAGGATACTGGCTGTTCATTAGTACTTATAAAACAAATATTAATGCCTTATTCTGCATGACAATATCCTACATCCCTTAATCCTACCCAATACCTAAACTTAACAACTACCTTACTAACTATTACAAGGTAGTAATTAGGAGTTTGAGGCAAAAATTGTAGTTAATAGTGAGAATTGGACCCTAATCTAAAGTGCTACCTCTAATATATATAAATAAACATCAACATTGCATTACATGAAGAAAAAAACTGAGACAGACTAAATCCAGAAGAACCGTGGCAACGTCTGCAAACCGGCCTGCAAAGCTTTCTGAAAAAGTAAAAAGTACTGTAGCTTTGAAGGCCGTTTTTTTCAAGCGTCTTGAAGATGTTGCCGCAGTGCTTCTGGATTTGGTCTGTCTCAGTTTTTTTTCTGTTTCTTCATGTAATATATATATATATTATATATATATAAAGAGAAAAGGGAAAATGGATTTAGTGTCAAATTATTAGTTTTATGTTATCAAACAATTATACTCATTGAGACCAGTGCAGTTACTGTACTCAGCTATTGTTTATCATGTGATGCAGTCTCCTGATTATGAACTAATTTGTTCTGTGTAAACAATATGTGCGATTTGTAACCGAGCGCCTAATAACAAACAGTTACTCATCAACAGAGAACACGCTTCTTCACTGTAGGCCTTCCTTACATAACTTTGCTCAGTGCACAATGTCACCCATTCGTCCTGCTTCCATTTGTAGACTTAGCAGCAAGGCCATGTTTAATGAGACGGTAATAAAAACTCGTAACCCAGTGACCTTTGTCGTTTATGACTCCAAGAGGATTAGCCATCTTTTCCCACATCTTACCATGAGTACTCCAGGTCAGCCTTCACGTGGTCAGGAGAATGATAGAACATCCAAGTCGTTCCACTCGCAATCCAGTGGTTTATGTGTTGGGTTCAATTCCAAGTACAGGAGCTAAACGCAGAGAATGTCAAGGAGATTACAGTGAAACATGAGTATCAACAAACTAACATGGATACACTAATGTACACTATACTTTTTACATCTAAAATGTGGCCATAAACACATGCTGATAATTATGGAAGAGATTATATTTATGCTGTAACACAAATGCCTATTTTATCTGGCTGAAATGAGAGGAGTGTATCCTTCCTAACACCTAAATGCAATCTGTGCTCCATTCCATGATTATAATCTAAATGATAAACTCACAAACATAATTGCCCAGGGGATTGTTTACTGAATGAATATAATTATGTCAAATAATAATATCATGTATTTTATGATTGCCTATTTTTTCAAGGCTGTTTCATAATGTTATGTCACGTATATAAAGATACACATATAAAGGAAAAAAACACGAACAGGAAAAAAACAAACATTTAATTTAGCCAGGGCTGCAATTTTTTTTTCAAAGTAAGAGTATGATTGATGATTCTTTATACTTTTAAAAATAAAGGGTTTTAAAAAAAAATAAAGTGTGTGTTTTCACAGCAATGCATTAGAAGAACCATTTTGGGTTCCCAAAGAACCTTTAATTGAACAATTCTTAAAATAATCATTCATTTCGCAGTGTAAAGAACATTTTAATACTCTAAAGAAAAAAACATTGTGTGTAATAGAAAGGTTCCATGTTAAAGGTTCTTCATGGCAATAAACAACCTTTATTTTTAGGAGTGAAATTGTGAAAATAGTTAGTGAATTAGTGAAAAAGTTATTTGAGGAACCAAAAATAGTTCACTGCAAAATCTGTGATTGTTTTGACAAACCACCGGTGTCAGAACACTCCGGCTCCAGTTCTCTGTGCAGCTAAAAGTGCATAAAGCTACCTTTACTTCAAAGGTACATACATCATTTTATCAGTGACATAAAATCAAGTTTTTGCCAAGTTGTATCACAAATTATGTCTTTAATTGCTCTGTTTTACAGGGAAATAAAGAGCAGAAATACTAACCATTTGCACTAATGGGGGTATTCCAGAAACCAGGTTATGTGACATACCCGGGTACGTTTAAGAGTACGGTAGCGGATAACCTCAACTTTCGGTAACTTTCAGAGTATGTAAGTAACCATGGCAACTCACTATCTGAACATAACCTGCTCCGGAGGAGCTCATGATCCAGGGTTAGTTTGCTTCAGAGGTATTCAGATGTGTTTTATAATTAATATAGTTATTAATATAACCAAATTTGTTTCAGTTATATAATATACATTATATATTAAGTCTAAAGAATTATAAAAAAATAAAATAAATAAGTTTAAAATGTTAGTTAAATTCAAATGTATTTATTATTTATTTTATTGTCATCTCACACATGGCTCTACATTCAATTAATTAGTATCAAACAAACAATATAATCCTTATTCTCAGTGAATGAAGCTTACTTATTAAAAGAAAACATTGAAAGAATTATTGCATATCTCAAAATAGCCCAAATAGGTGGAGATGTGCATTAAGTAGGTTATGTAAACTGCCATTAAACAAAAAGACGAGGAAGTAGAACGGGCGCTTTTTCTTAGCGTCTGTTTCCATGGTGAATCGTCGATTCGTCGCTCTGTTGAGAATGTCTTGTGCGTTAACCGGGAACATACTCTGAGTTGTCTGAACTTACTCCCGGACTCGTTTTTGGAACCAGCATACCTCGAGTAAGCAAGGTTTGGGTTAACCAACCGAGAGCTCAGGGTATATGTGACGGTAAGTTAACCTTGCTTTCTGGAATACCCCCCTGCTGAGATATCAATATAAGTTGCTCTTTTTTTGTCATTTCAGAACTGTTCAGTTAATTAATGCTAATTCAACGATTCAATTCAACATTTCATTCCAGTATTTGACCCTCAATCTGAAGTAAAACTATCAACTTCCCAGGTAAGATTAAGATGAAATCATTTCAAAAGTCATTTCATAACAATAAGGTGCCAACAGAAATTAGGTTTCTTCCCAAAGATCCTCCCTTCAAACAGGAGAACTTGCTTTTGACGGAAGCCAAGGTTGAATGCATGGGAACAGCACACACACACACACACACACACACACACACACTCTCAAAGGATTTATTACCTTGGACAAACTTGGAGGCAGCACTCAAATATCAGAAGAGGCCAGAGCACTTTGAAAGAAGCAAGAGAGGAGCGCAGAGAACTGTGAACAGGTAGGGATTTATTTTTTTATTTTTTAGCCTTTTTGTTGTTGTTGTTGTGACAGAACTAAGAGACATGAACAAAGAACAAGAAAACAATAAGAGCTTCATACTTTTGCATTGTACCAAATTCTCTCACCACCCTGTGTACCTTGAACAGACACTTGTATATTTTCTACGGGACACAAACTTTCTTTTGTACTCTGTGAGGTGTACTGAACTATGAATGTACTTTGACTTAATATAGCGCCTGTGGAGTTTTTACAATGCAGAGCTGACAACCTTGTGTTACTTTGAGTTCTGACACCTCTAAACTCTAAAATTATCTTCTGGTTTAAATACTTACTCCCTGTTTATAGACTTACTTTATAAGGTCTTATAAGGTAACATTATTAGATGTTTTAAATGCAGTTTCTTACAGATAATTTGGTGGCCACACATCAGAATCGTTCGAGTTGGTCTTCCCGATTTGGGTTTCGGAGTCTGGAATCTGTGATAGCTGCTAGTCAGGTGGCATGATGTCAAATCAGAACAGTTGCAGGGATGTTCTAACTATAGATACAAGTATCACATCAAACATTTGAATCAGTGGGTGGATGTCCATGTTAATATATATATGACAGATGTGCCACATGACATTTAAAATAATAAAATGATCTTTTCATGAATTATTAGTGAACATAATTTTTGTGCTTTGGAGTATTTTAACAAATCATCCAAAAGATTATTGTAATGAAACATGCGATGGTGGGGAAAAAACAGAGGAAGCATGCAAGTAATGGTGTAACATCCAATAATGTGGGATACCAATACAGAACATCTGGATTATAAAAAGCGACCAAAGAACTGCTTAAATCAGGGTGTATATCACCTATTTCTTACTTGGATTCAACGTTCTGGTTGCTAAATGTGAATCATTCAAATTTGACTTGCTAACTCTCAAAAACACAACCTCAATATAACATTTATAAAATACAGAAGATACAAAATATCAACGTGACAGAAATGCAAACCACTTTCCTCAGATGACGAAGAAGCTGTGTACGAAAAAAAGCAACAAGACCTTATGGAACAATAAAATCTTAATGTCTACCTATGGGAGTTGCTTTAAAATATTCAGTATGACTATAAACTGAATCCACAAAAACTTGCATTGATGCTTCACATTGTGGTGAAGTGCTGAAAACAAATCTAAAAATGTAAAGCTGATCCTGAAATATAGAAACAGGAAATCAACAAATTGGCTCAGCAATTATTATTTACCAGTAAAGGTAGTCACTGGCAGGAGCTTTACATTCATTTATTTTTAAATGTTGTCTTCTGTGAGCCACAGATTTTTATCTGCACACAGAGTTAAGAGGTGCATGGGGACATTTGAGATGCCTGGATAGTCTATCCACAGGAGCCATTTTAACAGGGCAAGGCTGAAAGGACAGAGGAAGAGATTTTATCGCCAATCAGAGAAATATAGGAGGGTGATAGACAGAGCAAAATTGGCTTTGCCTATTACTGAGGGTCATTTTGCTCACTTAAACACCCTGTGGAATAGCATCTTCTGTACTCTAAATAAAGTACTGACAAGCAGGCTGATTTATAACATGGACATTTCCTCACCTAAAACGTGTTGCTGAGGGGTTTCATTGCCAGCCTTCCGTAAGACGAAAAATAGGCTTAATGTTCCCATCGATATTGCATTTAGAAAATAATTTAAGAAAATTAGTTATGCACTGCAGTGATTAGACGATTACTAAAATAATCACTGTTCTGGAAAAGAGACTTATTTTTATTAACATTTTCCTCATGATGATTAGATACCATTTAGACATTTCAGCCTCAGGGTAATATTGAAAAGGCCCCTTGGAAAAGCTAGAAGTAGAACTTACCCATTGGTGTTCACATAAATGTCACCATTGTATGTTAATGATATGCATGCTATTACTTTCTAAGCGGCTCTCTTACTGAACTTCGGCAGTTTCTAGAAAATGTAAATAACTAGTGCCAACCGGGGGCTGCGCAAGCTGGCATGATAGCCTATCATTTGACAAATGACTGTGTCCTACTAAACATGTCAGCAGGGCAAATCTCAGAGAGGGAAAAAAGGGTTAGTGGTATAGTTTAAAACTTGAGCATGTCATTAGACTTGCTTTTCATATAGCTGTGTGAAGTGGTAGTTTACTCATGCACTGTCATTACTGCTATACAGCCCGGCCTGCCGCTGGCATGTAATTATGTTTTGAAGCATGGCTTTGGTTTCTCAGCACGATGAAAATGTCTCCTTTTATGCAGCAGTTCTGAGATACAGGTGGAAATCCCTGGAAGCTATACTAACACAGGACTTTGCACAATAAACCACTAATTTGTTAAGTAAGATGGGAAAATACCTACATTTAAGAGTAGAATACCCAAAATGGCAGTGAAATGAAGTGCTTTCTTGTCCCCATATAAGCATGTGATTGTGCTGAGTGGTGTGAAGCTCAGGTTGCGTGTAAACTGAAGACCCTCAGCTTGGCAAGCTACAGTGTCAGGATATTTTGCTCAGGAGGGTTAGATAGCTCGTTTTCCAAAATGAGCTGAAGCCAGGGCTGCTTAGGACATAGTAAAAACTGGCATGGGTGTTCAAATACAGTAATTTGTCTTTCTGAATACCTTGTGCTGTAATCAAAGAATGTGGAATAGTGTTTCTCCAATAGTTTTGTTATAGCAGCCAGATTTTACACTGGACATCAAGTGGTGAACCGACACAATACCGTAAGCATTTATACAAAACTAAGGGAAATTGACCGTTTTGTTTTGTACAAACCTATTGAATTTTGATGGTTCCGGGCTCTCACCACAAAACAAATTGTGGTTGGCACAATCCATGTTTACTCTCGCTTAAAGTGATCTGTTTTAATTTAGTCTAGGTCCAGTTTGTTCTACCGTATGTCATTTTGTCCGTGTTTTTTGAGGATGGGTGATGTCACACAACCTGTCCGTGCTGGCATTCACCTAATTTGGCTGCTTCTACTAGTGACAGATGAATTTGCACCAAAATAACAAATTTGGCTGGACGCACAGCTGTTGAACAACAAAAGATACTGGAAGCGCATATTCCTCCTTATTAAAAGCTGATATGTGACCCTGGACCACAAAACCAGTCATAAGGGTCAGTTTTTTGAAATTGAGATTTATACATCATCTAAAAGCTGAAATAAATAAATAAGCTTTTCATTGATGTATATTTTGTTAGGATATGACAATGTTTGGCCAAGATACAACTTGAAAATCTGGAATCTGAGGGTGCAAAAAATTCTAAATATTGAGAAAATCGCCTTTAAAGTTGTCCAAATGAAGTCCTTAGAAATGCATATTACTACTAATAATAAATTTTTTATATATTTACGGTAGGAAGTTTACAATATATCTTCATGTAACATGATCTTTACTTGATATCCTAATCCTATCCTAAAAGAAAGATCCATGCAATATATGACTGGTTTTGTGGTCCAGGGTCACATGGCTATTTATTTTACTATATAGCTATGTTACATTTTATTATTTGCATTTAGCATTGATCCCTGTGGTCTGTGACCCTATCAGGCCCACCAGTTGAGACCAGTGGTATCATAGATATCACAGTTTTGGTAAAACGTTAACTAATGTTATGAATTGAACCTTACTGTAATGCATTAGGTATCATCAAACAACAATGAACAACATTTTTACAGCATTCAAAAATCTATGTCAATGTTGACATTTTAATTGATAAATATACCATTGTTTATTGTCAACGAGATAATTCATCAATTAATTTATGCAACTGTAAATGTTATAAATGTATGTAGAAATTAACACTGATCTAGATTAATAAATGCTGTTCATTTCGGTTCATGATGCTCAATGCAAATTAATTCCATGAGCTTTATGACTCTAGTACATGCATTAACTTGTTCAATCTGAAGCTGATAATATTTAGCAAAATTTTTATTACTATCCGAAGCAGTAATATAACTGTCATAGAGTTATTCATGATGCAACCAATTGAAATAATAGCTGGCAGGTTTTACGCCAACAGAAATGACAAGCCAAATCATGCATAATGATGAGTGCAATGAATCACATGCATGTTGAAGGATGACACTCAAATGTCAGATTTCAGCAGCTTGTGATCCACAAAACGCTTGCATTTATATCACATTATTCTCTGTGCAGTGTCTATAAGAGGCCAATCAGCATGCTATTGTGTATGGAATATGCCACTCGGTCAGATGACTGATGTAGCCCAGAATGCAATTTCATAGTTATTTATGAAAAAAGATAAAACTGTGCATAAAACAACCTGCATCATTCTGTTCCTCAGATGAGATTGAGACTACCATTAGAAGGAGTCAATGACAAGAGATTCATTGAGGGCCATAGACTACAAGATCATTCCAAATAAACAAGCTCTGTCCAAAACCTAATCAACTGCCTACCTAGACAGCATTTCACCTCGTTTGGCCAAAATTACCTTTCAACGAGGGAATCCTGTAATGCACTGCGATGAGCTGTGTGAAGAATATCTCAATTTTAAACATATATCATTCAGTACTGAAAACTATCGTTGACATTTTTGTTTCATTTAAAGGGGCTATATGTAAGAATTTTCATGTATTTAATCACTTTTTTTGTTGCTATGTGTAAACGGCTTGTAACGAAACTTAAAAAAATGAGACCTTCCCCGGTTGTCTATGAAAGCCTATCTTTTACTCTCTTTTTACTAAAGTCATCTTTTACTCACCCTGCTGTTGTTCCAATGCCTTATGTCCTCCTATCTTTTTCGGACCTCAAAGGGTGAAATGTTAAAAAAAAAAGTCCTGCATGTGCTCCTCCATATAATGGCAGTGAACAACGACCAGACTAAAACTTTACAAAAAGGACTTTACAAAAGGACACTTTCCATATATGGCGCGCGTCTCACTGTATCATTGCGTGATACTTTTGTATCATTTTTGTAAAGTTTTAGCCTGGTCGCTATTCACTGCCATTATATGGAGGAGCGCGTGCAGGACGTTTTTCAAAATTTCTACCTTTGAGGTCCAAAAAAGATAGAAGGACACAGGGCATTGGAACAACAGCAGGGTAACAGATGACTTTATTTTCATTTCAGGGTGAACTATCCCTTTAAAGAGTAACTAATTGCATTATTTAGTTACTTTTTAAGAAAAGTAATGCATTACTTTTTCTCACCAGGCTAGTCTTGGGGTTTTTTATAACAAAAGTTTTATATTTGGGCAACTTTAAAGACCTTTTCACAATGAAATAAGGCTGAAGGAAATGCAAATTCATGCGTGTACAGTAGAGGGCGCCGCTTAAACCTTTCAGCTGTGCTGCCATTTTGTACAGCAGAAAAACAGTATGCAGAAGAAGTCACCACCAATAACAACAAACAAATCTAAAGTAATTTTTGCTAATGGTTTAACTGAATCAAAGGTCAGCAGCAAGAACACTGGTCAATAAAGTGAGATTAAATGCATACAAATATTTGTTTCATTTAATATATTTAATTATTGGATTTTTGTGTAATATTCTGATTAGAGAGATTAGTAAATGCATGTTCACATTTTGTTTTGTAAAAGCATAACTTTACTAGTTACTTGAAAAAGTAATCTGAAGTAATCTCAAATTACCTGAGTTGTAATGTGTTACCTGGTCTCACATAATCATATAATCATATATATATATATATATATATATATATATATATATATATATATATATATATATATATATATATATATATATATATATATATATATATATATATATATATATATATATATATATATACACACTTTATAATCATACTGGTCAATTGAGCAGGTACAAACATATCGACATCACTATGATCAGATGTTTTCTTAACTCCCGTTTTCTCACTGCTGTCATTTTTGTTGCGTTTATTTTGTTATTATGAGAAAAGCACACAGCGCATATTTACATATTCAAAATGTCGCTGTCAGCAGCGTGGAAGACATCTGGATGTTTGTTATTGCCATATAGGTATTTTGCTGTATATTGCTGCAAAGGAATTTACAACTTCTTTTTACTAAGCAGTGAACGAAAAATAACTTTGCCTTAAGTACATCAGGGCCATCACATTCAGTCTCTTGTGCGTTACGTGTGCACGTGTGCGAACACAAGCAAGTTGCTGGCTGCACTTCACCTAACGGCCACCGATGTCGCTAATAACAAGAGTATCCAAATTCTATATATAGCCCTTTAAATTAAAAATGACATATTTTACTCAAATATTTAGACTACTGCAATGTTATCTTAGCAACGTTAACGGCTAATTCTGTTTAAATTAATTGTGAGTGCTTCATGCATTGAGCACTATTTATGTGGTATGCTATTGCAATTCAGTCAGGTTTTATTTTAGTTAGAACTTAGGCACCATACACATTCAAGGATGCTTTCTTTTATTCAGAAGAAACTACTTTGTCATTGCATCTTAAAAAAAAAAAACGCAGGGCACATGAGTCAAATATGTCCGTCTACCATGTGTTCACACAGAAAACACATTTAAAACAGCACACATGGATGCATACTGTACATCCTGTGTGACACCCCTATGTATGCAGAAGACAGCACAATAGGTTTTGGAACAAAAGCTAAAAATCTCAAACACATGCGCACTAAAATATTTTCAGCTCTCCTCCTCAAAGCCAATTTGTCTCCCTGTAAGAGACAGTTAAATCCAAACATGTCAAAATCCCATATTAGTGCTATGCTAGTATACTAGTGAGGACATGCTGACTGGATCTGAACTATATATATGTGAGTGGATTTGAAAAGATGAATGACTAGAGCCGTGGAGGTTTTGCTGACTAGGCCCAAAGCCTCTCTAATGGAACATAATGCACCGCACTGTCACACTGCATCACATCCCAACAGATGGGATAACTGCCGTCCTACTTTGCTCCTTCTCTGTGCCCATTTCACCTGAATTGCTCTTTTCCTTAAACTGTGCGGACTTAATAGGTTATTTAAATGTGCAAATACAAGTTGCACCTATTTTGAGGTGTCTGATTAATGGGGATAAATTCTTCAGAAGCACATTGGCCTAATATCCTAGACTGATTGATTAATAAAATTATAAATACAAAAATACATCTAATTGCATCATGTGCAAACATTTTAATCTCCCCAAATGTTTAATGAGACTGAAATTGAATTGACCTTTCATATTGCTTTTCTCTTATCCAGAGATACTTCTGAATTCTTGAGCCATTGGACTGCATCAAGATGATGAAAAAAGCCAAGGTTTTAGATCCAACTGCTGCCGGGCAAGGCGGTAAGAACAATATAATTGTTCTCTCTCCCATATGGCAGGCTGACACCGGCACCGAACCTTGTCCAACTGCTCTATTACTGAATTACTGAAACAACAAATCCAGCCATGCTCTCCATGAAGACTTGCTAGTAGAGAAACATAGATGATGTTGGGAAAAAGGCATTTTTGTTGTAGAATTCTTTCTCTTTCTTAATGGTAACTATTCCCAGAGGATGTAATTTAGTTAATCGGTTTTCATTGTATTCATAATGACAAGAGTATAGCAATGGAATTTGACACACTTGATAGGACATGGGTCTCATTTAGAAAAGTTCTACTACAGTAAGCAGCTGCGTTAAAAGGCAATGCTGGATTTTCCAGATAAAATCTAATGACCTCTCCATGGCAAAGTGAATAATATATCGGTCCCTGAGGGGTTAGAAGAGCAAGATAGCGAGATAAAAGCAAGTGTTGAATCTAACCTAGCCATTCAAATTTGTTTAAACACATGAATGATCAAACGGCTGGTTAAAGTCGTAGGTTGTGGGTTTGGAAACTACTGTGCACAAGATGCAAATGAAGAAGAGGCTGTGAATGTGGCTTATAAAAGCAGAGCCCTGTGAGCATTTGCTGTCATTCAGCATGGGTTCCTTTGAATCATGTAACCATGGATGTGAGGGATGACCATCAACCAACCCGAATGTGAAGTGTCTGTGTTGAGAAGGACGGCAAATAGAGACAGAAAAGAAGAGCGGGAGAAATGGACCAGGCAGGATTCAAACCTGTAACTCACTCACTCGCTCTTACGTTTCAACAAACCAGTTTACACCATAAAAAATAAAAAAATAAAAAATAATCCACCCATTTAACATTTTCTTTTATTATTTCCATTTTTATTTATTTTTCCCTTACTTTATTTCATTTGCTTTGAGGAGGGGATTTATTTTACCTTATTTAATTAGACATTTTTATTCCTTTTTTTTTTTTCTTATGTTATAAATGAACCCCTCCTTTTTTATTATGATGGGTGATAATATATAAATTGCAGGATATTAAAAACAAGCATGTTTCACACCGCAAATGCAAGCAAATAAGTGCGTGTATATTATATTATAACTGGTAAATGATTATATGTTCACTCATGTAATTTACTGTATATTATGTAAAAATCCCATATTTTAAAAGAACAGATAATTTGGTTAACAGTAGCCTATATTATAGTATAGCCTATATTATGATATAGCCTATTCAGCTGAAATATGCTTTGCACAGAAACTCACAGATATACAGTATGAATACTGTAACCAGAATAAAAAACAAAAACAAACACTGCAGCTAATGTATGCTGTGTGAAACAGGTCTTACACTTTTATTCCCTTCCCAGTTTGTCTGCTCTTTCTCTAATCTTGTCTATAGTAATCTCACATTCAACCCCTTAGTGGATTGAATAATTATGTTTTATTGCTTTAATCTCCGTCTCTCCCTTGTCCTGTGTTTTTCGGTTGTATTTGTGAGTACATTTGTGTTTGTCCATAATCCTGACAACGGAAAAAAGAAGCCAGGATTCACAATTTTGTGTTCTCCTTTGTTTCCCTCCCTTTGTTGCTGTTGTACTGTAATGTTGTGGCTATACTGTACCAGGACTGGAAATTCTACCTCCTAAGAGACCAGGTAAGGTAACTGAATGACAGCAACCTGAATCTGCATGCATGTCATGATATCCAGTACATCATATCATATCATATCCAATATATCATGATATCCAGTCAAACTTTATAATGTGCATATGACTGTTCAGACTGCTGTCATTCTGAATCTGATTGGCTGACTTCTACAGTCAGTGTGTGGCAATCTTTAACGGTCTGCCAAGAAACAAAACCATGTTTCAAATGTCCGATACTGCAGCAATGGACTAGAGGGGCAACTAAATGCGAGATTTAAAAAATGTTTGTTAAGTTCACGGTTCTTCCTATGTGGAGAAACGTATCAAATTAATGAAAATATAAATCATTTAATTGAAATGTGCTCATATGAATAGTAGCCAATGGTAGCTTGTTTCCGCCACAGAATAAAAAATAAATAAATAAAATTAAAAAAAGGTAATTGCGACTTTTTTTTTCTCAGAATTGCATGATATAAAGTCACATTAGCGAGTTATACAGCATTATTCTGACTTTATATCTCCCCACCAGGAAATACCATTTAGCACTTTCGGCGGTGGACAGGGGTCAGCATGGGCACCCTGACTGGTCTGCGGCTGTGCAGCCCCATACACAACAAACTGCAATGCTCTGTGTATTCTGACACCTTTCTATCAGAACCAGCATTAACTTTGAGCAATTTGAGCTACAGTAGCTCGTCTGTTTGATCGGACCACACGAGCCAGCCATCGCTCCCCATGTGTATCAATGAGCCTTGGCCGCCCATGACCCTGTCACCGGTTCACCACTGTTCCTCCCTTGGACCACTTTTGATAGATACTGACCACTGCAGCCCGGGAACACCCTACAAGAGCTGCAGTTTTGGAGATGCTCTGACCCAGTTGTCTAGCCATCACAATTTGGCCCTTGTCAAACTCGCTCGAATCCTTACACTTGCCCATTTTTCCTGTTTCTAACACATCAACTTTGAGGGCAAAATGTTCACTTGCTGCCTAATATATCCCACACGCTAACAGGTGCCGTGATGAGATAATCAGTGTTATTCACTTCACCTGTCAGTGGTCATAATGCTATGCCTGATCTGTCTCACGATTGTGAGATAAAAAGTCGCAATTATCTTTTAAAATGTTTTATTCTGTGACGGAAACAAACTTCCATAGAATAGCCTTTATATAGTTCTGGTTTTTTTATGTTTGCTTCTTTTCCTCACTGGAATTCCTCCACAAGTTGTCAATCAACATTAGAGCGCCACCCTCAGGCTGAATAATGCAAACTCTACCAAAAGTGTGTGTGCATGTGTTCAGCTTTTAGAATCTGCCCTACTTAAAATTACAGTCAGGAGACGCTAGGCAAAGGTCTGGCTACGCGAGACTACATATAGTGTCAACATGACTCAGTACAGAAAAGGTCACAAAGTTCAATGCGTGTTCAATAAACGATATCTTTTCAGTAATAACAGTATAAATTTAAGGCATATGACTATACAGAAATTGACTTTCAAAAAGAAACCTACTCTGAGGAAGTGACAACTTCCAAATGCATTCCTCTATTCATACAATTTTAGCAAAACAAGAATCTACACATGTAAAGCAAATCAAGAAGGACATTTTCATATTTTCGATATCTCGTTTTCACCCCTGGAAACGTTTCACCCCTAACTTGAAATATATTGAATTTTGTACACAGTTTTGTAAATTGTTTTTCAATACAAAGACATTCATGCAGATGATTTTTCAGCATATGTTACGTCACTCTGCACCTGTTGTTTTGTTGTTTCCCCCCAATGTTCTGACATTGTACCCTGAATGTGGATTCTCTCAGGCATCAAAAGGAGATCTAAGGTTCCTGGTGTTATGATTACACAGTATGTTGAGGAACTTCCTGAGGGGATGACAACTCCTGACTTCACACGTAAACCCATCGCTTTAACCATTCAAGAAGGTAAGCACATTAAAAGAGAAGCAACTACAAAAATGAATGCAAATATGATTAGAGATGACAGTTGAGAGCTAAACGATCCTGGATGTGAAATTAACAAGCTATGAGCACGTACAGAGGATTACCTCACAGATTTACTGCCCTAAATGTCTAAGCTGTGCAGCTACACAGACTTAACTTGCACAGTACATGAGTGATGTATCAGGTTCTCTGCTTGTCCTCCAGCTTTAACATGTGACTACAGCTATATATGCACAGAGGGAAGGAAATCAAATAGCATGTATCCCATTTCATGCTAGTTTGAAATGCACAGAGTAAGACCAGAAATGTGTAATGCATGCTTTCATTTATGCTTATGATGACATCTTACCTTTCAAGCTATGGATTTCTGCAATGTATTCTGCCTGTATTTAAACTATTTGACTTTGCTAGTGTGGTACGGCAATACGATTTTCCTGATCTTCTAAGGAAAAACTCAAAACTGTAACCATTTCTAACACACTCATTTTATTATTGCTATTTTCCCCTTTTCATAAGAATAGACAGGTCTTCGATTAAGTCAGGATTAGGCCTTAGATCAACTAGTACATTTAAGTAGCTTTTATAAACGTGCCTTAGAAAAAAACACTGATGTGCATCTCGAGACAAATCAACGGCACTGACATATTTAAAGATATATTCGTGCAACTTGCTTTCCGTTAAAACAGCTCAAACGTGCGTTTTAGTCTGTGAAACCAGGGATAAACTATGAAATAACGCACACTGGATATCTACTAAACCAACTGGGATGCATTTTAAATAGTCTATTGCAGGGTCTCCAACCTTTTTCATTTGAGAGATACTTTTTTTTTTTAAATGAAAGTGGCTGAGAGCTACTCATGTTATACAATACTTAAATCTCTTAAATAATGTATCATAACTCTCCTATTACCAAACTGATTTACACCTGAAAGAGATTTTGTAGGTCTATAGACCTATATTTAATGTCAGATTTAATTTAAAAAAAAACTGTATCAGAGAATAAAGTTCTTGGAAACTACTTTGGAAAATACTATTATACTGTAAAGGCACATAACTATAGTTGATTTTATAGTGCATTATAATGAGATTAAACAGTATGAAAATTTAATTTCATGATTTTAGTGACCAAAATTATCACGGTATCATTAAAATGTGCTGTAAATGTTCAAAAAGTACTGATACTACACAGTGAAATCAATTCACCAAGTTTTATGTCGAAAACCAACAAATAAATAAAATTAGCAGCATTATGCACTTTTTGTTTGCATAAACATTAAAATAATAACAGCCAGATTTTAAAGGAGTGTCTTGCAACATAACATGCTATCTAAAAACATATACTACAAGTTCAAATAAAGTTGACAAAAAAAAAAGGTTTTATAAAAGATAAACCTCACATTTCAGTCTTTGAATAATTTTTATGAAAAGGATGTCAAAATGATAAATTACTGTCATTTTACCTGCTCCATAAACAAGGTTACCTTATTATCTGTATAGTGTTAAAAGTCTTTAGAATGCACATTGGCTTATTTTCCATCTGACTTTTAAAATGAAAAATTTTCGCACTGTCTGAACAAGTAGGTGGCGCATATGGAACAGCAGAAAGAGAGCAGTTTCCACGGTAACCTCTGTAAACACAGCAGTGCTTATACCCACTGCTTTATTAGGCATTACACAGAGGGAAGATGAAAAGCTAATGTCATCGAAACTTCTCTAAAGATATGTGGTTCACCCTTAGAGATACAATTAAAAAAATAATGAATTCATTCATACATTCTTTCAAATAATTTCTCTCTGCAATCTGCCTTCAGTCATGTTTTCACACGGAGTGAAACCTACGCAGCAAGCTGTGCCTCGTGAGAATCTTGCTTGATTGAAACGTTGACGTCCCGTTTTTTCTATTGTTGGTTGTTTTTTAGTTTTTGTATATTGTACTTACATTTGCACGTTCATAAAAAAAAAAAAAATAATATATATATATATATATATATATATATATATATATATATATATATATATATATATATATATACATACATATATACACATGTGTCCTGGTCTACAGTATGCAGGGTACTTTTTGACTTTCACAAATAGGCTCAATTTATGTTTGACTACAAAAATACTTTCAAGCATTTAAGCCACCATTTTTCATAATAGAGATGCATAAATTGAGTTAAGGGTGTCAAAACATTTTACTTTTTGAAGTATACCTGAACAAATTCTCTAATAACTGTGTAAAAAAAAAAAAAAAAAGTAAGTAAGATTCCTGTCAAATCTGCAATTAACAACCCAACACACTTGTTTTAACACAAGAAATAACAATAACAAAGTTGTCAATGCACAAGAGCGATGTTGATTTATGAAAGAAAAAAAAAGAAAAAAAGTACTACAGGGTACAGAGTACTACAGGCCAAATATTTTTCACAGTTTGTTTTTGAAAGCCTTTTAATATTTACCAGATAAAGAATTAAAATGTACATTTGTATAAACAGGAAAGCTGGCCATTTTTAAAGCCAAAGTGAGTGGAAACCCAACACCCACTGTAACCTGGCATAGAGCTAAAGGAGAAATGAACAATCCCCAAAAGTTTCAGAACAAATATGACCCCACAACTAATGAACACACTTTGGAGGTATGCACAGGCTTTTAGCCTTACTTTTAAACTACTACTCAATATTTAAGGTGAAGTGTGTAATGTTTTAATCTTATATCCCAGATTAATATGAAGAGTCTGTAAGCAAGCCATTTTTGGGTTCATTCGCACAGATAGTGTAAATTCAGTTCCTCTGTGCCATCAAGGCATTGTTTGCTTCTGTTGTTTGAGCAGCACAACACAGCAACTTTGTCACAACCAACACGTTCTCACTCCCAAATCGCCACATATTGACGCTTGGTCAGGATCCCTTGGCGTCACTTTTTAACACACAGGGTACTCCACTGTTTGACATGCAGGGTCCTCCATTGCTTTCAGTTGTTTGCCTTATGTGTCAGATCAAGACACATAATTCTTTGCATTTGTATATGTAGACATGATTTTATAAATATTTATAAGCTACTAACCCCACTCCTACCCTAAACCTACCCATTTCTAAACAATATAAAACACGTAACAGGCAAATAAAAGTACAGTCACAGGAATTTATTGCATAAGATGAAAAAACAAAAAAAACACATACAATTGACAAAGTTGTATGAGGACGCAAGTGAAAATGATCTAGCTTCAGGGCGCGCGCGCTGTCAGAGACACGACACGGCTCTCCAGATTGTATAAACAAAGATAACTGCTTCTGAATTTTTCTGTGTGCCTGCAAACTGCACTTGATGTGACTGACGGGGCAGAGTCACATGACTAAAACCGAAATAACCAACATGGGAAAATTAAGTCGGTTAGAGGTTCTGAATCTCGGTTTCGATTACTTTACGATTAATCGTCCAGCCCTAGTTTAGGGTTATGTGTTCAAACGCGGCTATAAACAATAGCGTAAATAAAATTATGCTGTCTGATTAAATTGAGAATCACACTCCAACATGTCATAATGGCAAAATTATAACCCAATATACAATTTTATCATGACATTCTGATTCCCATGCTCAAAAAGTTTCTCATTGAAAGCAATGAGGTACCCTGTGCGGTGAAAAATGAGAACGTGTTGAAACAACCAATGGCATAATAATAATTTGGGGCAGGACGTCTTGCTTGCTGACCAGTGCTAGAGGGTGGGGGGAGTGGTCAAGAAACCTGTTTGAAAACAGTCATTACTATTTTTACAATTTTCTTTGGTGGCTTAGACAATACACACTTGACCTTTAAAATGTTCATTTCATTATCATTGTCATTTAATTATTATGCAAGATTGATCAAAACTACAAACCCATTTCCCTGATCATTTACTTGCAGATACCTAAAGTCAGTGGTGATGAAGTCGACACTTACAAATGCTACGCCTCAAATGAATATGGGAAGGCTGTTTGCACTGTTGTCCTAAATGTCATTGAAGGTGGGACACACTTCTTAAAGACTACAACTTGTTTGTTACCTTTATTTTTAAGTCATTTCTTATTCTATTCGCAACAAAGTAGAGCTAGTACCAGGAAAAAAAGCTGCAAACATTATTTTCTTCTATCTTTTCAGTTGGATTCAAAAGAGACAAAGAAATGCAAAAGGCTGAAGAAGGTAAGACCATTGTGGCAACATATAGGTAGTGGATTTTCTTCAGGTTAGGACGGCAGTTCTATACTAAAAGCGATTTAATGGGATACGTGTGACATTGCACATGGCACACACAAGCATTAATTTTACTTCTGTTTGTTGATTGCATTTTGAAGCTGTAGCAGGTGACCCAACAGAGTTTAGAAAGAGGCTCAGGAAAGGGTGAGACATTTGTTTCCATTACGTTACACATTAATGCCATGTCATCAGCTGTGCAGTTTCACATTAGGCTCTATTCATACGTATGACTCCTGCCATTGTTAATTAGCCCATCTCATAATATAACAGAAGTTCATATCTGTGATCACAATCTTTTCAATGTGCTAGCAAAAAAATTGAGGAGAAAAAGGAAGGTGACATTGACGACTCAGTTTGGGAATTGCTGCTGAGTGCTGAGAAGAAAGACTACGAGAGAATTTGCTCCGAGTATGGAATCACTGATTTCCGTCACATGCTGAAAAAACTGGTCGAGATGAAGAAGGAAAGAGAAGAGGAGCAGGCACAGGTAAAGAGCTGCCAGGATGACAGAAGGTTTCTCAAAGAATTGCTTTCACATTTTCATGACTGGATGCACAACTGCATATGGAGACAAATTGTTATATTCTGTTTGTTTCACTGCTTTAGTTCATCCAACATCTCAGTAATCTCAAACCCATTGAGGTGAAGAGTGAGGGTGCTGCAACCTTTGAACTGGAGATGGAGCTCAAAGATCCAAACAGTCGTATTTTTCTGTACAAGGTGAGAACGGTGTTAAAAGCGTGTGATATAGATCAATGCTAGTTACAAGCAATCAATGCATGACTTTGAGAGAAAAGAAGATAAATTGCCTCTGACAATCAACCAACAGCCATTTTCTATTGGTTCATATATGATAATATCTAAAAAACAACAACTGGCATTTAAGACATTTTAACAGTAGAATTGTGGGGGACATATTTGCCCTCCAACGCTCCATCCAGTGCTTCACACTTCAGTCCAGTAGGTGGCATACTGCCATTATAATGAATTCACCCAACCGAAAATTAATTGAATTATTAGACTTTTAGCTGGTTAATGACATATTTATAATAAAAAAATGTGCATGGCTATGAAGGTTGATTTCATCATTGTCGTTTCTGATATTGCATATATTTTGCAAATGAAAGCCTATGAGCACAACAATTATGAGAACCAGTTTTGAATTTCAACATGCATCATGTAAAAAAAGACCTTTTCCCTTTTGTTCAGGATGGTGTCATGATTCCATACAGCAAAGAAGTTGAAACAGAAGTGAAGCACTGTCTAAAAAAAGTTGGCAAGAAGTATGTCTTCACTGTTAAAAATCTCAATCCAGAAGATGCAGGAATCTATCAAGTGGATGTTGAGGGTGTCAATATCTTTTCAACAGATTTCAAGAGTACGTTTTCACAGCACATTTGTTTATTTGTCATGAATTCCCAAGCTGGTCTATGCTTCTTTGGTGCTGTTCCAGCTGGTTAACCAACATAAAAACATGTCTACACTGGATGTGAGCTGAGTGCCACAATGTGTCAAAACTAAATCGATTCCATTATAATCAATAAACCGGTCTACACTGGAAGCATCTATTTGGTCGCACTTCTCAAGTTTCAAGTTTATTTGTCATTACACATGTACAAGTACAGTATAACGAAATGAAGTTTGGAGCAAGCCTCTGGGCCGCAGCCATTTCAGGCGCCGCCACACGCTCTCCAGAAATACAAGAATGCAGTTTAGCAAGCATTACATAGCAAACACAACAAAACATAACATAACACAGTACACGTCGTCACGTGATGGGATTTTTTGTATGGAGTGGGAGAGGAGATAGATAAGGACAGGCAGACGGATGGAGTGGGGCAGGGATCGGGATCGGGTGTGTATGGTGCGAGTGAGTCTGAGATTGTGTTGTGTGAGAATGTTAGCCATAACTTCAGATGTTTTCGAGTTCAGTTCTATGGTTTGTCCTTGAAGGGAGATAAGGCAGTGCACAGGGAAAGATAGCAGACCAAGCTGTCAGGCTGACCTCCCAACCGAGAGATAGGGACAAGTGAGGTTCGGGTGGGGTAGTTGATTAGGTCAGGCAAATACAATTTTTTAATCCATTTGATGATCTTCGGTAATTTGTCCGGATCATAATCAATCAATCAGTTCTGGTCCTCAGCACTCGCGTCCGGTACTTCTGAGAGTTACTTTAAATTCAACACGTGATGTTTCTGGTCTCTGGTCTGCTAATATAAATCGTGTTTTGCTTCTACACTAACATTATTTTTTACTAGTGTATTTCCATAGAAAATTAAGCCTAGTGGAGACACCAGCACACCAGCATCCAAAACACTATATACTGTGGTGAAGAGCTTTGCAGATCTTTTCAGCAGCGCTCTCACAGAATACATAATGCCATCATGGATTGACTGAGGTGTGTTTATCCATATTTAACACAGTTCCCCCTGTGGACTTTGCCCTGAAGATTAAGGAGGTGACGGCCCAAGAGAGAGAGGATGCCATCTTTGAGTGCGTCTTAACTCAGCCCATTAATGAGATTGTTTGGACCCTAAAAAATACACCGCTCTCTAACAATGACAAATATGAGATTACTTCTTCAGAGGATAAACTGATCCACCGTCTGAGAATCATTGATTGTATGCCTTTGGATGCTGGAATCTATGCTGCTCTAGCCGGCATTAAGTCTTGCAGTGCTTGGCTGATTGTAGAAGGTACGTACAGCCTTTTTTTTTCAGTTATCAGAAATAAGTTCTGTCAATTGTTAAAAATGTTCCTTAAATATATACATGAATGAGTGTGTATTTATATATACATAGTAATTATACATAGTACACACACATATATTATGTAAACACAAACTTGGATGTGATTAATCGTGATTAATCGATTTGACAGCACTAAATTAAATACATCATCATGTGGATGTTGCAAGTCCCCAAATTGACTGCCCTTCTATTAGAAAACTGGGTTGTCAATAAATGGAAAAATTATTTAATTAACTGCATGGTATGCAGGTTAAATAATCACAAATGATCACAGCCTTTTTATTAGAACATATATCTGTCAATTATTTTTAGCATATGTATATACAAATAATAGCATGTGTCTATATTTGCCAAATTTGTCCACAACTAAAGACTCTATTAATAAAATAAAAGGCTCTAAATAAAGATATTTCAGACTTTGGCTTTAAAGTCAATATTTTGTATGTTTTGTTTTACTTTTTATTTTATTTTTTATTTTTAAATCCTTAATGTAATCTTTGGCAATATTGTTTTCACACCAGCTGACAAAGATCCTGCAACAAAGGGCAAGAAGAAAGCACGTAAAACCACTCAGGCAGGCGGTGCTGGAGATGACTTGCAGAAGATTGCTGCTGAGCAGGCTGAGAAGCACAAGAAAGAGATGGCAGAATCTTTGGAGGCAGCTAAGAAACTCCAAGCTGAACGAGAAGCAGCACAAGCTGAAGCCAAAGCCAAGGCTGCAGCTGAAGCCGAAGCAGCAAAAGCGGCTGCACAGGCAGCTGCAGCAAAAGCGGCCGCAGATGCTGCTATAGCTGCAAAGGATGCTCTTGCTGCAGCTAAAGCCAAAGGTATGTCTGAGACCGAAGCTAAAGCCGCAGCAGATGCAGCGGCACGGGCTGCAGCAGCCAAAGCCAAAGCCAAAGCTGAGGAAGAGGCCAGGAAGCAGGCTGAACTCAAGGCCTTAAGTGAAGGCCTGAGTGCTGAGCAATCTGCTGCGGCGGGGGCTGCGGCAGCTGCTGCAATGGCCGCACAGGCAGCAATGCTTGAGAAGGCTGGAGCTGGTGCTGCAGGAGCGGTGGGGGCTGCAGGAGCTACTGGTACCGGAGAAGGTGGAGGAGCCAGAGGTGCTGGAGCAGCCGGAGGTGCTGGAGCAGCCGGAGGTGCTGGTGCAGCTGGAGGGGCTGGTGGAGCTGATGGAGCTGGAGGGGCTGGTGGTGCTCATGGAGCTGGAGGGGCTGGTGGAGCTGATGGAGCTGGAGGGGCTGGTGGAGCAGGTGGCGCTGGTGGAGCTGGTGGAGCTGGTGGAGCGGATGGAGCTGGGGGCGCCGGAGGGGCTGGGGGAGCCGGAGGGGCTGGGGGAGCCGGTGGCGCTGGGGGAGCTGGTGGCGCTGGAGGCTCTGGAGGAAACGGTGGTGAGGGAGGAGGTGACGAGGCAAAAAAGCGCCAGCGAGCAGGACCTCTTGTCCCTGAGACTGTTATAGGTAAGAAATTATACAAGAAGACACAAAATATATCTACGCTATACAGATTTCCTCTCACTTTCATCTCTAATTTTAAAAATACATAGTGTAACATGGCAAAAAAGTGGTTGGTTCTTACAGAAAACATAGCAGGCCAAACTTTCAGCCAGAGGTCTGCAATCATCTTGACATTTATTTAATTTTGACCAAAAATACAGTAAAAACAACAAATTTGTCAAATATTGTTATAATTATTTTTATTTTATTTTATTATTTTAAAATGTAATTTATTTCTGTGATAGCAAACATGAATCTTCATCTTCAGCAATTCAGTTCTCTCTAATGTCTTCTTGAGCTTTATTGGACAAATTCACGCAAAATTATGTCAAAATATATAAATATATTGTGGCCCCTTCATTTTTAGAAGGGATCCCCTCAAAAATGTTATTCTGGCTAAGCCACTGGCACAAACATAAGCCATTATCATCATAACACACCTACATCCTGCAGGTGTTTTTAGCTCAAGTGGGACACACACACACACACACACACACACACACACACACACACACACACACACATTACACAAAGCGTTACATATCCTATGTTGATTAATTTAAAGTTTACATAAAAAATCATGATAGGAAACTCAAACATGCCCAGCCCAGTTCCAGATGTGAGCAGGGAGCATTGTAAGCAGGAAGGGGAAGCTGTGGGCCGTACCCGTGTAAGACAAGGCCCACTGATACCAGACACAGTGATTGGTAAGAGTGTGGGATGAACACACTAAATCCAGCTCATATGAATTAAAATGAAATAAAACAAACTAAATAGTGTTATTTTAACTAAAAAGTATCAACAGTAAACACAAATAGTTGTTGTTGTTTTTTCCTTGAATGACTGATAAAATCTTAACAGAACATTTTATGTGAATTAACATTTTTTTAAATAATAATTACATAAGCATGAAATTCAGTGATTAAAGTGATTATAATGTGTACATTTAAGTAATACTACTTTTAACATAGGGGAAGACTGAAAAGTACTTATAAAAAAATGAATCACAACTAATGCAATTTACAATAAAATGAACCAGTGAAATTACATGATCAAACTAAAAACACATCATCATATAATAAATCTTTTCATTTTCTTTATCATTGAATGTTCAAAATGTATATTCTACCACACAAATTCGCAAACCATTACGCTTGTGCTGCTCGGTTTGTCTGTCTTTATTGTTTGTTTCATTTATTTGTTGTTCATGTACCTGTATTGTGTGTTGTTGTGTGGTGTGTGTGTTTTTCAGTGTCAGTGTGTAATGCTACGAAAACAATATTCTGGTTGTTTGGTTTCTGGTATTCTGTGGCGCCACACAGGGTAGCTTCGCCCACTGTGAAAACTCATTGGCCAAATATCAAGCTCTGCCTAACATTATGTTCTGATTGGTTGTGCAGCATTTTTGTTCTCAGTGTGGGCAGACAAATTACTTTCTGGAAACTTTCTTGTAAAAAAAAAAAAAAAGTCATTAATAGTACTACGGCATATAAATCTTGATCTTGATCAAATGATTTATAATGTATAATATGCTTAACACACAGATACATCATATTGCCAAAAGTTTTGAGACGCCTGCCTTTACATGCACATGAACTTTAATGACATCCCATTCTTAATCCGTAGGGTTTAAAATGGAGTTGGCCCACCCTTTGCAGCTATAACAGCTTCAGCTCTTCTGGGAAGGCTTTCCACAAGGTTTAGGAGTGTGTTTATGGGAATTTTTGACTATTCTTCTAGAAGCACATTTGTGAGGTCAGGCACTGATGTTGGACGAGAAGGCCTGGCTCGCAGTCTCTTCTCTAATTCATCCCAAAGGTGTTCTATCGGGTTGAGGTCAGGACTCTGTGCAGACCAGTCAAGTTCCTCCACACCAAACTCACCTTTGTCTTTATGGACCTTGCTTTGTGCACTGGTGCGCAGTCATGTTGGAACAGGAAGGGGCCATCCCCAAATTGTTACCACAAAGTTGGGAGCATTAAATTGTCCAAAGTGTCTTGGTATGCTGAAGCATTAAGAGTTCCTTTCACTGGAACTAAGGGGCCAAGCCCAACCTCTGAAAAACAACCCCACACCATAATCCCCCCTTTACACTTGGCACAATGCAGTCAGACAAGTACCGTTATCCTGGCAAACGACAAGCCCAGACTGGTCCATCGGATTGCCAGACAGAGAAGTGTGATTCGTCACTGCAGAGAACACGTCTCCACTGCTCTAGAGTCCAGTGGCAGCATGCTTTACCCCACTGCATCCCACGCACTTGGTGATGTAAGGCTTGGATGCAGCTGCTCGGCCATGGAAACCCATTCCATGAATCCCTCTATCAACTGTTTTTGAGCTGAAGGCCACACAAAGTTTGGAGGTCTGTAGCTATTGACTCTGCAGAAAGTTGACGACATCTGCGCACTGTGCACCTCAGCATGCTCTGTGATTTTTTGTGGCCTATTGTTGTTCCCAATTGCTTCCACTTTGTTATAATACCACTAACAGTTGACCATGGAATATTTAGTAGTGAGGAAATTTCACAAATGGACTTAATGTACAGGTGGCAACCTATCACGGTACCACACTTGAATTCATGCTTGAAGCGACCCATTCTTTCACAAATGTTTGTAGAAGCGTCTGCATGCCTAGGTGCTTGATTTTATACACCTGTGGCCATGGAAGTGATTGGAACACCTGAATTCAATGATTTGGAGGGGTGTCCCAATACTTTTGGCAATATAGTGTATGTGTAAGCAGAATTTTGGACCACTGAGATTTCATTATGAGTGGAATTACCCTGTATGACACAAAAGACGTTTAGAGGCTGGACCTCTGAAAAATGTTCATTGTTTGCATTTTTGTGGTGATTTTTGTCACTGTTCTCTTATATGTTCTTGTTTGTTGTAAGTGTTCTTTTTATCCTAAATGTTCTTTTCAACCCTCTTAATTATATTAATGGCAATCTTCAAAATGCTTCACGACTGACCAAATGGCATGATTTAAGGTGGAGGTAGCCCATCAGATAAAGAAACCCCATCAGGGTCTGGCAAACCATCAGGTTCCAGTAATCCATCAGGTTCCGGTAACCCATCAGGTTCAGGAAACCCATCAGGTTCTGACAACCCTTCAGGCTCCGAGAACCCATCCGGGGCCGGTGGTGCGTCAGGTTCTGGCAGCCCATCAGGTTCTGGGGACCCACCAGGACCCGGGAAGCCACCAGGTCCCGGAGGCCCAACAGGGGGCAGCACTGAAGCAACAGGGGAAGAAAAAAGTGCTGAAGATGAAAAGGATGAGTCAGCTAAAGCTGGCAAGCGTTCAGGCCGTAAAAAACATGGCCTACAGGTTCCGGAGACAGTTGTTGGTAAGAGATGTTTAAAATTGCAGTGACAGTTGCATGGAAGCAATGTCATTATTCAAAGTCATTCAGAACAATCAGGAATAACTATGCAATCCTCTGTAGGAGTTCTAGGTTTAATTCAATCAAATCATCTAAGCCAAAAAACTAAGTTATCCAAGCACTCCCTATTCTTCCTACACTTTCTAGTCTTTCACGTCATTATGGAGAAATTTTTGCACACTCATCTGAAAACTTATTTAATTGAGTGGTGGTTATCAAAGATTTAATTGTTGCTCTACCACAACATCCCCGAAGGATGTAGGTCTCCCTTTTTTAATATTTTGAACTATTAGACATGCTTTGTGTTTTGGGTCTTATTTATGCAGGACCAAACATCTAAATCACAGCTTCCTGGATAATTTCCATTGAGAAACTTTGTCAGATCCACTGTCCCAAGTGCACTTCATTTAAAGATCAAACCCTTGGGTTCCATAGCTATAGAACTGGCTTTGTAAGCATATGCATATTCATATCAGCAGTTCTTCGGCATAATGTGCTTGTTGAAACTTTGTGAAAGCATATCTGATGAGCAAGCTCAGTTGATTTGAGTAGGCGGGGAGACATTTTTTTTCTTCACAGTGCCAGTGGGTGTTGGATAACTTTGTTTTTTTAAAGGAATAATTCAGCCAAAAATTTAAATTCTCATGTCATTCCAAACTTGTATGTTGTATACTATTAATAATTCTGAATGAATGCTTACATACAGTACTGTACAGCATTATTTATTTTTATTTATGTATTATTTATGATTTTTTTGTAGTGCTTGTTTGGATTCAGTTGTGTTTACCACCATATATATATATATATATATATATATATGGATCTGTAAGTTTTTTTTTATGTTTTTAAAGACGCGTCTCTTATCTCTGTGAAGTCTCTTATCTCTTATAAATGCAGTCTTAAGTCTCTTAAGACTGCATTTATTTGATTAAAAATACAAAACAAACAGTAATATTGTAAAATATTATTACAATTCATTTGAATATATTTTAAAATGTAATTTATTCTCGTAATGCAAAGCTGAATTTTCAGCATCAGCATCATTAATCCAGGCTTCAGTGTCACATGATCCTTTATAAATAATTCTAATATGCTGATTTGCTGCTAAAGAAACATTCCTGATTATTATCAATGTTGTGTACAATTTTTTTTTCAAGATTCAAAGCTTTCTATTTCAGATGAATGCTGTTCTTTTGAACTTTCTATTCAGAATCCTAAAAAGATTGTACAACATTAAAAGTCTTACCAATGTATGTATATATATTTAAACACAGGTTTGGGGTGACATCACTGAGTAAACTATTCCTTTAAATAAATGAAAAAAAAAAAAAAAAAAAAAGATTCTTAATAATCAGATTGGGGACCAATACCTTTGTGGAAAATGTTTTCTTGTGTTTTCTTTCTCTTGTCTGCTGCTTGTGTATATCAGTATGCGCTTGTATTGTCCTCACCACGCTTGCTTGTCTTGCTAAAGGCAAATCACCTCGCTCACTAATCAGAGGAACCGGGACATGATAAGATCTTAATAAATGCAACCAAATATGACTTAAAAAAAATGTGAATTATGAAAAGACAAAGATTTGATATGCCTTAGAAGACCTGAAGATTCAAACGGAAGTCATACCAGCAAGATTATTAATTGCCAAAACACTCTGCATTCTTCTCACGAAAGTCATTACCTGGAGATTTTAGAGCAGATTCAGCACAAGAACAAGTTCCATGTGGATGGTGTCCAGAGAATAAACAAAATAAAATGGAAAAATAAATGGAAAGTATTCTAATTGTCATTAGAAGAGCAACAGTATTTGATAATACAACCAAAAGCAAAGGTTTCAATTATTTGCCCCATAGTGGTGAAGTTGACTAATAGTTCGAGTGACTACTAATTCACAAACTTGTCCAACTAAACAACTTTACCCAAGAGTGATAATTATGCACTATTGGAATGAAAAGAATGACTATACAATGCAGTTGAACTCTGTAGCGGTCCTTCAGAAATGCTTCATAACTTGTTTTTATCATCATGACATGGGTTCTAAGAAGATACGGATTCTAAGAAGTCGGCACTGAAGATAATGCCAGGACAATGGTCATATTATTCCCCAAATTTCTGTTAACTTGCATTCACATTTGAATGACATTTAATGCATTTTTGCACATGCTATAATATATTAATGCCAGTACTTACTAAGTATAATTTCACTAGAATTGCTACAGTAGGCCTCAATTCATGTGTGGACTATAATTCACATAGCAATTCAGCAAAATGATAACAATGATATCAAAATTAGGGATGCACAGATATGAAAATTATAACCAATAATTCTTTATATTTGAAAGCCAATAATCGATGATCAATCTAATTTTTGAGATCCTGCTTGACTACAAAAACAAAAAAAGTCTCAACATTAAAAGCCATGTCCCAAGCACACAATTATAATGTTCACATTATAATTTTATGTAGCCTATTTAACATTAACTGTTCCAATCATATTTCAAGCAATTCAAAACCATCATTGGTGATCATGGCGAACAATGCACATATGAAGTGTCTCAGCTGAAGGAAATAATCCATTATTTAATGTATCTGCCAAATTTTCTTATTGGGCCGATAACGATAACATCAAAAATGAACATATATTAAGCCGGTACCGATATGGTGGACGATATATTGTGCATCCCTAAAATTAAATTCCCATGCATCTAAATTATTATTATTTTTCATTTATTTTATTATTTTATTACAAATCGCCTGCAGATCCTGGTGTTCACTTTGCTGCTGGGCTGGAAGACTGCAAAGCTATTGTGGGAGAGGAAGCCGAACTGATCTGCAAACTCAGCAAAGCTGACTGTGAGGGCATCTGGTCCAAAGATGGCGATGAGGTATAAAGATGCCATATTACATTATACACTCACCTAAAGGATTATTAGGAACACCATACTAATACTGTGAAACTGACATTCAGTTTGGAGTTCAGGAGATTGTCTTGACCAGGACCACACCCCTAAATGCATTGAAGCAACTGCCATGTGATTGGTTGATTAGATAATTGCATTAATGAGAAATTGAACAGGTGTTCCTAATAATCCTTTAGTTGAGTGTATTATATTATATTATATTATATTATATTATATTATATATATGGCATTTGGTGTGTGACATATACACTAACATTTCTCTGTAGATTACTGGTGCCACTGAGGGTATAACCATCAGTAAAGATGGAGTCATTCACAAACTGAAAATTGCCAAAGTATCGGAAGAGTTTGCTGGAAAATATCGATTCGAGGCTGATGGTCGTAAAACCGAATGTGTGATTGCAGTTGAAGGTTTGTTTTCTAACATCTGCTAATCTGTGTTAATGCATATGCAAATGTTCTGAATTTCACATTTATACTTCTAATTCTGTTTGTGTGTTAAGATCCACCAAGATTTGATGCCAAGGAAATTGAAGTGTTTTCAAAACCGATTGTGATCAAACACAATCAGAAAGCCACCTTTAAAATTCCATTTATTGGCCACGAGCCATGCAAAGTTCAGTGGTACAAAGATGGTGAGGAGATCATGCCTGACTCTCACTGCAAGATTGAGATTTCAGAGGGAGAAAGCCGTCTGCTTCTAACTAAATTACAGCGTAAAGACACTGGGGAAATCAAAATCAAAATCAAAAATGAGTTTGGCACAGTGGAAGCCATTTCTAACCTAGTTGTACTTGGTAAGTAAAAAAATGCTAACTGACTGAACAGGCTGTATTTTTAATAAGAATGTAGCACAGATTGGTAACAAGTGTATACCAGTTTGTTCAAAATATACCAAAGTTCAACTTTTTACCTCATTTAGATAAACCTACCCCCCCACTGGGACCTCTGGAGATCGTTGAAGCCTCTTCCAACTGCATCGAGATCAAGTGGAGACCACCAAAAGACAATGGTGGTTGCCCTATTAAAAATTACTTACTTGAACGCAACCAAATTGGACGCAACACATGGAAAAAAATAGGCCAGATCCCAGGTGATGCCCACTATAAAGACAGTGATGTTGACCATGGAAGGAGATACTGCTATCGAATCAGAGCCCAGACTGAAGAAGGCACCAGTGAACTGATGGAGACGGAGGATGTGCAGGCTGGCACTAAAGGTGACTTAAGCCTGGGACACAGTAGATGATTTTCAAATCTTAACCAAATTTTAAAACTGTGGGAGACCACAGAAATAAGGGCAGTTTCTACCGATTTTTTTTTTTTTTTTTTTTTTTTTTTTTTTTTTTTTTGTATTACAATCCTTCGTTGGCTGGTTCTCCTGCCGTGAGTTTTGTTAAAGAAGAAAAACAGAATATGGTTGATCTTCTTTCTCAATACTCCACTTTTGTGGCATGTTTGAGGCTGCCAAGTTTTAACTATAGAAGCACGCAACATCCGGTTGGTGAAGCTTGCTCGCCCTCATTGGCTGCTGCGGGTTTTACGTCAGAGGCAGCTCGATCAAGAGTTGTAAATATCAAACATGCTTGATATTTACAATTTGTGCTCGTGTGGGCTCTGACGCGATTGGGAGCAGTAAAATAATCGTTTAAATAATCGTAAAAGTCATTTGTGACAAGCCTCGAATTGGGCCACGCTTCCCAATCACTTGGGGGTACAAATCGGGCTCAAAATCTGGCTTAAAATCTTCAAGTGTGTGGCCAGCCTAACTAAAACAAATCTCTGATGTACTTTTGTGTTTTTCTATCACCATCCAGACTATTTCAGAAGGTCAAAACCTGTTAACTGTCTTTCTTTCCAGCATATCCTGGTCAGCCATCTGCTCCTAAAGTAGCCAGTGCCTTCAAAGACTGCATCAACCTGACATGGACTCCCCCGACCAACACTGGAGGAACCAATATTTTGGGTTATAATTTAGAGAAACGCAAGAAGGGCAGCAACTTGTGGGGCCAAGTCAATCCACCAGAGCAGCCAATCCAAGGTTGGCCTCTCAAGATTTTACAAGTTACTGCAAACTACTATCTGGTAGTAATGTTTTATCTGTCAATTACCCTCCACAGCAAAGAAATATGCTGTAAAAGATGTAGTTGAAGGAATGGAGTATGAGTTCCGTGTGTCTGCCGTCAACATATCTGGAGCTGGTGAACCAAGTCACCCCTCAGAATTTGTTTTTGCAAGAGATCCAAAAAGTAAGTATTTTCTCAGGTAGCTCATTATCTTCAGAAAAATAAGACAAAATCAGCAAAAGTATTCTCAAGGCTGTGCATTTCCAAAAAAATAACCATGGCCTCCCCTCAAAGACATGCAAAAATAGTGGATTTAGGTCAGACTTTTTGGACTTCAAAATAACAAGCTGATTTGAACTTAATTTGCACTTCTTTCCATCTTTCTTACAATCGTTCAACATTTTCTCACCCAAATGCTTTTGTCTCAACTTCCTACCAGAACCCCCTGGTAAAGTCATTGACCTTAAAGTGACAGACTCCTCCTACACTACTTTGTCCTTGTCTTGGACTAAACCAAAAGAAAACCCTGGGGTTCAGGATGAGGCCAAGGGGTACTTTGTTGATATCAGGCCTGCTGAGAACCCAGAGTGGGATCGATGCAACTCAAATGCCATCATCATGACCACATACACTGTAAAGGGAATGAAATCAATGGCCATGTATTGGGTTAGAGTGATTGCCGCCAATGAAGGTGGAGAGGGAGAGCCACAAGAGCTGGACAATTACATCTTGGCTATGCCTCCTCCAGGTGAGTAGCATCACCTTCTCTATGGTCAGCAATGCAAATTTCCTTAGAAACATCTATCCCTCATTTTCCATCACTGTACTGTCTCACATCATTAATGCAATGTTTTTTTCTTAGTGAGACCAAGATTCACGGATGCTAAGATTAAGAGTTTCATGGTGGTCAGAGCTGGAAATTCTGCACGATTTGGCATCAACTTTGAGGTAATGGGCAATAATAAAACCATGCTTTTAGAGACCAAACCAAGACTGTAGCAACCTTTACCGGGAGACAATCATTATATATTGCCTGTGGTATGAAGCAAAAATGTAACTGCTGTCATGCAGAATTCAGTTACACATCCTCGATTCCATGATCAAAAATGTACTGTCAACTCGCATCAGCAAATCATTTGGGACTACTTGTTGAACGTTATGTAGCCTAATTAATATTCATGAGCCAGTGCTCCCTCCCCATACACTTTTCAGATCCTTCCTACTCCCCTCATGAAAACTGTTTTGCATTGGCCATATCCAATATATGTCCTATATTACTTTTTTTTTTTTTTTTTTCTACAGGCTTCCCCTTGTCCTGATGTTATCTGGCTTAAAGATGGTATCCCTGTATCCAAACGTGTCACTATTAGCAATGCTGAGGGAGGCTCTCAGATCCTGATCCCATCCGCAGAGCGTTCCGATACAGGAATCTATACCATCCTAGTAAAGAACATTGTGGGACAAGAGACCTTCAGTATTGAGATTAGAGTTACAGGTAAAATGAGGGATCCAGTGTATATTTTATCATCTTTAAGATACCATATGTACCACTCCTATAGCATCACCTAACAAAACTTTAAAAATGGTTTAACATTACTAGTTACAAGCACAAATCGGTGGGCGGGCCTAAACAGGCAGTGATGAAGTAGGCGTTGAATAGGCGGTGTTTCACCACACTCTGACGTCACAGCCTGGCACATTCTGAGATCGATCGTTTGCTGGGTCTGGTGTCAATAAAAGCTTTTCTTTGACTAACAAGGACGTTTTCAGCTCTGAAACTTACAGGATATTCTTATATCACAATTAACTTTTATATACATCAAAGGCTGAATGAAAAATTGATTTCTCAATTCATGACCCCTTTAAACAAACAGAGCAATGTTTTGTATTGTAGCCACAGAATGCTTATACTTTTCAGGAAAAATCATTGTATATGAATGACTTGCATATAGTCTCTACATATTAAGCTGGGACAGTTAAAGGTATTTTAACATACCCAACATAAAAGAGCGACGTACATTACCATTCAAAAGTTACTTATGCTCATCAAGGCTGCATTTATTTGATTTAAAAAAAAAAAAAAAAAAAAAAAAAAAAAAAAATGGTAAAAACAGTAATATTTTTATAATGAAAATGACTTTTCTATTTTAATACAATAAAAAAAAATTCTGGAGATGGCAAATCTGAATTTTCAGCATCATTACTCTAGTCATCATTGTCACATGATCATTCAGAATCATTCTAATTATGCAGATTTGTATTTATTTATTTTTGCTCAAGTAACATCTTATTATGTGGAAGACAGTCCTTCTACTTGAAACTGATACTTTTTCATTCTTTGATAAATGGAAAGTTCAAAAGAGCATTAATTTGAAATAGAAATTTATCGAAACAATGTAATCTTTACTTATCAATTTAGTGCATCCTTGCTGAATAAAAGCTTTAATTTTGCATTTACTCATCCCAAAAGTTTAAAATGGCAGTATAGCGTTGTAGATAGTTATAAAAACAATATGCTCAGCCACGCTTGCTCTGTAGAGGAATGTACATCTAAATCCGCCAGTCCTGATGAACTACTGATTTGTTTTGATGTAGACGAGCCAAAGCCCCCAGGTCCCGTAGAGTTGGATGAGAACGTTCCGGGCACAGTGACAGTTTCCTGGGAACCATCCCCAGATGAGAAACGCGATGATCGCCTGCATTACACTGTGACCAAGAGAGACTCCAGCAAGAGGACCTGGCACACTGTAGCAGACCGTATCTTCAACAACCGTTTCACAGCCTGTAACATCATGCCAGGGAGAGAATACCAGTTCCGTGTGTACTCCAAAAATGACATTGGCCTGTCTGCCCCTTCGGAGTCAGCAAAATGGCTAATCACATGCAAGAAAGGTTTGTGATATTTTCAAACTGAGTGATTATTCAAACTACAAGCATGTCTAGTCATTTTATAAAAAAAGCAGACAATATAGACAAAATAATATTTGTTTGCCCCATATATAAATATAAATAAATATATACACTTTATGGGTAAAAAAAAAAAAAAATTATATAGATATAACTTTTTAACCCATAGTGTAAATAAAGGTAATGTACTATGTATACTAAGTTTAAATCTTATCTGAAGTGATCTATCTGACATTGGGTAATTTCACTGAAATGTAAATATAGATACTGCCTTTTATGGTTTATAGTGAAAATATTTCACAAATTTATGGACTACAGAGTCGGATAAGTGGTTTTTAACAGTTTTTTTTTTTTTTTGATTTGGGCATCTGTAAAATTATCAACACAGCACCAAAATTGCTGATCATAAATCTAACAAAAATGCCCTGAAAATCAAACATGTATTAATATTAGCATGAACTGCACAGGCACAAAAATGTATAAACATAACATGAGCTATATACGAATAGTATAAAAAAAAATTAAAAAAAAACAGCTAAAGTGATTTACCAGTCTAACAATAGCTTAAGTGATAGCACACTGGGCCAAAAATTATACTCATGATATTGGTAGGCTAACACTTTACAGTATAATAGGGGTTTCACTTTTTAATATTAGTTAAGAACATTAGTTGACGTGAAATAATGCAAATACTTCTAAAGCATTTATAGACCTTATTCACAGCAGCACCATCTTTGATATTTTAACGGGAATGAAAGCGAGGCTGTAAGGGATACACTAACATCTCTTCAGTGAGTTGTACTGTTGTTGTTTAATGTGCTAGATTGTTCTACTGACGAAACACTGAAAAATATCTTTCCAAGAAATTAAGTAGACAAACTCCAGACAACATGAGAACAATGAAAATAAGTGATCTAGGAGCTTTACACCGCTTTTACAGCCATTGAAAACACGGTAAGTCTATCCCTCACAGCCTCGCTTTTATCCCATTCATGGCGCTGTTCTGAGTAAGGTCAATTAGTTAATATTAGTTAATTTCAAAATGTATTAATACATTAAATCAAAAGTTGTATTTGTTAGTATTATTTAATGGACCTGACCTAGCATGAACTATATGCACAGTTGTATTTTTCTTAACTAGCATTAACAAAGATGAGTAAATACTGTAACAAATCATTGTTGCTCATTAACTAATGGGCCCTTATTGTAGTGTTACCATATCATTACACTAATTAAAATTAAAATTAAAATTTAAAATTAAAAGGCCTACCCTAACTCTACATGGTTACACTGGTATGAAGCCCCTAAAGGGACATTGTGGTGGAAAAAAATATGAGATGGGAGGAAAAAGAATAAGTCAATGCTTTTGCCCCGTTCTCCCGAGACACTTTGCGCTCTCTTGCAAAAACCTTTGCGCTTCCCTGAGAAACTTTGCGCTTCCCTGAGAAACTTTGCGCTCTCTCGCAACACCTTTGCGTTTCCCTGAGAAACTTTGCGCTCTCACGCAACACCTTTGCGTTTCCCTGAGAAACTTTGCGCTCTCTCGCAACACCTTTGCGCTTCCCTGAGAAACTTTGCGCTTCCCTGAGAAACTTTGCGCTCTCTACCTGAGAAACACACCTTTGCGTTTCCATGAGAAACTTTGCGCTCTCTCGCAACACCTTTGCGTTTCCCTGAGAAACTTTGCGCTCTCTCGCAACACCTTTGCGTTTCCTGAGAAACTTTGCGCTCTCGCAACACCTTTGCGCTTCCCTGAGAAACTTTGCGCTTCCCTGAGAAACTTTGCTCTCTCTCGCAACACCTTTGCGTTTCTCTGAGAAACTTTGCGCTCTCGCTTTGCGCACACCTTTTTGCGTTCCCTGAGAAACTTTGCGCTCTCTCGCAACACCTTGCGCGTTTCCTGAGAAACTTTGCGCCTCTCTCATTGCGTTTCACCTTTGCCTTTGCTCTCTCGCAACACCTTTGCGTTTCCCTGAGAAACTTTGCACTCTCTCTTAACACCTTTGCGTTTCATGAGAAACTTTGCGCTCTCTCGCAACACCTTTGCTTTCCCATGAGAACCTTTGCGCTCTCTCGCAACACCTTTGCTTTCCCATGAGAACCTTTGGGTTCTCTCGCAACACCTTTGCGCTTCCCTGAGAAACTTTGCGCTCTCTCGCAACACCTTTGCGTTTCCCTGAGAAACTTTGCGCTCTCTCTCTTAACACCTTTGCGTTTCCCTGAGAAACTTTGCGCTCTCTCGCAAACACCTTTGCGTTTCCTGAGAAACTTTGCGCTCTCTCGCAACACCTTTGCGCTTCCCTGAGAAACTTTGCGCTTCCTGAGAAACTTTGCGCTCTCGCAACACCTTTGCGCTTCCCTGAGAAACTTTGCGCTCTCTCGCAACACCTTTGCGTTTCCCTGAGAAACTTTGCGCTCTCTCGCAACACCTTTGCGTTTCCCTGAGAAACTTTGCGCTCTCTCGCAACACCTTTGCGTTTCCCTGAGAAACTTTGCGCTCTCTCGCAACACCTTTGCGTTTCCCTGAGAAACTTTGCGCTCTCTCGCAACACCTTTGCGTTTCCCTGAGAAACTTTGCGTTCTCTCGCAACACCTTTTGCGTTTCCCTGAGAAACTTTGCGTTCTCTCGCAACACCTTTTGCGTTTCCATGAGAAACTTTGCGCTCTCTCGCAACACCTTTGCTTTCCCATGAGAACCTTTGGGTTCTCTCGCAACACCTTTGGGTTCTCTCGCAACACCTTTTGAGCTCTTTGTGAGCAAAGTTTCTCAGAGGAACACATACGTTTTGCGAGGGAACAAAGTTTTTTGGAGGATCTCAAAACATTTGCAAATGAACAAACCATTCACATTATTTTTCCTCCCATCTCATTTTTTCCACCACCATGTCCCATTAGGGGCTCTGTACACTACAGTATATGGTTAGTCTCATCTATTTGCTTTTTGCATAGTTTTTTTCCCCTCTTATCGAAACCGCATGAGACCTGTAACCTGTTTTTGGATTGCCACTCACCAGTTGAGAACTGCAGTATATGCCACTAGGGGATGTCCATTTACTGTGCCTACACATACACTACAATGTGACCCTTCACCCTCCCACTGACATGTGAAGGACACATTAATCAAACTTCATCTCTTGCAGAAAAATTCACACTGAACATCCCAGAGTCCAAGACCTGCAACTTAGAGAGGCCTCCAAGGTTTATGGTCCCCCTGAAAATCCACACAGCCCCACAAGGCTATGAGTGCTACATGAGCTGTGCCGTGAGAGGCGACCCCAGTCCCCACATCACCTGGTACCGCGACAATGTCAGCCTCAACACTAACACCAACTACTTAATAACTAACACCTGTGGAGTGTGCTCCTTGCTCATTCTCAGGGTTGGACCCAAAGACACGGGAGAGTATAAAATCATTGCTGAGAATGCGCTGGGAAGAGCAGAGTGCTCCACCAATCTCACAGTAAGAGGTAAGGGTCTACATAAAGAGCTTGCCTTACTGGATGAAAGTTACACCATTAAGCACCAGATGACATCTGGGTTTCCCAAAGCTCTGGGTTTACTTTATCTATAGGCAAGTTTCCCAAAAGCATCATTACCTACTTAAGGCGAGGCGCTACAGGCAAAAACAGTTTTTTCATGCATCTTTTAAATATGAGATTTTGGGCTTTTTGCCTTTTCATAAAGTGATTTTTTTTTTTTTTTTTTTTTTTTTTTCAGACTAGTGGAAAGAAAACATCCAAAATACACTTTAGTGTATCTTTTATAGCACGTTATCTAATTGCGTCTGTAGATTTCAATTACAGTATCTTTAAAGAGTCTGAAATCTTCACTTAGTAGTACACTTACACCAAACTATTCAATTTCATTCCTATATTATGAAGGATTTTGCACACACAGAATATACAGATTTTTGTTCTAGAAATATATGCAAATTAGCACATATTTAATTATATAATGCCTAATTTGCCCATTTAAACATAACATTTCAGAAAACTTGATACAAAAAACATTGTCAATTCTTAATGTAAATCAATCAACTGGAGAAGTATGGTGATATATTTTAGTTAATTTTGTTATCCTTCACCTGGGGTGTCTTGCTTTAAGTAGCATGTACTCTAAAACCTCAGTTGTTGAATCTTGTAAAAAAAAAATTATTAAAACTGTAACTTTTACTACATGTATTTTCTATAATGTTTAATAACATTGACAAGATAACCTAACTCCATATTCAGCAGCATTTTCAAACTATTTTTATGTTGGGGAGACAAACTCCTGAAGATACAGATAACAATGCACTTACATTGTACTTAAAGGGTTAGTTCTCCCAAAAAGAAAATTCTGTCATTACTCACTCTCCCTCATGTTGTTCCAAACCCGTAAGATCTTCGAACACAAAGACTAAGATATTTTTATGAAATCTGAGAGGTTTCTGAAACACACATAGGCAGCAAATCTCAGATTTCATCAAAAATATTTTAATTAATCTTCTGGAGATGAACGAATGTCTTACATTTTTTGGGAGAATTAACCCTTTAATAACAAGAAATATACATACTCCCTTGGGAAACCGGCATTAAATCATGATTTTGCATGATCAAAATTCTTTGATCCAGCAAATGCCACGTGGAAGAGTTAATGAAAACATGTAATTGCTTCCGAATCCAATTTAACAAAACATCCTACCAATGCACCACTAACTATCTCTATGAAGTATAATGTTTCTAAATACATTTCTAAATATATCTTCAGAAATCCTAAGAATAACTTGATTAACACTTCTATTTAAAATATTTAAGTATGTTTACTATAAATGTAAAATAAATTCAGTAAGTTTAGAACATGTCATACATAACACCGTAAATAAATTGAATCTAACAACTTATCCATATTTTCTTTCTTTGTTTTTCAGAATAAAACCATGGCGTGTGGAGGATGTCAAAACAAACATCTTGCAAATCATGTTGTTTTTTTGGATTTTAGGCCCTCTATAGAACTACAGGATTTAATATTTTTGGAGAAAGATACGGCTTGTGGAAACGCTGTACACTGTGTGGCCTTATTAGACAAAAATAGTAGAATCAAATGCATGTGGTAAAACTACATATAGTCTTACTGTGTTGTTTAATAGCACAAAAACCTGAAAACAAAGAAACTCTGTGTTGTGCTTCTTGGGTGGCTGATGCTTAATACGGCTTACCTAATCCTGTTTGACAATGATTTTACTTCAGCTTAGCTCAGGTTTTGGGGGTTTTATTGTTCTTGTACGCTATTTAATTTATTAATGTATTCTTTTCTTCTGTGTATGTACCCTGCTCTTTCACACTTTCACAAAATCAATTATACTGTATTACAGTAAAAAAAAAAAAAAAAAGTGTAAAGTGTCGATAGCTCGCCTTATTTTTTTTTTTTTTCCTTTTTCTTTTTTGCTCGTATGGAAATGCTAAAGTGTAAAAGAAGCTTTGCTTCTTCAGATATGCTTTAATCAACAAAAATGGTTTGGTGTAAATAAATAAAATATCCCGGTTCTTTGAACAGTGCACTTGTGTATGGACTGTTATTGTACCCGAGAACTGACTTATCATTATAAATCCATTACTCTTTCATATGAATTCACAAAGCACATTATTATTAATCCATATGGTCTTAAAATTCTCAAGAGCTGAACACATCTATTCAGAAAGAGACAAAAAGAGAGAAATGTAATACAGAAGTGCCATTTGAATGCATACCAATGACACCATAAAGTCTCACTTAAAAGTACTTAAAAGCCTGAACATGCTGTCCTCGTTATATTTGGAGTATTTTACTGCCACTACATTTTTTAAATGGCCTGACAGTGTACAGCAAATGTAACATCAGTACAGTGCTCCTGTGGCGTAGTTATGTATGTGCTCATGTGCATATGTCAGACTTAAGGGTCACTATATCATGATGAGTTATAACCTCACTGTCTCTTCTGATCCATATTTGGGCCATAACACCCTGGCCCTGACCATACCATTGTAACTTTAAACTCGTATCCAACAGCACAGGATTTTCAGTCTTGGCTAATTAAAAGTTAATGCAACCCTTAAATCATTAAGAATCACTTATCTCCAAAACAATGGCTTTTTCCATCTAAAAGTGAGAACTTCAAGTTAGATTTTGTTCTTATATGGTCTCATATGACCACGCAGCATTTTTTTTAAATGGTACACAATTAACACCAAATGATACACAATTTTTTAGAATCAAGTCATTAATATCAGTAGGTTCGAGGGTCTTGCACATTATTCTGAGAAGCACAAGCTTACCTTTCTCACATCATGAGGAAGCTGCTTCCACCGCTGTCGCTGCTGCACTGCGTGTTTGCTCCTGGAGTTTCTTTTTCAGTGGATAGTTTATAAGACCCTCTAAGCTTCATTCTCCCATATCTAAGGGAGGAGTCACAGATCCTGATCACACTCCTGTCTTTGATCAGTGCTCAAGGGTAAGCCTATCCCTCAGCCAACACCCCTAAGGAGCAACAGGACACCTTGAGGACCATCTCAAGCTGGGTAGTAAAGGTGAAGTCAACAGTCAAAGCTGAACAAAGAGCACGGGGCGCAAGTCACAAAGTAAGTAGCCAATGCAATCTTTAGTATTTATACTATTATGCTAAATTATAGCAGGGATATGTACAAAGAGTAATGCACCTGGCCAATCTGCAGAGGTTGGGGTTGCCTGAAGTGTTAATGATGGCCCTGGATTACAGCCTGCTCTGACCATAACTATTGACTTCTTTGCTTTTTCAGAAAGCATCTTCATTCAATTTAGGATGCAAAATTTTGTGGCACCTATATGACAATTTTTGCAAGAAAAAGCATGTACTGACTGTTATAGCCAATGGATAAAATATTTTGGTAAGCCTTATATATATATATATATAAATAATGCATTATACAAGTATTTTAACGCATTAATTATGCTGTGTAATGCACCTTATAATGCATTGAATGGTCTCATGAATAATTGCAGCCACCGTTATAATACTCATCTATTCACTGAACACACCTTTAGAAAGTATAATGCATTAAAACACATGACAAAACCAATTTCAGATGTAACAAGGAATCTGCCAATATAATGCATTTTAACTTTTACAATTATTTATGAAAATATATAATGTATTATAACATATATTTTAATACCATTATAAAGCATTACACAAAGTCTCTAAGTAAAGTGTTACCAATAGTTTTTGTGATTTTTATTTCTAAACACAAGTAGAGATGCAAATGTTAGATTCCCACTAAAATGAAGCATTTTTTCATGATGGTCTCCATTCCCTTCAAAGTGGTCTCCTCTTATTATTTTACGATGACATGCTGCTACACCTAATTTTTCTTAGTTTGAAGCAACATCTATGACATGCAGCTCTTCCATTGATCTGTAAATGTAAACAATCATTATTTTACGCCATTATTTTATTTTTATTGGTCCCAAATCACGCTGCAACTACTGACTCTGAGAATGCTGGTCAATTATACTGAATTCATTTAATGGGTCAGGGAAAATATAATGCTGAAAATAGGTAAGAATTTATGGATTAGTGAGAAAACAAGGTGACAATATATTCACAATATAAATGATTTTAATTCATTCATAATTGTATGATGTATGTAATAAAGTGTTCATGTCATAGACAATAACAAATGTACATTTATCCTTACATAAATGAATAATGATGATAATTGATCATTGATAACCTGTCTCAATATGTTGTTTATGCACTGGTCTAACCCTGTAATGTACCACAGGCAATCCTAAGAGCAGGGTAAGCAGAGAAGGGAAAAGATAATTCAATAAGTCATAAAATCTGACATAAAAATTGTCAGAGCAGTAAGAGGAGCCTTGCTTCCATTAGTTGGGGTTGACGTCTTAGGACTCGAGACCCTTTCTAGGCCTCCCTTGGGCATATTTATAAATCAATCATGTCTCAGTTGCTAGGCATGGCTATTTTTCATCTCTTACAAATATGGTTATCCCTGATAAGAAGCTGTCTGCAGATAAACTTATCTTGATGTACTGCTTACACTATAAATCAACTCCTAATTTATAGTAGTTTGATTATAATGTGAACAGTCGGACTCTATGCCAGTATGTACAGTATGTATGTATGTAATATGTGTGTATATATATATATATATATATATATATATATATATATATATATATATATATATATATATATATATATATATATATATATATATATATATATATATATATATATATATATATATATATATATATATATATATATATATACACACACACACACACACACACACACACACACACACACACACACACACACACAGTATATAACTGATGTTCAAACGTTTGACGTTTGGGATCATTTTGGGATAATTTTTAATGTTTTTAAGTCTCTTCTGCTCACCAAGGCTGCATTTACTTGATCCAAAATACAGTAAAAACTGCAACACTGTGATACATTACAATTTAAAATAACTTTTCTATTTTAATTTTAAAATGTAATCTATTTTTGTGTTGGCAAAGCTGAATTTTCAGCATCTTTTAGAAATTAGTCTAATATGCTGATTTTCTGCTCAAGAAATATTTCTTATTGATATCAACAACTGAATGCATCCTGCTGAATAAAAGTATTCATTTCTTTCCAAAGAAATTCTTACTGACCCCAAACTTTTGAACGGTATAGTGTATAATGTTACAAAAACTGTCTATTTTAGATAAATGCTGTTCTTTTGAACTTTCTATTCAACAAAATATCCTAAAAGAAATTGTACACAATAGTTTTCAACATTGATGATAATAAACATGTTTCTTGAGGAGCAAATCAGCATATTAGAATGATTTCTGAGGATCATGTGACACTGAAGACAGGAGAAAATTCAGCTTTGCTTTACAGGAATAAATTACACTTTAAAATATATTCACACAAACAAACCAAAAAATACAGTGTAATAATATCTCACAATATTACAGTTTTAACTGCATTTCTGATCAAATAAATGCAGCCTTGTTGAGCAGAAGAGACTTTCAAAAACATCAAAAAAATCTTACCGATCCCAAGTTTTCTTTTTTTTCTTTTCATATACACAACTGCTACACATAAATATTAAAAGGAAAACCAATCAAATTGTTTATGAAACCTTTCCTTTCAATCTAGCAGTTAAAAACACACCTGGGAATAGTATTATAATCACAAGAGATTGAGGAGAAATAGAGCTCTTGAAAAATGTTAGCACTCTGCATTTAGGATGAGAGTGTGCGTCACAGGTGTTTTGATGGATAGTTTTATGAGCTATGTGACCTATAACAGACAAAAACACGCAGGGCTACTTGACTCACACTGCGGGCGTGTATAGTGTTAATTGAGAAGAAGTCCTCAATTTACTGTCACTTTAAATTACTACTCTACAGAAAGCAGCAATTTCAATGCATCTTTATCATGCTCTTTTCAAAAACACTTCATTCTGAATCAATTCCAGTACTGCATTTGATAAATTTAAATACATACACTTTTGAAATCTCTGAATCTACTTTCAAGCATGTCAGTTTAGGTTTTCATACAATACACACGGCCACACGTTCTGTAGGGTCACAACCACTCTTCAGTTCACAAGAAACAAAACTAACTAAGACTTTCTGGCAAAAAGAAGCTCTAGAAACCCTTTGTCGATAAAAACCCAATGTGTAATCCAAGGAAAATATAAATGCAGCATATCGCTCACTAATTTACAGCCACCACCTCCAGACACAATTATTTTTTCACTCTCATTCCATCTAATAGAGACTTCAGGAGATGTGAGGTTTACTCGAAATGTGTCAGCATTACATTCCTGTAGTAGACATATTGCTTAAATCCTGAGGTTGCGGATCGGTGTAAGTGACACGACACTGTTGCCAGCTTTTTTTTTTTTTCTGTGACTGGCCCATGAATTACATTCTAGACAGCTGGAGTGTTCATGTTGCTGTAGAGAAAAGCTGACAGAAGCTCTTAGCCTAACCCTGCCGCTAAGCTCCATGCTTCCTGCATCAGGGAACAGACATGATCGCAGTCTCACCAGAACCACATATAGCACTTTTTTCAAATGCAACTCATTTGGGAACATTGCCCTAATTTCACAACAAATCACAAAACATGAAATATTAAGCTGTGTCAACCTCATCCAACCTATCTAAAAGTACAGTAGTTATGAAGTGGGTTTTGGTAGAATTCACATTTTAAATACCAAAAATAAATAATTAAATAAATCCCCCCAAAAAACGTTACATTATTTGACGTTTCAAACCCATATCATTTTATTTTTGTTGAACAGAAACAAATAACAGTCTTACCCACAAAAGTACTGAGTAGTACTGCATGGGTTAAGGTTAGGTTTAGGTTTAGTACCTAGTATTACCCAGATAGTGCCATTACCACAATAAACATAGTATGTCCCTACAAAACTGGACTGTAAAATAAAGTGCTAACACAATATACATACAATTCATAGTGGCCACATCTGAAGAGAGCAAAACTGAATGTATTACTTACTCATAGTTTTCAACTCCAGTGAGCTAAACTTGAGAACCATCGATTCAATGAGGTTCATTGGTTCTATTACTCCACAAATCAGTCCATCTGTGAACAAATCATTTTGACCGATTTGTGAACCGAATCAATTGGTTCGTTGAAAAGAACCAGCTCAAAAGAACAATTTGAGTTCAAACCACTGACTTAATGGTCCGGTCACAGCAGTTCTTGAGTTAACAGAGTATGAAATAGAGTAAAAGATTCCTTTTGTAAAGACATTTCAAAATATCTCATGTATTTTTCCCTTGCAGAATAAATATGACTTTATACAGGTTTGAAAGAATATAAGGAGTAAAAAAAATGACAGAATATTACTTTTTGTGTGTGATTTTGGATCAACTATTCCTTTAAAACAGTTCAAAGTTTATGGATCTAATGAATTTTTGATCTCTAATGTTACTCATCCCACAGGACTAAGTTCTCTGAATACCACATGCCAAGATGAAATTTCCAAAAAGTAAGGAAGAGGAACCCACTGCTCCTGGGCAAGGTAGATACTTTCAGTTAAAAAAAGAAAAGAAAAATTGATTTAACGTATAAAGTTTCACAGCTTTTAACTTTATGTTCTCTTTTGATTTCTCAGTGGCCATTAAGAAGCGATCTAAAGTCCCAGGAGTAATGATCACACAGTTTGTGGAGGAAATCCCGGCAGGAAAAAATCATCCCGATTTCTCCCGCAAACCCATCGCCTTGACTATTCAAGAAGGTACAGCAGCTCAAAGCATCTTTAATGCTATAAAAAAATAAAAATGACTATTTTTCAGAAGCACTCAACTGACTTTGTTAAACCCGCTCACAGGGAAGTTTGCATTTTTCAAAGCCATCATCACTGGAGATCCAACACCAACCGTGACATGGGCTCGAAACAATGGAGATATGTCTGATCCGAAAAGATATATTGTTTCGTATGATCCAGTCTTAGGAGAACATCAATTACAGGTGCCGTTTTGTCTGCAATTTCTACAACAGCATTAACTCTTTCCCCGCCAGCATTTAAAAAATAAAAAATAAAAAAAAAGTTACCAGGCACCGCCAGCGTTTTTGATCATTTTCACAAATATTTCATGGCCCCCAGAATATTTTTTTGTATGAATATATATTTGTTTTATTCTAGCTTCAAGCATTCTTTTTTTAAATCAACACTTGAACATGGTAAGTTTCGTAAAAAAGTTACATTTTGAGCTGAGAAAATCATATTTTTGTCAAAGAATGCATTTATAATGATGATCAAAACAGAGTAAATTGAGTTCATCAACACAATCCTACAGGATTGAGTACATTTCATTCAGTAACATTGCAGTTTTGATTTATATGCCGTTTAATGTTGGAGATCACGTTAGTTTACATATGCATGAGATTACATATGATATTGCTTGTTTCTGCAACTTTTTCGTATGCGCTCAGGAGATTCTGTATTCTTTCAGAACGCGTCATAACGCCCCAGCATATAACAGTGAAAACATGGAACCTCGGAAAATTCCATGTTTGGGAGGGGAAGCGTTTTCTCACAAATAACAGAAAATTCCATTTTGGGGAAAGAGTTAATTTGCATTAAAAAAACATCTTCATAAATCTACACTAGATGGCCAAAAAAAAAAAAAAGTTAAACACTTTTAAATTTAAATATGTTTCACCCCAGTAGTGTTCAATGGGGTTCATACATTGCCATGCTGAAAAAGAAAAGGGCCACAATAGCCAAACCAAAAGCCATGTAATTCTAACTTAGGAACAGCTTACATTTTACTTCCATTTGCTTTTGTATTGTTATTATTATTATTAATTAAAACCAGTATTATTAATAAGAACCAAATTGTGTCTAATAGATGCCGAATGTTGGAGTTGACCAAGCAGACACGTACAAATGTTATGCAAATAATGAGTATGGACGTGCTATAGTCACGGTTACACTCAATGTGATTGAAGGTCAGTGGTAAAACCTCTTCTAATTGTACCTGGGAACAATGAATCAATTATCTGCCACAGCTGTGCTGAGAATTTTTATTTTATTATTTTTTTCCCAGTTGGGTTCAAGAAGAGCAAAGCGATGCAGGAGGCACGTATAGGTCTGTTTGCTTGAGTGAATCACTAAAGCAAAAAAAATTTTATAAAATTTAATTAAAATTTAATTAATAAATTAATATACATAAATATACATATATACATATATATATATATATATATATATATATATATATATATATATATATATATATATATATATATATATATATATATATATATATATATACTCTCCTAGAGAATAAAAATGAATAGTGCAACTCTATTTATTTTCAGAACAACGAGAAAAAGCAGTAGCCGATTTAAAAAGACCCTGAGGACTCGGTAAGTTCTTGCCGATCATACCAATGATGAATCTAGTACATTTTTTGCATTTTGAATGGTTTGTTTGTCTGTTTGTTGAAATGCAAAAGCAGCTGCATGTGTCCAGCCTGACCCTGGACGCCCTGGGAAGGCGTGTTCATGGTGTTTTGTGTCTGTAGAACCGAGCAAAAGGAAGAGAGGAAAGATGGAGAAGTTGACGAGAAGTTTTGGGAACTGTTATTGAGCGCTGATAAGAAAGACTATGAGCGCATCTGCATTGAATATGGGGTCACTGACTTCCGTGGGATGTTGAAGAAACTGAATGAGAAGAAAAGGGAAATAGAGGAGCAGCAGTCGCAGGTGCATTACAAATGAATCGTGAAAAATCATTATGTATCACTGAAGTATACTGATACACCTCATTAAAAAAAGAAGGTCTTGCTAAGGCTTATCCGAATTCAACACGTGACATGTGAAATACCTCAATGATCTATATTACTATTTATGCCCAAGAAGTTCATGTGCTAAATGTGCATGTAAATCTATCCTCGGAGGCATATTTTGAAAGTTTTGAAAGTATATTTTTTACTTGCTTTTTCCTCTAACAGTACATTGAACACCTGAGCAACCTGAGACATATTGAAATCAAGACGCCTGGATGTGCCGAATTTGAATTTGAGATGGATCTCAAAGATCCCACTGCCAGAATCTTTCTCTTCAAGGTTAAACAACACACACATTTTTAATTACTTCATTTAACAGTAAAATAAAAATACATTTAATTTTGTTTTTTCACAGGATGGTGTTATGGTTCCGTTTAACACTGAAACAGATGAGAAGCATTCTTTGCGTCAAGTTGGCAGAAAATTCATCTTTAGTGTAAATGGTTTGAATCCGGAAGATGCTGGATTGTATCAAGTCGATATTGAGGGGGTCAATGTCTTCTCCACTGACTTTAAAAGTGAGCTTTAAGCATTTAGAAAGAGATAGGTGTTTAACATTCTGTCAGCATTACTCACCCTCATATCTTTCCTTAATGTTTAGGAATGTCTTTCTTCTGTGAATCACAATATTGAGGAGAATGTATATGAAAAAGAACAGTTCAGGCAATGAAAATGGACAGTGATATAACATGACAAAAGACTTGATTTATATGTCAAACAACCTGAAATTTAAATCATTTTACACTGAAATCACCACAGTAGCTTTCGAATCTTATTTGCACTTTCAAATTCAAACCATGAATGCAATGGCAATTTAGATGTCTGTATTTTAGGGTGCTTTTTTGGAGATTGATAGTTTATAGTAAATCATCCAGTTCACTGAATGGAAAAGGAGCTTGGCGATTCAGCTCAAACATCTCCTTTTGTGTTTCACAGAAGGGAGAAAATGCAACAACATGAGGGTGAATAAGCAATGACAGAATTTCTATTTTTGAACCAACTATACTTTGTATGAAAACTATTGGCAACTTTATTAATGCTATTCATAAACTATCAAACTAATTAATGTATGTGTTACCACATAAAGTACAGTTTTAGGTTAAAGAATGCTTTTTTTAAAGAATGTTTTTATATTGGCAGTTCCAACAGCAGACTTCTTGGTAAAGATTCAGGAAGTGAAGGCTATAGAAAGAGAGGATGCCATGTTCGAATGTGTCTTATCAGCTCCGCTCCCTAAGATCTCTTGGATGAGCAAGAATGTTCCCCTGGAACATGGTGAAAAGTATGATATCTCCGTCTCTGAGGACATGCTAATCCATAGGCTGGTGGTGAAGGACTGTATGCAAGTGGACAAAGGCATCTATGCAGCTGTGGCTGGAATGAAGTCCTGTAACGCCTGGCTGATAGTGGACCGTAAGATCAAAATCAGATATCACCCACATTACATTAATCAGATTAACTGATAAACATGTAAAAGTGTGAGCTATTTAACTCCCAGTTAAAATAAACTTTATTCATTTGATTTACATATTCAAAATTAGACTCTTCTGTTCACATTCTAGCCAAACAATTCTAATGAATGAACGATTAAGTTGCACGATAGTTGATTCATTTATTGGACCGACCTGGCAAGCACTAATAAATAATTAATTTTGAAATGGCAAAATTGATCATTTCAATAAAATGGGTAGCACTTTATTTTATCGTCCTGTTCCGCATGTACTTTTTATAGCAATTATAATAACTGGGTTTTAACTAGGTACTAACCCTGAACCTAACCCTAGTATTTACCTTATATTACCAGTACTTTCTTAGGTAAGTACACTGTAAGTACACATACTGTAAAATAAAATGCAACCATAAAATATTTCAAATCTAAATGAATAATGAGCTCAAAAGAAAACTGATTGCTTGCATTGTTTAAAAGACCATTTATGTCCATTATATCATTGAGAGCTGGATGTACGTGTGCAGTGTCATGTAGACATCCAGCAAGTTTTCCACTCAATGACCAGAATATTAACACCTCATTCCTATGTTGGTCTGCCCTTGGAACAGCTGACCCAGATCCGAACCAGAGGGGCAAGAAGGCAGCACGCAAAACCACTCAAGCAGGAGGTGGAGGCGCAGACCTGATCAAGATTGCGGCGGAGCAACAGGAGAAGCTGCAGAAGGAGCGTGAGGAGAGGATGGAGCAACTGAAACAAATCCAGGCTGAGAAGGCTGCTGCGAACGAGGAACAGAAACCAGCAGAGGAGGAAACCGCTGTGCCGGAAGCACCAAAACCAAAGGCTAAACCTAAACCTAAACCCAAACCTAAACCAGAACCCAAGCCAGACTCTGAAGGTGTAGTAGAAGAGCCAGAACCTGAGCCGGAGGTGGAGGAACAACCAGAACCAGAGGAAGCTGCTCCACCTCCACCAGAGGGAGAGACACCCAGTGAGGAGCCAAGGAAGAGAGTGAGGACTGGGCCCTTAATCCAAGACACCATTATCGGTAAGAGACTGATTTACCATTCTTTTGTTATCGAAATATATTTTTTGCTAAATAGAACCAGCTCATTAGCTCTTGAATTGAATATCACTGGGCGCGCTATATACTTTTGATTCACAAAAAAAGAATCAGCTCAAATTAATCATTAGCTCAGGATTCGGGCTTTACTGGTCACAAGCTGCAAACAAGACAACATACTTTCCCTTCAAAATAAGTACCAAGAGAGTATGTGTTTTCGGACATAGCCATGGTGTATGTTTTTAATTCACTAAATAGGAAGGACTCAAAAGAGTTTTTCACTCGAGAATCAGATATACTGGTTGCACTGTATGTTTATGATGAAGAACCAGCTCAAATATCTCATAATTCGGGGCTTATATCCATGCTATATGTTTTTAATCCACTAAATAGAAAGGGCTCATAGTAGTCATTCACTCAAGAATCAGCCCAGCAAGCAATGGCCGTCATTTCACCATTTTGGTTAACTATAGACCCGATATAGTTATAGTTCGGCTATGAGTAACCCAAGCCAAAATAACCTTGAATTTGGTTACATGTAATTTTTGCCAAAATAACTTGTTAAATGTATGATATTCCATTATGTAAGCAAAGTCAACAGTGATTACAAGGTGTTTGGTGTCATTTATTTGAAACTGATGACTAGTCTATTCTTGGGCTATGGTTAGACGTCTATTAAATATTCACTGACAGCCCAAATTTTGCCTTGCTTTAGCCTAGAAGTCAGGGCTGTTTCGTCCTCGGCAACAAAGTCAGTGATTAAAACAGAACTTTTTTTTAAGTTGATTTATCTTGATATTTTGCCAGAGGAACCTCCATCTGTGTTTGAGTAGAAAGTAGGTGAGGAGCCAGATGATACGACTCATGAAAAGGGGAGTCTTTCCCCCTGTGCATGAATCTGATCTCATGGTAGCACTGAAATTAAAAGAGTTAGAGTTACAAATTAAAAAACAAGAAATGAAACACTTGTTTAATTAGCGAGAGGTCCCGGGTTCAGATACCGGACGAGCCCCCATTCGGTTACGCTGACTCCTTAATGTTACGTTTTAGCGAATACATAACAATTCACTAAAAAGAGCCATTAACTCCTAAGAGTCATTAACATGGGAATCAGATGTCAATTTCCCTGTCTGTTTTTAAATCACAAATGAATAGTATTGATGGAAACACTTTCAGACTATTTTAGGACAGTGTTCTGTGCACATTAGAGGTGCAAAAACAACAAATAGCAGAAATAAAATTAATTAAGATTAGAGTTTTTTTGTCCTGTGTTCTGTAGACTGGTCAATGCAAAATTTTTCTTATGATACAAGTAGAAATATTTGTCAAACTGTTGTCAATGCACCTTTTGTTCAGACCCGGGAGTTCACTTCATCAGTGGGCTGTCAGATGTTCATGCCATCATTGGTCATTCAGCTGAAATGGAGTGCAAACTCAGCAGAGAGAACTGTGATGGCATTTGGTATAAGGATGGAAAAGAGGTAAGCACAGGTTTATAATGCTCAATGTTCCAGTGTAATAGCTATCTACATTACCAATACACAAATCTATATTATTCATTTAGACATGATCTAGATTCTGTTGAAATATCTGTATAGATAATGGCCACAGAGGATCTGAAGATCGTCAGAGATGGAGCAGTCCATAAATTAATTATATCAAACTGCACAGAAGAGGACAATGCAAAGTACCGATTTGAGGCAGACGGACGTAAAACTGAGGCCATATTGGTCGTGGAAGGTAATTAACATTTGTTGTTATTCCTCGGCTGATAATGTAAAATATGGAGGTGCATTTTTTGATAAACAAATCAGAAGCTTTACAATGAAAATCTATTATATATTGTGTTTCAGATCCCCCAAGAATGAATCCTGATGACCTAGCGAAATTCTCAGAGCCTGTGATAATCAAGGTTGGCCAAAATGCAACTTTCAAACTGGACTTTGTGGGTCGCGAGCCAATGAAAGTGCAGTGGTACAATGAGGGTGAGGAGATGCTTGAGGATAATCACATCAGGATTGAGAAATCAGGCTGTCACAGTCGCCTTCTACTTGTGAAGTGTCAACGCAAAGACAGTGGAGAAATAAAGCTGAAGCTCAAAAATGAGTTTGGAACCATTGAAGCCCTTTCAAGACTCATCGTTCTAGGTTGGTAAATGAAAGGCTATGTAAGATCATGTAACATTAAGAAGAATGCGGTGTTTGTAGCTAACAGGGAAAGTTCTCATGAAGCTAGCGTTCTGGCAAGGTTTTCTCAAAGTTATGAACAAACATTCTTCCAGTAAGGTTAATAGAATCTTTAATAATGTAATAAAGCACACATTCTGTAGTTCATGGAGCATTTCTTTTCAAATATATTTTAGTTGGATGTTCATCTAACATTCTTTAAATGCTACTACTTGTTTCAGAATATTCAGAGAAAGTAACACTCAAAAGTAACATTCCCATAATGTACGATAAAAATTTTATGTTTTGTTATGTTTCGCATAACCAAAAAAAAGGAAAAAAAAGGATGTGAACTTTCAGAGAACATTTCGAATTAAAGTTCATAACTTTAGGAACATTAAGAAAATGTTTTTAGAATATTTTTTGTTAGCTGGGTATACAGTAAAGGAAAATAAAAAAATAAAAAAGATCAACAAGAATCCAGCATTTCTTTCTTGTACTTCAGCTAACCCTACCAACCCAATGGGACCTGTTGAAGTATTAGAAGCCTCAGCATCCTGTGTGGAGTTCAAGTGGAGGCCCCCAAAAGACGATGGCGGTTCTCCTATAATGAACTACTATTTGGAGCGTAACCAAATTGGACGCAACACCTGGATGAAGATTGGAAACATCCCTGGAGAGCCCCATTACAAGGACACTGATGTGGACCACGGAAGGAAGTACTGCTATCGCATCAGGGCCCTAACTGCAGAGGGAACCAGTGATGTTTTTGAAACAAATGACATTCAGGCTGGCACCAAAGGTGAGATTTCATGTGTTTTCAATTTATTTGTTCTGCTGTACACAAAGGAGGATATTTGGAAGAATGTTTGCAACCAAGCAGATCAGCTTGCTTCCAAATATCTTATCTTTGTGTACAGCAGAACAAATCAATTTATGCAGGTTTGAAACAACTTGAGGGTGATTAAATGATTTTTGGTAAACTATCCCTATAAGTACAGCATTAAGATCTTACTGAAATTGTAAATAAACACAGAATCACAGAAACTTAAGGCTGCACAATTAAAATTAAATTAAAAAAATATATATATTATCAAATCGCAAAGGCAATGATTTAATTAATGTGCTGTGAGTTTCAGAGTAAAGCACAGCGCCGCTGTGTTCAATTACACACAATCAGCTCAGGATATATCAATTTTGGGTCACTTACAACATGCATCTTACCAAACTTGCAATGAGAAGCACATTTTTATTTATTTGTAATAATATTATTATTATCATCATTATTATTATTGTTGTTTCACAATTTCTGGCCAAATTGTGCAGCCATAAACACAAGCACAGCAAACATTTTAAATTGCAATCACACTTTTATCAGAAAAATTGCAATTCGATTTTTCCCCCTAAATCATGCAGCCCTACAGGAACTGTTATATTATAAGGACTCATTTGTTACAGCATATCCTGGACCACCATCTACACCCAAAGTGGTCAGTGCCTTCAAGAACTGCATCACTTTGGCATGGTCACCTCCTATCAACACTGGTGGAACCAATATTGTTGGCTACAATTTGGAGAAACGCAAAAGGGGGAGCAACTTATGGGGTCACGTGAACTCCCCTGATGAGCCAATCAAAGGTTTTTTTTTCTTATATATTTTTTGTACTACCATATAGTTCTATAAAACATGCTAGACTTTTATTTCACTCATTGTCTTCCCCAAGGCAAACAGTATGATGTGAAAGATGTTGTTGAAGGAATGGAATATGAATTCCGTGTGTCAGCCATCAACTTCTCTGGTGCTGGAGAACCAAGCACACCCTCTGAATTTGTGATAGCCCGAGATCCTAAAAGTAAGTCAATACTCAAACAATTATCATTACCATGTTATGCGTATTTTTGTAGTGCAAAATTAAATGCGTTCAAAATCTGCTGGAATAAAACCACAAAAAACAAGGAAAATAATAATAATTCTACAACTGAACTACACTGACCTTTTTGTACTTCAATTTCAGAACCCCCTGGTAAAGTCATTGACCTGAAAGTCACAGATTCCACCTATACCTCTTTGTCTTTGAGTTGGACTAAACCAAAAGAAGAGGAAGGTGTCCAGGATGAAGCTAAAGGTTATTTTGTCGAATTAAGGCCAGCTGAAAACACAGAGTGGGGTCGCTGCAATTCCAACCCACTCATTACAACATCTTATACAATCCTTGGCCTCAAGTCTATGGCTATGTATTGGGTCAGAGTGGTTGCAACCAATGAAGGAGGTGACGGGGAACCCCGAGATCTGGACAACTACATCATCGCTATGCCTCCACCTGGTATAATATGAATATATTTTTAGTATAATGTGTACAGTCAAATGATTGGATGTGCATCACTCAATTTACCTTTCTTGTTTTTGTCAAAATTTTAATTACAAAGCGATTCAAAGAACACTTAAAAATAAGTACAAATTGTCCCTGCTTTTTCTAAAATTGAAAAGAAGTATTTATTTAATTATTTATTTATAAATTGATGATTTTGAGTGCACGTCCTTCACATGAACTTAAAGTTGGTGAAGGAATGCCCAGAGATAAGGTTTCATAACTTTAATATTAATCTAAAATGGGGAAAACATTAATAATAGTAATAAAATGTGTATGCGTCCAAACTTCTGACTTACTGTTGCACAACATGTTCATAGGTCATTTACATGCAATCTGCAAGCAATCACATCATTACTGTATGGCACAAGCATGAATGAGATTGCTTGACATTTAAATAGTCTGGTTCTTTGTTTGCTGTAAGCTAGTCCTGCAGAGTTCCTCTGAAGCCCTCCACCTCCCCCAGCTCCACCTGCCTAGATCTGCTATGGGATTTACATGTCTGTTTATATGTCTATTTATTATCTTACATGCTCACAGCAGTGTGTCTGTGTATTTATTAGCAGTAGCAAATGCAATAATCAACAGCAGCAGTGTAGCAGAACTAGTCCCAAGACCAAATACATTAACATTGCCATACTCAAAAAACACTATTCCAAGAGTTGTCATGATTGAAATGATACATTTCAGCACATTTACTACTCTCCAAATCTCTTTTTCAGTAAGGCCAAATTTCACCGATCGCAAAATGAAGAGTTTTATGGTTGTAAGAGCTGAAAATTCTGCCCGGGTTAACATAAACTTTGAGGTAACAAAATGGTGGTATTTACTAAACAGACATTTTCCTCTCCTCAGATTTCTAACTGAATTTATTAACAAAATATTAAATCTCATTTGCAGGCATCCCCAATGCCAACTATAATCTGGCTGAAAGATGGAATGCCTGTGTCTAAACGTGTAACCGTGAGCAACGCAGATGGGACATCTCAGCTCCTGATTCCATCTGCTGAGCGTTTCGACTCTGGGATCTACACCATCATCGTCAAGAACATAGTGGGTCAGGAGACGTTCAGTGTTGAGATCAGAGTGACAGGTGAGAGATAATATTAAACGCAAAGTGCATCAGGACTGAAATCTAATTTGCTTACTCTGATTTTGCACATAGAATGTGTCTCTGGATAAACATACTGTACTTGTTCATCCTGGAACAATATCAGCCAATCAGATTTTAGGATCTTCAACAATTTATCAATAATTTCCCTCTGATTTCAGGGGTTGTTATTAGTCGTCCCAGGACCAAAAACAAAACAAACAAAAAATATCCTTTATCAAGGAACACATTCTTCTTGGCAAAATCTCTAAGATAATATTGAGGAATATTATGGGTTGTGTGGATACCTGGCATATTTGCAGATGATCCCAAGCCACCTGGCCCAGTGGAGCTGGAAGAAAATGTCCCTGGCACATTGACAGTTTCTTGGGATGCTTCCCCTGATGAGAAACGAGATAATCACTTGCACTATATGGTGATGAAACGAGACTCCATCAAACGTACCTGGCAGACAGTCGCTGACCGCTTGTTCAACAACAACTTCACAGCAGTTAACATCATGCCAGGAAGGGAATATAAGTTCCGTGTGGTTGCCAAAAATGACATAGGCCTCTCAGAACCATCTGAGTCCCTAACATGGGGCATTGTAAGGAAGAAAGGTGAGCTGGGTGCTTTTACCTCTTTTGGTCCACTCTCGATAAAGAATATTACACCTGCTCCTTAAGATTCTTTATTCTATTTAGCATGCTTTCCTGTCTCCCGCAGAAAAGTTCAGCCTCAACTTAGTCCCATCTAAACCTTGCAACTTTGACTCCGCCCCCATTTTCACGGTCCCACTGAAGACACATGCTACCCCGGAGAAATATGAGTGCTACATGAGCTGTGCAGTGAGAGGTGACCCCACACCCCACGTCACCTGGTACCACAACAACGTCAGCCTCAACACCAACACCAATTACTACATTTCAAACACCTGTGGCGTCTGTTCCATGCTCATCTTGAGAGTCGGTGCCAAAGACAACGGAGCATACAAAGTAGTGGCAGAAAACTCTTTAGGCCGTGCTGAGTGCAGCACACAGCTGACAATCTTGGGTATGTTGTCAGAATATGTGTGAAAATACCAGCTGTACTTTGACTCTGTCTTATATAAGTGTTTGAGCTACATTTGTGCAGATGCTACTGTTCAAAAGTTTCTTGAAGAAATAAGTCTCTTATACAGTAACAACAGTAATATAGTGAAATATTATTACGATTACAAAATGTAATTTATCCTTGTGATGGCAAAGAAGTCAGCATCATTACTCCAGTCTTCAGTGTCACATGATCCTTCAGAAATCATTCTAATATGCTGATCTGGTGGTCAAGTGACATTTCTGAATATATGCTCATTGTACATTACTATAAAAATTTGAAATATTATTGTGTCCTTTTAAGTAATAATTTCTGCCTTTTTTTTCAGAGTGAACTGGAACATTTGAAAGACTGCGGTGACACATCTTCAATTTTAACATCTTAAAACCAAATATTGTAGTATTAATGTCAAATGCTAATGTTTGATTTCATTATGCCAATATTTTGCTTCTCAATGACTTTATGTAACCCATTTGATCATTGTATTTCTTTGTCTGTAATTTGCCATCATTGACTGCCATCAATAATTAAAAGGAGTGAATTACACATATAGTGCCTCAAAAATACTTCTGACAAAACTGTATAAAGCCATATTTGTCTCAAATATTGGTCTCCAAATTTATGTTATACTATTATGTTTTTATGTGACCCCACTAGGGCAAAGGTTATAAACACTTAAAAGTGAAAACAAGTAACATTTGTTCTTAATAGCTAGTAAACCTGCTTGCAAATGTCAGTGTTGGGCAATAACTCTCCTTGTAAATATTTGAAGTTGGCAATAAACCATGATGATAAAAAAATCCCTCCTACCAGTAAGGAATGTTGAAATCGCCCCATAAAAGCATTTCCAGAATCAGTACAAAATATATTGCTCTGGGGGCGTTTTCAAATACATGTCACCCAATGTAAGAAATAAATAAATGAAAAAAAGCATAAGGGTGTTTTATTTTTCATAGACCTGGCCTTGGTTCTTGCTTTATAGCTTTCCATTATTAACTTTCCCCTACAGGGACGAGAGTGCGTGCTAGTAGTAAATGTGGAAATGCATATAAACCTGGTGGCAGATGGGTTAGCGTGTACCGGGTCAGAGAGGGTCTAAGTCAAGTGGACAGCTGGCAGTTCCTCTGCTGACAGGGACTGGCCTCTAGTAATTTGCAGAACACCAAGTGATCATATCTGAAAATCTGTCAGCAGACAACAAGTAAAAAGTAGACAATCTAGTGCTATTATATCAAATAAAAGTATTACCTTGCCCTAACATTATTTCCTGCTCAATCTGGAGCTTGACATTGCAATAAATGCTTTCAAAAGGCATACTAGGCTTGACCAAGCACTAAAACTTATACTACCCTTCCTAAAATATCTGTCCTCCAAGTGCATACTGTATGCATAGTATGTACATATAAAAGGTTTATTGAAAACAAATGGAAATAAATCTTCAAACTTAACACAGGACAAATGATGAAGACACACACAACAGAGAACGGCTTTAAATTAAGATTAGCTCAAGTGCGCTTTATTGTCCCTTATGTTTGCATGGCTAAGTACACTATATCATATATTTTATCACAAGTTGAGCTTTTTGTAATGAACTTACTTTGTTTTACAAAGTAGAACATTGAAAGCACACTAATTTTACAAATTAATTCTAACTTAATATTTACACATTTTGTCAAAAGCACACAAAAAAAAGTTTAATTCTGCATTGAAGAATCAAAGAGTATGAACATTTCATCAAATGATTTGTATTATAAAACATGTGAGGGAAAATGTGCATGGGTTTGTGTGGGGTTTATTGTAGCATAACTATTGGCTGACTGTACATTATTAATAATTATGAGGCTACTTACTAAATGCATAAATAAATGGGCATTAAATATTGACTTGAGTTTAAATTATTACTGTGAGAAGGAAATTATTAAAGTGAGAAGGAAGAGACTGCACAGTGATATGAAGCACAGTCATGTAGGGACAATTATACAGGTTAGTGTCAAAAATATGCATATCATTTTTATATATAAATTATATTTTGAATATTTGTATTGTATATACACACAGTATATATTATTTTTATTATATATACACACACTTTTTAGAGACTAATTAGAGTTAACCATTTCAGAGATGTGTAATACAAATCTATAATTATTACCAAAGCCAGATTCTGCCAAAAAAATAAAAATAAACGACGTATGCTGGACAATATTTAGCAATGACACATTCTGAGCTTTGCTGTGATGAGGTAATATGATATTAAATGGGCATTTCTTGAGGCAACCTAAGGTTAACTGCCATGGTCAAGGGTTCAAATATGATAGGAACCTCAGTTTATGAATCTCAACTGGTTCCAGAATTAGCACAAAGGACTAGATTTGTAAGTCCATTGAGTTCTTTTCCAGGATGAGGCACACATGAGTAATTACCCAAAGCATATTACTTACTAATACACAACATCAGAGCCTCAGACTGCTTGCCTCTTTATTTAAGAAATTACTCATTTAGACCACACATCATAGAGAGGTCAGCTGTAATTTACATAATAGGTGTCACACTGTCCTTAGCAGTGTTCACAGCTGCCATAATATCATTTATTAATAAACCAGTCAGAGTTTATGAAATAGTTTCAAGGAGATAGCACCACTTTTTAAGCTCTAAATAAAAATGTATGATGAGTTGATGACATTAATATTTAGAGAAACATCATTTATCCTCATATCCTCAACGGACGTGCATCTCACCAACTTGTTTCACCGTCCCACAGAAATCTATTACTTTTCTATGAGGATTTAGGGAATTTTATATTATGCAAACAAACTTGACATCTTAAATCAACACATAATGGCACAAGACTTGTAAATCACCCTACCCGGTCCACTTATTTCTGCATTTATTCAGGTTTGCAGACCATTTCCTTCCTGCTTTAAGTGTAGAGCACAAAAAATGTCACAAAAGATTTTACAAAAGCCTTCCTTGTATATTCTTTATACGTAACGCTTCCATTTCCCAGGTCGTTTCGGTATTCTCTTCACTTGTGCTGTGTGTCGCACCACATATAGATGTGCAAAAATCTCTTATGATCCTACGGAGGACTCAGTTTTAGCCCCCAAGGTGTCCTTTATCAAAAGCGATGTTCATCCATGCCTGACAGCGGTCAGAATGTATTGGTGTTCTTGCTGGGAACCTTAAAAACACTTGTCATTACTTCTCATCGCCTCTAGCCTGTGGTAAGAATCAAATAAATTCAGTTTCACTGCAAGGAGTTTCCAGCCAATCCCACGTGCCCTTGTGTGAACCTGGTGCTTGGCATCTTATGGGCAGCTTAATGAAATTAATATATTGGATTTTCCTCAGTGATTGATATGCTACATCCAAATGTAAACCATAATCTACTCTGCTGAAACTTGGACATCAGCAAATCTGATTTATTGCAGGTACTTGAAGAACTTATAGCACCTCTTTCATCCCATGAAATTATAAAATGAACCTTTTGGATGTCAGCCATTATAATTGCCGGCACTGAGAGACTCCAAAGTGGCAGTTAAAAACAAACTTAAAGCAAGACTCTGTTGGCAATGACCTTGAGGGGCACAAAACATTGGCAAACCCTGCTGTTATGAAACCACCGACTGGTTAAATCGAGCCGTCTGTGATTGAAAGGATGTGATTGAAGCTTGTTTGAAGAAAAACATCTATGCCGCCCTGCCATGTCTGGGACTCTGTTTACTGTTTATTTTAAATCACAGTTAACTCATTGCTGAGTCATTGTTTTATGTAGCAAATGAGCAAAAAAGGTTCAATTTAGGTGATAAATATTCCATTTTATAGCAGACAAGTGATATAACCATTCAAACACCTGTTATAACAGTACAAACAACAACACTACACTCTGGATGGATGGATGGATGGATGGATGGATGGATGGATGGATGGATGGATGGATGGATGGATGGATGGATGGATGGATGGATGGATGGATGGATGGATGGATGGATGGATGGATGGATGGATGGATGGATGGATGGATGGATGGATGGATGGATGGATGGATGGATGGATGTTAATTATACTAATATGCTGATATGGTGCTCAAAAACATTTCTGGAAGGACGGATGGTCTCATGATCCTTAATTATTCTAACATGCTGAATTGGTGCTCAAAAACATTTCTGGACGGATGGATGGTTTTATTGTCTAGAAGAATTATTTATGGTTCAGGGTTATGTGTCTCTTTTAGTAATGTAGAGGTGAAATATTTAAATTCGCTGTCACTCAGGTAAATATGATTACATCTACACAACTCTCACAAGAATATCATTGCTGCCAAACTCCTGTATCATTTCCTCCCTTCCCTGTAGGGGGAAGCATCTCACCAAGCGTGAGGGCCCTCCCTGGCTGTTACTGGGTAGTTAAGATTGTGATAGAGGGACATTAAATTCCTTCAAGGATTGTATTAGCTTTATGAAACACCAGACTATCACACTGTTAAGCAAAGCTTAGAGAGAGGAGTTCATTTGGCTGTTGGTAAGTTCATTACCAATCTACTGCTGCCCTGGACACTGCTAAAGTCAATGTGAAAAATAATTATGCTTTTGACATCTGGTCATTATCTTAATCTGCTCTTGTCTTTGAACTCAAGAAACAACTTTGCTTTTACTGTCAATTTACAGTTTAAGTTTTGAATTTGCATTCTCAGTCAACAGCATACGAGTAAACAAAACATTAAATCGAAACACGGAGTAAAATGTATCACCTCTTTGTGTATGAAGCAGATTTGCACAGTAGTAGATTCATCTTGTTATCAACGGTTTATGTGTCAAATATTTGTTTGGTACTAATGTTTGATTTGCTATAGCTCAGAGATGACTCACGCTATATTGTTCAGACAAAACATAGACGTGTTTCCTCCTGAGAAATACCTGTATGTGTATTTAACCTTTTACTAAGCTCTAAAACATTTTCCTCCACACACTCGTTCTCATCGATTTTGGATTGTCAGGATTGTTGTAACCTTAAATGCAAACTCCTCAAATAGCCATTGTTTAATGTCTAAAGTCTGTGAAACACCAAGGTCAATGCATTTAAATAATAAATAAATAAATAGGCTACTATTAGAGCTGTCAATTTAATGTGTTAATTTAGCACAGTTAATTATATAGTATATAACTCAATTCCTTTTTAAGTCAGCTTTTTTAGGGGCCATTTCAAATAAAAATGTTTTGGCCATTCATTTACACGACAACCGTGTTTTGGGGTCCTGAAAACAGGTTTCAAAGAGCAAATTTTTTAAAATGTTACCATTATTGTCTCTGTGTAAACTACAAAAACTTTGTGAAAATGGTGATGTCATGAATGATGATCATGATTGATTATCGTTCTGCTGAAAAAAACATTCACTACTAGGCTTAAGAGATATTACGCAGCCCCGCACAGAAGTGCAAGAAGAAAAAATAAATAAATAAATTGTGTGCACAATTTACTATTTTGTTCCCTCGATTTGCTAAATCGTGCAGACAGCTCAGCAGATTGTCCAACCTCCTCACTCACTTTCTTCTAAACACGTTCCCGTTTCTATAAACTACGAAGTAGTATCGTACAGCTCTGTGTATCCACATATGATTTTGTCCTCATTGTTGTCTACTACTAGAGCAAGCTCCTGATTGGTTAATGCGGTGCCAATCGCCGGCAAAGTTCAGATTTTTCAACTCGCACGAATCACGCGTTTTGTGCGTCAAACGCTCAATTCGCATCATTCGCGCTTCACGCTTCATTCGCGTCTGGTGTGAACGCACCATAGGACTATCAGAAGGATTGAACTTGTTACAGTTTGTACATTGAACATTTGGTGACTTTGGTTTAATAATAATAATAAACGTTCTGTATTATCCAGAAAAATCACGGGATTCAGTTGCTATGATGATCCAAACAGACTCATTTTTGAGTTCAAAAGCCGTTAGATATTTGTCCCCTCCTCCAAGGCATTTTAAAGTCGGAGTTCTATTGGATCCACACACAAGTTGTGTCTCACTTCGAAGGCTGAGGTCACATTTGTTGGCTGCATACATCTTAAAGGATCTTCTTTCAGAACAGCAACCATTATAAAATTGACCATTATTCCTAGTGAAGCATAAATTGTTGTAATTTTAATGACTTTGGAATGTAGTGGTCAGTTTACTGAAATGAAGCAATGTCTCAATGACTTATGCAGCCGACAAATGCGATCTCCGGAGGACGCAGCCTTCAAAAATGAGTCACCGCTATAGTCAGCTGAGACATGATGGCTCTGTTCCCAAACCAGTGAGCCATCTTCTGGTCTCTTTAGGAACCTCAAAAATTACCATTTGGAAGGCTCTACATGTACAATATTGTAATAGCACTTTTAAGTTTTAGGTTTTTGCACAGAATACCATAATACTGTTGAATACCATAAAACACACTACATTAAAAAAAACAAAAAAACAATCCATTTTAATTATCAAACTATTTTTTATACTCTTTGTTATTAAATTAACTTAATTTGCCAGCCATCTTCAATACTGCCCATGTGATGCTGCCTTAGAATTTTGCTAAACAAAAAGTATCTTAGACAGCATAGTGATTCTTTTGAACCAGCCTATGTAGGCAGCACACGTTTTGGAACAGAGTCATTGTCGTGTTCTAGTAGCTTTGGTGCATGATCTCTATACAGTGAGCATTGCTTTAAATGATTTAATGGTTCTGCCAAAGCCAAGAACATGTGTGGCAGGTGTCCGGGTTTAACATTAGCATGCTTGGCGGTCCACGTGGCCTATAAAAACTAACCCCACTTTGCATCAGGCATCTGATCTCAATGGTGTCCTGTCAGTGCACCACAGGCTCATTTTCAGTCACACTTCCTGAGCCAAGAAAAGAGCAGCTCCCAGTGGATTTGTCTGACCATGTATGTTTCACAAATCAAAGATTAGCACTTTATTAACAAGATCTACTTGCTGCAAGACAAATTGTTTTATAATATTTTATATATATATATATATATATATATATATATATATATATATATATATATATATATATATATATATATATATATATATAATAAATATTATAAAACAATTTGTAAAATGATCATACATATATGTATATGTGTATGTATGCATGTATGCATGTATACATCTATATATATGTGTGTGTGTGTGTGTGTGTGTGTGTGTGTGTGTGTGTGTGTGTGTGTGTGTGTATATATATATATATACACACACACACACACACATATCAAAATTATTCATACCCTTGGTAAATATGACCAAAGAAGG